>VZTM01036039.1:12274-22308 GCA_013400555.1 Jacana jacana
GGTAACCATTTGGGGGTTTGTGGGGTTTGTGTGAGGTTTAGATTTTATTTTGCTCAACTACAACTGATAAGAAAAACTGTGGGGAAACGTTCTGTGTATGTACAGTTTTTGCTGATATTAGGGAAATATGCTGGTATCAGAAACCACAGATGTAGAGGCTGTTGTGTAAGAAGCTGCAAACTCGGATATTTGGCAGGTGATTAATGAGAAGCTTTGTGAGGAGCATGAAGAAACACCACCAACCAGATATATATTCATGGGCNCAATAATTCAAACTCGTCTTGTTGTTCAAAACACTGTTTTCGGTATGTTCAGAATGGCTGTAGGCAAAGGCTGTGAGTTTTGGCTGGAGATAATAGCTGTAACTTCTTGAACGGGTAAACAAATTGGAAAAGAAGGTTTTCTTTTTTTGGCCTTCTAAAAATTACGCATTAGCATCACTAACACAGTGCTTGTCTGCAATAAGTAGTGAAGGAATTTAACCAGTACAGATTAAATGACAGATTCTTCTTGTTTAAAACGTGGTGTGGGGACTCGTGTGATTTCCCTTTAAAAAATAAGATCCTGTAATTAAATCTTGGGACTCAACAGGCACTGTGTCATGTTGGCATATTGCAGTGTCTTAATCTCCTTGGAAGATGAGAAGCCAAGTGTCTCAACTACTGGAGAAATGTTAAGATCCCAGCGTGAGGCACACTCTAAAATGTCTTAGTGTGATTATGAAATGGCCCTATTTTATAAAAAAAAAGCACAATAAGATAATGCATGTATTGTAACACTGCAAAAAGAATGCGTAAAATTAAAATGATTTAAGTTAAGCTCTTAATTATTTTGTTGTCTACATTTTAGGTGTTGCTAGAAATTGAAACTAACTAAATGGCGTGTATAATAATTCTGAGCCAGTGTGTAGGGACAGAAGAACTTACAGAATGCAAATGCTGGGAGAAGCTATGGCAAGCAGTTGCTCTCTCCCCATTAGCTTTATCTTTTTTGTGTGTCTGATGAGGACTGCGTGGTGCTGTGCGTATGGCCCAGACAGTGTATCAGTAGGGGCACTTTTATGCCCCATTTGTTTTTGGCAGTAAGAGTTAAGCTCAAAAATTTGCTTCATTTTTTTAGCATCATATTAAATCTCTGAAACTAAACTAAGTCAGAAGAGGTAAAAGTAGCAGTGGATTAGGGAATTGAGAGGAATGTAAACAAGGCAAAGAAAGGAGCAATTTATTGAAGAGAAAAGAAAAACAGATCAGAGTAAGCCAAAGCAGTAAAAAAACTGATGCTGCAGGTGCTGATTTTAAAATTCTGGGGCAAAAGAGGAGAGGAAAAGACAGGGTGCTGTTGGACACTGGCCCAGCCCAAGAGGTCAGTGTGGGCATATGTCCTGGAAACACCTCCCAGGCTTTCACTGGTGGCCCTGCCTGGGGTAGGCAAATAGCCCAACTCCTGCTGATACTTGGTTTGTTTGTGATCTGGCCATTAAGGGAAGAGTTGTCCTCTACAGGGAAGTTTTTGATCCAGTGAAGATTTTAAACAGGTGTATAACTTCACTCTTTTGTATTTAATTCACTTCAGACGGTGCTTACATTTTTGCAGAATCACCTCTTAAATTACTTACAGTAACAGGACTAAAAAAAAAAACCCACAACAAAACAGAACATGCCAAGAATGAATTACAGTAACTACAGCCCAAAACGCATTATACAGATTAACTACATGGGAAACTTGATGATTTTTACTTAAGTCTTAATATATTCTTGTTATACATAGACTGATGCAAAAAAAATTTACATTCTCTTCACTGAAAAAGTTACTGCATTTGTTAAAGAGCTGAATAATGCTTAATGTTAATATCACAGCAGGGTCAGCCACTGAGCCTCCATGAATTTGGCGTTTGGTATTCTGTTTATTTTTCAGGCTTTGGATATTTCCCAGATTGGGAAATCCCTCAGTCTAAAGAACATCCAAAATCTACAAACCAAACCAAACAATGAAGGCCCAGATTTGGGGTTTTAGTAAGCGGCCCTAAACTCCAAACAATAAAACGAGTGAATAGGGTAACTTGTAAGTAAGTGCGTGGAAAAATCACTCCTTACAAGGAGCTGTTTTATCGCCTGGCGTTTTCTCCCAGAGGAAGTGATGAAAGCATCGCTGCTTTTGAGTCATTTAAGAGCAGAATGGGCAAAGTGCTGTGGCACGGACATTGCAGGGGGGTGTGGTGGTGGCGGTGCGTTGGAGAAGCTGAGCTGCTATTCCTCCTCCATCCAGAAACTGCGCGTAGCTTTAATGGTGCAGCGGGCTCGGGTCCTGGTGGCTTAGGCACTGCCGTTCTTTATATTAATGTGCTTCTCCTTTATTCAGGAAGTGTCTAATGGTGTTTGGGGGAGGGGAAACTCATTAGCTTCCTTCCTGAGTAATATAATTTTTATTTCCTGTTGTAACAGTGGCCTCAGCCAAAAGCAACAGCCTAAAAGTGCAGGGGGAGGGGGGGAGGGTTGCCTGTACAAAACATTTTCGTCTCTGAAGTTAAATGTTGGTTACAAGACAACTTTGAGACAAACAAGTGGTTTTTGCAGGGGTATTTTGAACCTTCTGCCCCGCACTGCAGTTTTCTTGTTCTTTAATTATGTGCTTGGAGGTGTCTGAGAACTGCACTGAAGGGACTGTTTGCCTTCACCTTCCTGTCCGTCAGTCCTGGGCTGCCATGACATCTTCCACTCTCCTCCTTGGCCCTCCCGAGGCCACCAGGAGCAGACCTCCTCCCCGGCTCCTACTGCCGGCGGGAGCGTTGCTGTGGGGGCCGAGCACTCTCCATCGCAGCCGGGGGGCAGCTCTGCAGCAGATGAAGAAGAATACCTCAAATCTGGTGTTTTTAATGAGCCCCCAGTCTTCCTGCAGGCACACACATCTTTATGGCACAACTAAAATCAAGAAAATCCGGAACAGCCTACCCTTGCCTCTTGTAATTTTGTCTTGGCACTATATTGTTGAGAAACCACTGTTGGGTTTGGGTTTTTTTCTTTATTTTTTAAAACCCTTCTTCTCCCAGAAGTAACCCACCCGCTCAGAAGCAAAGTGCTCGACAAATGTCAGAGGAATAGGCACTGGCAGACTAGAGGGTTGCCGAGGATGAGAAGGATTTAACAATGGTTACACTGAGTCAAGTAATAAAATGCAAGCTAGTTTTTTACGGTGCCTTATCAAGTGCGCATATATCATTGTCATGCTAAAATTGCATACTGTTCTGTGCATCAAGGAGGGTTTTAAAAAGTAATTGGGAGGCTGTATAAGTTCATTGCTGCGGCTGATAAAAAGTGTGACAACGTTACCTCAGCCTGAGAAGTTAAACAGTTTGTCCAAGGTACATACTGTATATATGTAAGCCCAGATTTTTGTCATCTCTTCACACAATTACTATTGTGTTCTGAACAGCTTTTCACTCTGAAAGTTGTAAGTCATTTCGTTCAGCCTAGCTATTGCTAGACATTCATATGGAGTAGTTGTGCTAAATATGAATCTGGCTATGTATCATATACCCAGCAAAACCCATATACAGTATGCCACAGGCACAGGTCTGCACAGGAATAACATCAAGCTAGAGGCTTTCAGAGGAAAAAAACCCCAGACTTTTGGTTAACCTTCTGCAGGTAAACTCAGCACTTTTCTCTGGGATTTCAAGGCTGGAGTAACATTTTAATTAGGCAGCAGGTGAAAGACACCTGAGTAGAAATTGCATATTCCTGGCACTCAAACCTTTGTTATCTAGTACCTCTTGAACCTACTTCATACCAAGTTATCAAAAAAATCCCATATTGTTTTCTTTGTCCAGCTTATCAGTTCTGACAGCATTTGGTGTCCATTAGTATTTCACAGAATCACAGAATGATAAGGGGTTGGAAGGGACCTCTGGAGATCTAGTCCAACCCCCCTGCCAAAGCAGGTCCACTCAGAGCAGGTTGCACAGAAATGTGTCCAGGCAGGTTTTGAATGTCTCCAGAGATGGAGACTCCACCACCTCCCTGGGCAGCCTCTTCCAGGGCTCTGCAACCCTCAAAGTGACGAAGTTCCTCCTCACGTTTAGATGGAGCTTCTGATGTACAAGTTTGTGCCTGTTACCTCTTCTCCTCTTACTAGGCACCACTGAAAAACTACTTGTGATGTTGTCCCTATTCATACCTCAGTGCTGGCATGAAGGGACTTACAGGACAACAGGAATAAGAAACAAACCTTGTAACAACAGTATTTGAGGCTTACAAACTGTATGAAACATTTTCTGTACAGCATGGGCAGATTTGAGAATGAAGGTGTTGGTCTTGTTATCCATTTTTAAAGAGGTGGCCAGTTGAGTGGTTGGAAAGTCAGGAGGGCAGCCTGTATTGTATATTTTTGGCTAGCAAAATGTGGATGAGGATACGGACTCTTTTGCAGAGAACACACCCTGGGGAGTCACGGGCACTCACAGCCCGAGCTCCCCGAGCACATTCGGGAGGCGAAGGCAGAGCGGTGCACTGCATCGCTGGGGAGCGGAACTTGCAAGGAAGGGTAAGCATTTCACGTGAGCAGGGGGGCATGAAGGACACCGAGCATGCAGGGTAGCAGGTTTAAGCTTTGCTTAAGTAGTTTGCAAAAGAACCAGTGTAAACATTGCAGAAGTCTGCCTCCTTTTCCTGGTGTCACCTCTTTCTCTGTTGGGCCTACCAGGGTAGATTAGGCAGTTAGATGAAGCACTACTTAATTACCCACAGTTACCTTACACTGACTCAGTTTTGTCAGCTTTTGTACTAAACATGGGTATCCCTCCCGTGGGACCCTCTGCCTGCAGAAACCTGGTTGTTTTTTTGAGAGATGGACTAAAATCCCCAGAGAGTGAAAAGCCCAGAGTTGTTTCTAGGGATTCAAAGACTTAGAAGTGGAAGTGGAGGAGAAGAAATGATGGGATAGATGATCTTTAAAGTTCTGTGCCTTGGCTGTCGCTCAGAGGAAATCCCAATAAATGCTGCATTTTCCTCATTCTGTTAACAAAACACCGCGTGGATGTAAACCCCGTATCTGGCAGCTCTGCCGCTGTCTGTTACAAGTGGGTCTTATTTTGTCAAGACTTCACCCGTTTAAGATTGAAGGAAGAAGAATGTCAGCTCTCCACCACTTACTGATGTGAATCTTATCAGCAGACAGCGAGAACTGTATAATTTCCCATCAAAAGTCTGTATCGCCTCTGCCAGCTTCCCCAGCATAATACAGGGTATTTACTTGATAGTAGGGGGCACCCCTAGAGTGCTGGTTTTCTTCAGCAATTTGTTGCTTGTATTATCCCTCCACAGAGCAGCACTTGGGACCAGCCAGCTCTCTGTAATTAACCAGCCTGGCTGAGAAATTGTTGGGTTTTCACTATCAGAGAGAAATGGTGTCATAGAAGGATGTGCTGGAGTCAGGGTGGAGAGGGAAAATGCCTCTTGACTGTTGTAGTTTAGGATGGGGAGAAGGATTGAATTTTTATTACTATTTTTTTCCTCTTAGTTTAGGATAGAGAGTGGGCTTCGAGTTTTAATATTTTTTTTTTAATTCTTATTTTTCTCTTGTAACCAGCCTGTAGATCACATAGTTCTTAGACTGCTGTGGTTTAACCTGCGCTTGAACTGACATCCAGCGTTACGGGCTGGGAGGTGTGAAGGTGGCACATGAGTGTCTTAGCTGCTCTCCTCCACTTTAGGTAATCTCCTCCAGTGAACAGAACCAAACTGGATCTGCCTGTACTTTCTTTCCTGCAAGCCTGCCTGAGAGGAGAAAGGCAGTTTTTATGTATAGTGAAATAGGGACTACTGCGACCAGTAAGTACTAACCTTTATCTCTAGTCTTTTAGGTCAGGTTGGACACTGTGCTGAGGACAGGGTGACCGTGGCAGTTTGGTTTGTGCTTTTTATTATGGAGCTTGGGAAAATGTGCTTGCTTTTGGTTTGGATTGCAGTTACATGACCTGAGTTATTTATGTAAATAGTGTTTTTCATACTCGCTTTACTGTGTAAACGTTCCTTCTCCACAGTACACGCGTCTTCAGCAAAGAAGATGTGTATCCATAGTTCACATCCAAAGCCAGTCTGTATCTGTATGCAATCTATGCAGGTGTAAATGTTTATTCTGGGCAAGGTTAGGTAGCACTATTTTTTATGATAGGTGCCTGTTTCCGGCTGCCAGTTTGTGAAGGGAATTTTTCATACCATATTCCTGGTAATAGCCAATGTACTTTTTTTTTCATGGGGAGCAATGAAGAATTCCTTGGTGAAGCAGATGTTTTGGCAATCAGTCTTCAATCAACTGGATTTTGTCTTTTGTTCCCTCATGTATCCTATCTATTTAAAAACACAGTGTCCATATTCTCTGTGTGGGTGACCTGGTGGTCTGCAGAAGAATGGGACCAGCCCAGTTGGCATAAGTGGAGGGTGTGGGTGAATCATCATCCTTCCAGGACAGGGGGGTGCCTTGACTCCACTCCCCACGTCCAGACCTTGGTGGGAGCGGGAAGGAAAGGCCATGCTAGAGTCTATGGGTGCACTACTTACAAACATTAATAATGACAAAATAAGCAAAACATTAAGGCTTTAAAAGTGTGTTTCAGAGCTGTAGGAGCTAGTTAACCCTAAAAGACTCAAGATCTCATTATCACTGCTATGGATTTTTCACACCACGGGGTGTAAAATAATTGGTTCCCTGAGGAGAAGCAACCAGAGACAACCACTTGGGTGTAACCTGCTTTGCAGTGTGACTCGGGGACACAGCGAGTGTCCTCATGGCTGAAGCCAGGGCTTTTCCCAGCGAGGCTGTTTGTTCCCAGTTCAATGCCTCAGCAAGCCGTGGAGTGCATGCTCACAGATTTTGTTTCCTCACATGAGGCACTTGTATGTCATTCCAAAGCAAGGGGAGGGTTTAGGTTTTGTAATCTTCAGTAACCCACTTGTGATTAACTTTAGCGACACTGCTGTTCTGTCTGGCTTCCCTGGTGGGGTGGCAGAGGAACTGCTGCGTTTCAAATGTCATTTATTAGTGTGGTTTTTTTTCAGTTTGGGGGTTCTTTTCACCCATATCCTAAATTTACATAAAATTCTCAAGACATGAGACATGAGACAGATCACTGTTCCAGAAAGAAAGTGTTTGAGATACAGGCAGAGTATTTCAGACACTGAAGCATGTAGAAGAACATCTAAAAGGCCTTCCACAGGCAGGTCCTGAGAGGAAGGAGATCTCTGCCTCTGCTGTCCCTTGAGTATGGATGGATACCTCTTTTTTTGAATTCTGGTACCCCATGGGGTAGCAGGTTGACCTACTGTTTCTGATAGACTCCCCAAGAAGACTACTTTATAATGAACAGTCACCAGCATTAAAATGTTAGGTCTTCATAAGCAGAGTACTTAACTCGTTTTAGCACTCGGAGGTGTTAACTCTGTGCTCAGTTACATTTATCCAAAGATAGATATTCAGACAATGTGAGAAAAATGAGATACTTTGCAGGCTAGCTGTCCATGAGTTTTAACTTTATGATATCTTTCTTCAGTTTGGCAATGTTTTTTTCAGGCTCAAGTATTAGAAATTAAACATTCCAGCTCTTCTTGAAAATCCAAGTTACTGGCATATCTGAAAAGTCCTAACTAGGGGACCATATTTTGTTATAAATGCTATGCACCGAACAGTCCAACACTGCAGTTAAACTACAGATGCTTGAATATGTAGAGGGTTTTCACAAAGGTGAGTGAACCTCAGCCTTGGTAAGGCTCTTCTCCCAGCACCCCCTCTGTAGATGATGGGAGCAGATATACTCCTCCAGAGGATGTCTCTGAGCGGTTTACTCTTGGTGGTGGCTGTGGAGGCTGAGGAGATGGGTCTCACCGATCTGCTAGTCTTCCATGGCAGGGAAGTATTCATAAAAGCTTTGTTCAGGTTTATATGGAAATTAATATATTCCAGCATACCTCTTTAATTTTCAGCTGCTTGTTGTTTTCTTGAAAATGTTTGGCTTGTGATGACATTTCTGCTTATGGATTAACCTCAGGATGTTTATGGAACAGCTTCATTCTTAGGAAAAAAGGAGAAAACTCTTCAAAAGAGTAATAATACTGTGTGGTTTTTTACTTGCAGTCTCTCAGTGTCTTAAAATGAACACATACGTCTTATGGAATTAAGCATTTATTTTCCAGCACCCACATAGACAGGAAATACCACTGATTTTAAATTCACAATTATCAGGCTAGAGATTCTAAAGAAAAGTATGTATTGTGTTACATACAACCAACTCAATCAACAGTGGAGCTAATGTTCATCCAGGTTCAGAACCAGCTGCTTCAGTATGTTTTTGTCTATGAAAATGTGCTGTCAGTACTACAATACTGTGAAGTCATGTATTTTTATGATGTAGGACAGAGCAATAACATTTTCAGCCTTGAAAAAGACAGAGGTATATCTGTAATTAGGATCTTAGTAATAGTTATTAAAGAGAAATTTCAAGGCATGAACATCTAGACAAGAACACCAAATGTACTATTTCTTGAGCAGAGGAACAGTTTCATCATGAAGTAAATTCTGCAATTTAACCCCCTCTGAAATTTTTAGTTTTGTGTGTGTGCTTTATTTTCCTGCCAGTTATATATGGAGACAAAAAAAAAAAACAAAAAAACAAAAAAACATTTTGGATGGAGAAGGATTTACTGAGTTTTCTTTTGCATTTTTCTAAAATGGATGTATTGCCAGGATCACTGAATCACCCCCAGGTGACCTAAGGATAACCCCAAACAGGTTTACTTTTAATTTCTTAATCAAAATTCGGTCCTTTGGCTCACGGCATTTTTGTTCACTTGTGTTTCATAACTGGGAAAAAACACAGAGGCGCAGAGAAACTTTAATCTTACTGTTATTAATCACTGTATTCTTCAAATGGGAGAGCACTTGCCTGTTGTGTGGAATGCAGTGACATGAGAATGGAAAACAGTACTGTGGCAATCTTAAAATCTTCAGAAAATGAAATAGGTTTAACAATTTAATTAGGCTACTACAAGATACTCTGCCAATTAGCTTAGTTACTGGAAGAAGTTAGAGTGTAAGATAGTCTCGTTGTACCTGCCTAACTAGCACAATTGTACCAATTGTGACTTTTCTGTAGAGCATCAACAGGACAACACGGAGTGTGTTTGGAGCAGGAAGAAAAGACTAGAAGCCATTGGCCCACTCAGTGCAGTATGTCGTGGCTCAAAAGCAGTGATTGTCTGGGTTCAAACTCATCGGTAGACAAAGCACTGCATTTCTAAAAATTGGCTTTAGGTACCTATCTTCGACCTGAGGGTGCTGTATGATCAGTCACCATTTAAAATTATTTGGGATAATGACTTCAAAAACCAGCCGTATTTGACTGGATATATGAAGAATCTGCAAGCAGTATTTCTCTTTTTCTGCAGTCCTATTATCGTGACCCCAACAGCTGTTGAGAAAACACTGACAATAGATGCAGTTTTGTATTTCAGCGATTTTTATTGTCAGAGCAATGCTTTGATCTGGTAAGACAGATTTAAAGATTCAGTCAGATACGCATAAGTTGTCACAATCATGCATGTTGAACAATTTCCTCTGGTCAGTGTCCTGTTAGCGCCTTTTTAGGAGGAGCATCTTCACACATCTCCATTGAGACTAGGGGAGAACTTGTAGAGTAGGGCTGATGGTTGGACTTGATGATCCCAGGGGTCTCTTCCAACCTAAATGATTCTATGATTCTATGAGACTCCTCCTCCCGACAAGGAAGGCAGTGGGTTAAACCTGTGGCCTGCAATGCCAGCTATTCAACAAAGATGTGATCTGGAGGTGCCTCTTGGGGGAAAAAAAGACAAACCCAAAATGTAATGCATTGAGTATTTTGTGGTTGTTAAGCTTGCAGACCAAAGTGGTCTTGATCTCCAGGGAATCTGGAGGAGGGGTGTAAGTGTCACTTCTAGGGAGAAGTCATTTCATTGAAATGTCACTGCAACTCGGCTCTGAGCTGCAACAGCAGTGGTTTGTGTCCT
>VZTM01036039.1:22680-44602 GCA_013400555.1 Jacana jacana
TAGAATTATCAATATATGGCATCATATATTCTTTATGGCTCATAATAGTGTATAAGATAGAGTGAATAGAAATACAGTAACGAGTCCAGATGAGACTTTAAGGAGCTGCAATTTGAGGAAAACTGAGAAATTATGTGGAATAACTTTATGACCTTCTACAATTACTCTGACTGCTACTGTCACATGAATGTCTGCCTATTACAGAACAGAAATTACAGATTTTAGACAAATACATATCACTGGAACTACACCAAAAATTAATTAGGTCTTGTGATCCAAATCTTTCAAATGGCTTGCTTCTATCTATGTGATAAATTTACCTTTTGGGGCAAAATTCTAAATTAATTTTAACTCGAGCACTGCTGCTCGGTTGTGGCGTTATGGTTCGTTTGTGTACAACTGAGCATTCAAAGGGCCTGTAAAAGGAATAACAGCTCATCTAAAGTTTTTTTTTTATTTCTTAGTTCATAGTGGTGCATAGTTTTCATCTTGAAGAAAATGAGAAGGTTTCTAGTGGATAATCATTGTAGTTCCGCTTAATATTTCATTCTCTGATTTGCGGTAGGTTGGTAGGTGAAAAATAATGAAGCGCTATTGCAGTCACCAGCTAATGGCTTAGAAATACTTGGTAAGCTGAAGTGTTTACAAATGGAAATTTCCTGATCTTCCTACAATACTGGCTCTACAATATGTCTGGCACTTTGAAGTTGTCAATGACCAGAAATTAAACACATAGTAAATGTGATTGGAAATAGTAATCATCCATCATTTGTCTTTCTAAAGGTGGGGGGGAGGAAGAGGGGGGAAAGCCAATTAAATTTAAATTTCCTTGCGTAATTTCCTAGATTCATAAACTTGAAAAAGTAGTAGCAAGTATTTATCCTTCATCATCAGAAAAAAAAAGAGAAACAACATTTTTTAAAGTGTTTAAAGTGTTCTCCTAAAGAAGAGGAGAGCTGTGTCAAAAATACTCAGTAAAATGTGATTAAACATAATGCACAACTTTGCATGTCTATGTTAGTTCAGTTAGCTTCTTGTTTGCAGTAGGATGGAAAAGTCACGAAATACTGTGAATTAGAAGGCATTCTTTAAGATAATAGCTAGTAAATTGGTAATAAGAAGCAGTTACACTTTTGTGCATTACACTTATCAATGTCTTTATTGGAAAGCAACCAGAATTGCTGTGCTTGACTTAACAAAAATGCTGGAAAAATGAGGGTATGAGAAAGTGACAAAAATAGACAGTTGGCTTTTGGATGATTTTTCTCTAAGTATTGCGCTTTTAGTGCATCAGGGACTGGTCACAGCTTAACACGATGGCCCCAGTGTCATCTCTTCCTGTGTTTATTTACAGTTCTCTTAATTGGCATCGCTGGATGTGATGAATTAAGCCATACTAATTTGGAAAGACGTTTGACTTTCATATGAACTTACTTGTACGTTCACCTCAGAGCTATCAACTGACTAGCAGAGTCTTATTTGTGCTTAGCATCCAGCATGGCTTTCAAGGAGATATCTACCAAAATTTAAA
Source organism: Jacana jacana (assembly GCA_013400555.1). NCBI lineage: Eukaryota > Metazoa > Chordata > Aves > Charadriiformes > Jacanidae > Jacana > Jacana jacana. The sequence continues at coordinate 24,212 of VZTM01036039.1, forward strand.
CATTTTCTGCTTTTCCTGCCAACAGTATGCTCCTGTCATCAGTGCTTCAAACTGTGATTTCCCTGTGTTGTCCTTCACATCCATCCTTACACATTCACTGTGCAGTGTGTGTAAAATACCTGTGCATAAAAGTCATATGAACAAATACAAAACTAAGCTGAGATGCTGAACGTTTCTGCCCTTGTTTTGATTCAACTGATTGTATTCATATCCTTCACAACAGAATATTTTTGTCTTGTTACTATATATTTTGGTTGCATATATGAATATTTAGTTTGAGGAAGAGGAGGCTGAGGGGAGACCTCATCGCTCTCTACAACTGCTTGAAAGGGCACTGTAGAGAGGTTGGTGCTGGTCTCTTCTCACAGGCAATGAGCGACAGGACAAGAGGGAATGGCTGCAAGCTGCAGCAGGGTAGGGTTAGGCTGGACATTAGGAAAAAGTTTTTCACAGAAAGAGTGGTCAGTCAGTGGAATCAGCTGCCCAGGGAGGTAGTGGAGTCACCCTCCCTGACTGTGTTTCCGAGTAGATTAGATGTGGTGTTGGGGGATATGGTGTAGGGGAGAACTTGTAGAGTAGGGCTGATGGTTGGACTCGATGATCCCAAGGGTCTCTTCCAACCTGAATGATTCTATAATTCTATATAAAAACATTTTATTAATAATCATACCATCATTTTCCAGGGACATCAAAAGTGATTTAGGTTAGAGAACTCGGTGATCTTAAAACAAAATAGTGATTGGTTTATTTATTACAGGATCAAAATGATCCTTAAAACACCATGTTAATTGCTAGGTGTATCTATATCAGTACTTGAACTTGAGTCAATGTGACATCGTAGTCATGATAAGGGTTAGGTGAAATGTAAAATGATACCAAATCTATAATACAGCTCGTTCTTGGAATTGCTCTGTAGTAGATTTACTCTTGATGAAAAGCTGTGTTTCAGAGAACCTGATTTAAATGTTAATATTTCTGAAGAACTCGCCAAAATTCTCATGGCCTAACTTCTCCCTGCAGCAGGATCCAGAAAGAGGAAAGAAAGCTCAAGTATGTCTGGCGTTGCCTACAACAGTTCAGAGTGTGTGAGCAGTTTTTTCTGATTATCACTCAAAATCAGATATGAAATTTTGGAATAATCGAAAGCAAAGCTTTCAGTGAGTTCCTACACCATAGACTACTTTCAGCAAGTGCTGCTGTGGCTTTGTGCTTTTAAGATCTGGCATAAACACAAAGTTTCATGTGTATTTTTGATTTTTCTTGACCCCGAGCAGAGGAAAATAGTGCACACAACGTGCAATTTGCAGTCATTTGCAGCCAGTTCTGCAAGAGGATGTTTCTGCTCAGACTGTTCAGCCTGAAGGACTCCAGGAGGCAGGTTGGAAGTTGCTTCTTCCAGAGTGCTCTCAGACGTACTTGTGATGCAAAATCTTAGCAGTATGAAAGCTTTTAATGAATCATACTGATGCTGCTAATTTCACGTTTGTGTGTTCACGCTGGGCTGCCTGTACTGCTACATTCACCATACATCACACTGTGCATTGAAAACACGTGAACCTTCCAGGCTGGCACTGCAGTGCCCCTCCAGAGAGCACCCTGTTTCACCCTAATATTAGGGAATAAGGGCCATCTGTCAGAGGAGACTGGAGGTTACCCGTGGAGGCATCAACAGGCTGCTGCTTCCAGCGGTGTATGGAAGAATGACAATTCGGGTTGACGGTACAGTGTTTTCAGGCACCCCTCATGCCTGTGTGCTACAAGATGAGAGGTGGTGTGGAAGGTGGGAGAACACAGTTGCAAGAAGAAACATCTTTGAAAGTGAAAATCAACTTTTTGACTGTTTTCATACTCTCCCTATGGAAATAGTTTATTTTCAAGAGAGAGACTCAAGCTAGCACACTTGACAGTGAGCGTGGTAACTGTCTGTGCCTTACTAGGTCTAGCTCCACACATTCATCCAAGCCTTCATCTTACTGATGGTGCTCCTTCTTCATCCTGACACTGCCGCTGTGCTCTCAAGAAACTGTTGCTCCCTTTGCCTCTTTGATGCCAGTGTAGCATCGTTATATCCTAAGACAGGGATTTAAACTTGCCTGTGTAATGGGCACTGGTGCCAGTAGTTTCGTGGTCCTCTAGAAGAACTACCGTATCTCTGCCTGGAGTTAAGCAAGGACTTTTCCATCTGTGGTCTTCACAGTACAACACATGAATAACATGGTCATACTTTGCCACAGAAGAAAGAACACTAGGGTGCTGCCTGCAAATAAGCCATAAAGAGGAGGCATTGGCTTGATGGATGATGCAGCTGAAGAAGTGAGTACCCACCACCTCTAGTAATTCAGCAGGAAGTAGGACTGTTTGGCCAACTCAGCAGATTTAAAGCTGATGTAGAGGAGGTTTAGGAAGGAGGCTTGGATGATTAGGGAATTGAGTAGCCAAGAGTGGACAAAGATCTGCCTTTATATGTAAGGTCCAACTTTTCTCATCCATCGTCAAGTAGACTTCGAAAAATTAGGAAGCGCCTTTTCATGAAAAAAGTTAGTAACATTTGGATAAAAATAAGGATATCTTAGACTGTAAGCAAAGAGACTAAATGCCTGAAACTAAATGCCCAGATTAGTGAATGAGCCAGATGAGGATTTTCACAGGTGAAGTCAAACCCTTTCTTTGTTAAATTCTTCGATTGCAATGCCTTTCTTCTGTCACCTTCTATCATCTGATGATATCCTCAAAAAATTATGTGTGGCAGACTTCTCTCTGGATTTTTATAGTTCAGATGCTGTACAAAGGGAGTAACTAGCCTATTTAATTGTTATTTTTTATTTACTTTGTGATTTCTTTATTGTAAAAAACAGCTTAAACTGTAACTGGTTTAATTTTTTAGAAAATAATCTATTTTCACATGGTCAAGAGTAGCCTGGGTAGAGCAAAGAATGACCACAGTAAATTTCATTCTAGTACACTGTTTTAATTAATAGCTGTAAAGAGATACCACAAATTTAGTATTTTAGCTGCAAAAGCAAATACAGTTCTGTTTTTAAGGAGGTGAGATACTACACAAAAAGATTAGACCATTTAAATTTTCCTATTTCATCTTTTTATGAAAAGCAGGGAAAGGAAATTGCAAATATTTAAAATGTCAAACTAATGGAAGTATAAATGATGAACAACTTGTAATGCATGCGAAAGAAGTCATGGTTTGCTGTGGGACTGTGAAAAAATAACTGAATAATTCATCAGGACTTAATAAATAAGAATATTTCAATGCAGCAGTTGCAGGTTTGTTTATTGATCTACCTGGTATAAGTTCTTAAATGTTCATATATATTTAGGTATATCCCACCAGATATAATTTTAATCCTTTTCTCCCTGCTTTTGGAATAATCTCTCTCCTTTTTTAAATGATTGAGTATATTTTACCATTTTTCTTTTTTAAAATAGTTTTCAAAGTGTGGGAAACAGCATGAAGTCAGTAGGGGCAGATCCCTGTATGTCTGCAGGAGCACTGCATCCTGAGAAATCATTCCATTCCCTCCTTCTCTTGCGAGCATCCTTTCCTAACCTGGGGGCAGTGGCAGGGACAGCAGTTGAGGAGGACATCTAAGACCCACTGAGTGCATCAAGGCACCCTGACAGGCGTTAATGGCGGGTATGGTTTAGTTTCAATAATGTGAGTAGGAGTGAGGGAAGCTGGGATGGGAGGCTTCTGAAAACCGTGTCTCAGAGGAGGTGTCTCTTAGCTCTTTTTCTGAGATCTTTCAACTTAACAGGATTTTGGCTCTGTGCTGTTGAGACGTTTGCCCAGTGATTAATTATATTCGGTTCAAATGCTTTATTCTGTAGCATCAGCTCCACTGGAGGTGTTACAATGCATAGTACGTGGCTGGTGAAGATGGACACAGCAAAGACAGCATAGGGACAATCAGGAATTAGTATGCAAGGAGGGATGGTATTGTAATAAGGTTCATCATTATTAGTGCCTCTTTAATGGGCTACTCCTTCTTAGTCAAAGACTGCAGTGCAGGCTGTTTTGGACATTTTAAGATGCTCAGGCTTTTAACGTCATTGATTTTCTCCATCAGTGATACTACTGTTGTCATTCTTCATCTAGAAAACCTGGACGTATGGAAGTAGGATACTTCACTCAAACTGGGTCTGCACCTATTTATGATTTTACTTGATGTTAACCAATGCTCAGTTTAGGTCGTTTTACTAAAAAGTAAAGCCAGTAGCTTTCTATTCTGTTCTCCTTTGGAAGTGTAGATAATCTGAAAGCAATTAGTGGACATTCACAGAAGCTGTGCAAAAGAAAGGAAGGGTAACAAAATGAATTTGTTCCTCAGGAGATGTTTCTGTGCATTCACACCACTTGCTTTTCCCCTCTTTGTCTGAGACTGTGACAGAGAGAGAAGTACCTGAGACCTTCCAGGGAGTCCCATCATTTAACGTGCACCTGAGCAGCCTCACGCTCTGCTGTCAGGAACTTTAGGCAGCGCTCAAAGAATGGCTGTGGCTACCAGAGACCCTGAGTCAAAGACTACCAGAGTCTTTGTTTGCTATGGCTTTATGGGCTGGTTTGGTTGGTTTGTGGTAGCCTCTTACAAGAAGATGTCATGTTTCAAAAGTGTGTGCTATGTCCATCTCACCTGACCTTTTTTCTGTCAATCAATTGCAATTATACAGTATTTTATCACCGATCCTGCAGACCAGATGCTTGCATGAATAAGGCCCTTGATTACAAGGTTTTCTGGGGGACCAGTCTTGCAAGTGATTCTAAAGCCAGCACTTTCTGCAGTCAGTAGTCTGACAGTCTTTGTATTTTAATGATATGTTCTATACTTCTGTTTGGAAAGAACACACAGCTTAGATGCTAAATGTGCTGCTGCTAGTTGTTCAGAAATTTGATTCTAAAGCACAGCTTAAGCCATTGAAAAATTTGTGGTAATTAACTGAATATTTCCTTTCTGTGTGGTTTAAAAAGGTCAGCCCTTCTTTGTGCCAGTTTTCAAATCTTTCCAGCATTATTCTTTAATTTCCTAGACAGTGTGCCAAACACCTGGAAATACAATTTCCAGATCTGCATCTTTTGGATATCAAGTGTGAGCATACAATGGAGTGATAAGTTAATGAACATAAGCCGTTCGTATTCTGCAGGGCAGATCCTGCAGGTCATTAGTAAGCTGCAAGTGGCTCTCGATGCATTGTGTGTGCATGAGTACTTTCACAGAAGATTGTAAGCCTTTATAGGTGATTCAGCCTTATGCCCTACAGAAACGTATTGCAGGAAGGAAGACTGCTAGAAATTAAAAGTAATTGAGGTTCCAATACATGACAACAATAACAGTTTGGCTTCCCTTTTTGTGATGATCTCCTGCTTGTAAATTGCCAGGAGCAATATTCTTTACTTGCTTATTCCAACTGAAGGATTTGCAAAGGTAACTAATTTCATCCTCTGATTCACTTCTTAGAAATCCCCCCCTTTTTTTTTTCCTTTTCCCTTCCAAAAACATAACCTGAATTCTTCTAATTTGTCATGGTGGTTATTTTTGGGGTTGGTAAAATCATAAGCATTACCAGCAGAATCATGAGCATTCCTTCTTGCACTGCTTGTAACAGAACCCTGTTTTGAAGCTTGATGTAGTTCTGAAAGAATATTACAGTCTGCTGAAATTATCCTTAAGGTGCTTGGAAATGGCTGATGAAATGCATAAATTACTTTCCTTATGCTATATGTATGTCCTTGTGCATGTGTGAGGATGTTTATACACATAATGCAAGAAAACGTGTGCAAGTTACATTCACATTTGTGTATATATAGAGACACACACTCAGATGCAATGTATTTTAAAATCTAGACAAGATTTGTCACATTGACACATATTTGTGTATCCGTGCAATCTCTAGCATCCTTCGCCTCAACATACATTTGTTATTTTAACAAATCATTATTCTTGTATAAATTAAGACTAAACACTACAATTTTAATTTACCGTCAGATAAAACAATGACTTTATGAGGTATCCAGAGAATTACTTTATTTATTTTTGTCAGGTTTTGGGTTTGGTTTTGTTTTGGGTTTTTTTTGTTTTGGGTTTTTCTGGGGGTTTAATGCCTACCATGCAATGACAAAGGTTTATTCTCCCTTTGTTCTTTTCAGAGTGCTGCAGCAGCTCCCAGTCCAGTGCTAGGAAACATTCCCCCAGGAGATGGCATGCCAGTAGGTCCTGTACCACCGGGGTTTTTTCAGGTATTCAGAAAAATTGTAATTACAGGAATTTTAGGATAGAAAATCCTCCGTTATACTGTTTGTAGAAAAGGTCCTGTTCTAAATTATGTCTCACTGTATGGTGCAATACTTGACAGTTTATATTTGAACGAATAGGTGGAAAGGAAGGGAGGCCTCTGACTGATGTTTATGAAGTAATACAGCACAACTTGTTTCAAAATTTCAAGTATAAGAAATGGTGCCAGTTTATGAGTAGAGACTGTAAATGCTTGAATATAATTTTTAAATAATTTCTTATGATAATATACATACATTGCATTGAAACTTGGATGTAAGAACGGTGTTGGCTGTGCTAAGCTCTGTGGTAAAGCCACGGGCCAGATTTTTAAGATGTTGATGTTTCAGTGGAAATTAGACCCAGGCAATTAAGAATGTCCCACTGAGCATCTCCTTGCACATTAAAGATCTCAACTGTAATGCCTAAAAAAACAACCCATGCCTAAAAAAAACAAGCCATGGATTTAGACTGTATGTTTCTTCTCTTAAGGTTTGTCATCAATGAAACTCAATGCACAGTTAGCACGTTGGGCATTAACAGTACAGGGTACTGTGACGGAAAAAAAATGGCAGGTTTTAGTGGAAGGCCAACCTAGGAGCTGTAAAGCCTGGTTGCACCACTCCTGTGAGCTCGCTCGCATCTCCTCTTCACCAAAATTTGGTTGTGTTTCTCCACGGCGGCAAACGGTAGCTTTGTCAGGAGCCAAAAGTAGCAGCACCTCTAGTGTTGAAACAGCTCTTCAGGAAGAACAGAGATTGCTACTGCACCTACTTGATCTTGTGATACAAAAGAAAGAACACAGATTTCCAGGATTGTGATGTGGGGAGAACATCATGATAGGATGTTTCTGTAAAGTTCAAGTGCTGAAATCTGGGTAGAGACCAGTGTCTTTTTCCATCTTCCCAGAGATTCATAGCCAAAAAAAAGCATATTTTATCTTGAAATAAAAAAGAAGAAATGTTTCAAGTATTTCTTTTTTATCCAAATGGTGATTGTACAAAAATGGCAGTCCTTATTTACACCATTAAGTGACAATGCTATTTGTATGGGCCTTCCTCCCCCACAGAGGGAACTGCTGCTATATCTGCAGTATCGATAACTACGTACAGAAACCCTAACCCTGGCATGAGCATGTTGTTTCCTTCATCAGCTCAAAAACTGAAACATGATTTTTAATACATGAATGAAAAGGTATTTGCAAGTAAAGTAGAAAATATCTTACTGTTGCCAGTCAGAAAAGTTGGCAGAATGGATTAATTATTTTATTTCTGTTTTTACTATTTTAAACAGCTGGTTAGGTAGATTTTTTTTAAACACATTTTTATCTTGATTTTTATACTGTATAAATATTTCACTTTTTCTTATTTTAGCCACCCACTCCAGTTGTAACGTCAAAGGAATTAAAGTTTAAAGTTTTTTTCTTTTACTGTCTTTGAGGACAATTAAGAGGGGGAAGGGGCACAGATAGGACAAGTATGTGAAGTATAGAGGAGAGAGTAACTATTTTAAAGGTTTTACAGTAGGAGGGTGTGGGAGTTTTGTTTTTAGAAGTGTGAAAAGACTTCTAGCCACTCTAGATCTTTAAAGATATAAGAAAGACAAGATGATAGAAAGCTAATTACGGGTAAACTTTCCTTGTGTGTCAGTATCTGACTTCAGTCTTACTTGAAGCCCCACCAGCAGCCTGCTCTTTTTGCAAGGCCCGGGACTGAAAATAAACAGAGGAAAATCCATTTTCAGTGCAACGCAATTTGTGACAGTAATCAAAGCTATCATCAGCTCAAATCAAAGCTATCATCAACTCATTAGCACGACCCATGAGCCTTCTGCAGGGCAGGTTCCAAGAGCTGGTCTGGACCACTCCAGATACCACCCTTCACCTCTCCTTGAAACTGCTGGGTCTGTGCCGTCCTGTCTCTCTGTAACACCCAGTACTCAAGATTAGTCCCTTCCATTTTGGCTGACAGAGATCTGCCTTCCTCAGTTGAGAGGCCTTGTCAACAGTTCAACTTTTCAAGAGTTCATTAGCTTTTGCTGTAGTCACTTGCTTAAGAACACATGTAGAGAAATAACGTGTGATTTAGCAAATCCAACTGCAGGTGTGGTAGCGGGTACGATGATATGGTTGGGAGCAATCCCAGCAAGGGGAGCCAAGCCAAAATCCAGTCACTTACATCACAGTGTGCTGAAACTGAAAGGTGTCTATAAAGCAAATATGTACCGACAGTCGGTGACAATGTGTTGAGGTGTTGGAGTGAGAGCTGTCAAGAAGCAGTTAATACCTGGTTGTGGTACTTCAGGAGCTGAATCTTACCAATGTCAATTTATCTGAGGACAAGAAAATATATTGGCAGACATAGCTGTGTATGTGAAACTTGAAAACTGAGGAGCATCGTTTGCTTCTGTAAAAAGCAGGTGGAAAGATAAGCAAGAAAGAGAAAGTCATGGTCAAAACTCTGTATTTCCTTCATAGGTGTTTTCTTTCTAGTACACCTTCAACTAGACAAGCCATTTCCAAATGCTCTTCTGCAAATTGAGAGAACTGGGGATGTTTAGTCTGGAAAAGAGGAGGCTGAGGGGAGACCTCATTGCCCTCTACAACTACCTGAAAGGAGGTTGTAGAGATGTGAGTGTTGGCCTCTTCTCCCAAGTGAATAATGACAGGACCAGAGGAAATAGCCTGAAGTTGCAGCAGGGGTGGTTTGGATTAGATATTAGGAAGAATTACTTCCACTGCAAGAGTGGTCAGGCACTGGAACAGCCTGCCCAGGGAAGTGGTGGAGTCACCATCCATGGACCTATTCAAGATATCTGTAGATGTGGCACCTCAGGTCATGCTCTGGTGCCTGAGATTGTAGGGTGTGGTGGTTGTTGTTATGGTAGGTTTTTTTGGGGTGTGGTGTTGTCAGTGTATAGTGGTAGGTTTGGGGTTTGGGGGTGGGTGTGTGTGCTGTTTGTTTTTGTTTGTTTGTTTGGGTTTTTTTATGGTTGGACTTGATGATCTCAAAGGTCCCTTCCAACCATGAAGGTTCTGAGATTTTGTGATTCTGTAATTCCTCTGATCCCGACTGATCACAAGGGTGAAACAAAACCACCACAGAGAACATCTCAGTCTGAGTATTGACAAACTTCTATCAACTGCCGCTCTTCTTGCACTGAGAGTTTGGAACTGAGACCTGGAACACTTATAGGTTACAAAAATGAACAATTTTGGTTTTTAAGACTCAGAGGTTTATAGAAGCAGTGGGAGAACGGTGCTTGCATCTATATTTAGTCCGGTAAGACTTTGCACTACGAAAACTTGGTGACCTCTCCACATTTTGCGGCCTGAAATTTATCTAAAAGGTCGTCCAGGAACGATAAGGATGCCTTTCCTTGCTTGGTGAAGTGTTTGGGTTGGCCTAAACGAAAGCTGTTGACAGCCCCTACCTCCCAGCGCGGCTTGGCTAGCTCAGAATTGCTGGGCGATTTACAGTCATTTCATTTCTCGTCAGTGCTGGCTCTTGGTTTTGTGCTGCAGCTCTATTTCGGTGCGCAGCACTAACCACTGACAGGGGCATCAGCGGAATGGATGCTCTTGCTGCTGCAATTGCTTCTTATCAGACGGGTCAGGGGGAAGGTGGGGACTGTGCTGGGAACCGAGAAACATTACCCGGTTTCCGGTTTTATTGGCATTGCTGACCACTAACATTATTTCTGTGACCTTTATTTCTTACAGAAGAGAATAAGATTGTTTTTATTTATTTATTTATTTTTCATAAGAGAAAACAATGCAGTGCAGTGGTACAGTACACAGAGGGAGAAGAAGTACAGCACGCCTGGGAGAAGTGTGGTTTCTCAGGCAGAGTCTGGTAAAACCCTGCTCTTCGTAAAAGGAGCTTTTCTTGTATACGTAGGCCACTACCACTGGTGTTAATCAGCAGTCTCTGTATGGCATCTTATACCTGGTCCACAGAAGTGGACTTCTGAATTCAGTTGGTCTTGTATCTCTCAGTACTTGTATTTTTATACTTCAGCTCGGGTAATGGGTGATGATCACTACAGTGCTGAGGGTCCAAAATTATCATCAACTAAATGACATTTTTTTAAAAAAAAAAAAGAAAACTGTTTACAGTGTCACAAATGAAATTTGAAAAGTCAAGAAAACAGGTTTATGTGCAGTTAGGATATGCCTCAATTTAGCCTTCTGGTAGGTATGTATTTTATTGTAACTTTAAATTTCATAGTAGCATATATTTTTTTTGTCTGCATCTGCTTTCAGTACATAGAATAGGTGATGCTGTGGAAATAAATTGGGCCTATACAGTAACTGCATCTGCTCTTGGTTCATTAGCAGCAAAACCGAACGTGTGGGACCGCGGGAGGAGCAAAAAGAATAGTTCTGTCACACAGGATGCTTAACTCATAATAGGAGAACTCAAAAAAATTTTAGAGTTGATTTTGTCTCAGGCTGAAATAACAGGTCAGGTGTAGTTCAATGAGGGTGATGCCTGGCGGGTCAGTGCTTCTGGTAAGTTGCTTTATTAAACACAGAGCCTCAGAGAAAGGTAATGTTCGGGAGTCAGGGTGTGAGGATGGATGCAAAAAGCTGTTTGCAATTCATTCCTCAGTTCCCCACATTTTTTTCCTGGGTTACCCAAGATTGGTCATTTCAGTTCTGTGTTTTCTCCACCTACAAACCAGAATGTCCTAAGGCAAGATCCTTTTAAAAGATTATTAATCTCATGGGCAATAGACACCATAAACCAGCCTTAGATTGCTTGAGGGTAAGGTGGCTGTAGACGTTTCTGAACTGATCATCTAACTCCAGTCTGTCTCAAAATTCATCATCAATTTGCTAGTTTTCCTCTCTAGACCACATCCTGTACATGGAGCTAAGGGGTGAAGAAGGCAGTTATCTATTATGTTAATAAAATTAGGTAATTTAGCACATTATCTGTACCTCTTTCAGCATGAGAGTTACTCTGTTGTTAGTTTCTTGGTATGGCCGTCCACAGAGATCAACGTGACTTACTCTTTGTCCCTTTTCTTAGAATCCTGTCTGATGCTGAAATCACAGAGCAACTGGAGGACTGAATAAGTTTATATATGTTATGTATTTACCTTCAGGGCTAGAGGTTGGAGGATGCATGTAACATTAGCCACCAAAGCTTTATGCAAGGTTCTAATAAGCTCAGTTTTGGTGAGTTAAATTCATCCATTTGTGGTGAAAGAGGATTGGATCATAGAATTCAAATATACTCAGATCTTCACATCCAGTCTTACTTCATGTTCTGGCCTGAGGACAGACAGTGTTCTTCACCAGGGCTGGTTCTAAAGCGTTACTGCCTCACAGATACAGGCAGAGCAAGGTCTTCAAAGTGTTTGGTACTAGTGTCACTCCCTTCTTCTTGAGAACAAGGAGATCAGAAAAAAAAAAATAATCATATAATATACTTGCACATTGTGGTAGAGAGTGCATTTAGGAAATAATGACATGAACATTTGGAAGTATCATCCTGGAAGTTTTGAAGCCCGGGTCCCGTGGCTCACGCCAGTGTGCCTGTGAAACGTGAGGGTTGTGTTCAGGTGCAAACTGCTGCTCTTCAGGGAGTGAAGTGCTGGCCCATTTCCATCCATCTCCTCACTGATCATTAAATCGGCTAAAAAAGGTGGAGATACATTACATTTGTATTTTCTCAGACTATTTACTTGATCTTTGTGGACCATATCAGCTTTAATAAACAAATAAAGAAACACCAGAGGGAAGTTTTGGAGCTTATGTTCACTGAAGTGTTTTGAATTTTTAAGGAGAATAAGAAGTATTTATTTTGTAGGAATTTAATTGCCTTTTAGTTACTTTTTTGGTTTTAACACACCTAAATGCAGTTAGAATCATAGAATAGTGTGGGCTGGAAGGGACCTTTAAAGACCATCTAGTCCAGCCTCCCTGCAATGAGCCGGGACATCTTCTACTAGAGCGGATTGCTCCAGTCTTCAGCTAGATCTATGTTGTCATCCAATGGAATTCATCCTGTTTCTCCAAGTTTGTGTCAACTGGCGCTGCTGCATATCTGACCCTGGTTGCTTCCTTTTGCACTGCAATGATGAGAAGCACTTAGATGCATATTTAATTAAACCCCAGTTATCTTCACCTCGTTTATTACATGGTTGACCAAAGGTTTGCCATGTCTGCATCTGTAGCAGGAACCTGTCTTGTTTTTTAGAGGCAGTTGGGCAGGTAACAGCATTGGGTTTGTGCTTAGCTCACCTGGGAGACACTGCTGAGTAGCTAACTCATGGAGTGCCAACTGAGGTTTAGAGGAAGCAGATTGTTTGATAATTCACAGCTAGCTCACTTGCTCAATCTGGTTTTTCTTTTGTAAAGTTAAATAGTTAAATTCTGCTGCTGTATATACCTTTCTGCATCAAAGTGCTCTTTCTTTGAAATGCATTAATTTTTGTTCTAGTTGAATTTACCACTAAACCTTATTTCAGTAGTGCATACAAATTCCAAAGGAATTGTCAAGTAGTTTGCTTTGCTCACCAATTTCTGATCATCAGGGAGACTTGGAATGGCATGGGAAAAATTTGGCGACACCATGTTTGAAATACAAATGTTACATATTCCTCTTATATAAAGACAGGGGGGGAAAAAAAAGCCCAAAACCAAACCCAACCCACCAAAGTAATGTAAGGCTGTCATGCCATCTAGTGGCAGTTCATTCTCGTTTTAGCTCGATCTATATTATTCTGAAGTAGTATTTTTAGCCTTGTTGCACCTTCGTAGAGCTGAGCTAATGTTTTAGGAGAGCATCCTTGCAGTAAGACACATGAGCAGAGAGAACTTTTCCATTTCTCTTCCTGCCTAACGTTACTCGCTAGACAAAAAAGAGTTTAAGTAGCATTTAGATAGTGAAAATAGGCAAAGGAAGTGAATTAAAAATCAGTAACAACACATACTTCTTGAATTTTGAAACAGAAATAGTCAACTATTTATATACAAAAAGAAAATAGATTTCTTAGCGTCTGTGTAAGGCTGTAAAATATCTTTATAATGTACTTTTTATAGTTACAATATTTATAGTAAAGTGTGATACATTTTTAAAAATACAGATTTTCTATTATGGATTTGATAAATTCTGCATTTTATTTAAGGAGTTAAGTCTTTGCTATATACCTCCAAGGAAACTAGTAAGCAGAATGATAACCGAGCTGTTTTCCAAGAGGAGTATAGAATATCTGCTCTTTTTAAAGAGCTGTTGCTGTGAGTCTCACAAACAAGTACGGGTGGCACCTTTCCATTTCCTCCAATTCCACGACAGCTGGGGTTAAACCAGCTCATTTGTGGTTTCACACCATCCTTGCATTCACTTTAATTAGTATATTAGTCTCCTGGAAACTACTGCATTGGTCAGGGGTCTGCTGGGTACGTGATGCTCTGCCTCAGCCCCTTCAGACTCGCAGAGCATCCTCCCACATTGCTCATTTGAGCGAGCATCCAGCGGTAAGGAAGATGAGGATGGAGAAATCCTCCAGCGTCCCTTTAAAGTCATTTTGGAGTGGCTGTGTCGCTTCCATGAATTGTCCACCGAGGGGTTGTTGTTTGCACAAGGAATGAGGATTCCTCATTCCAGCTGCTAAATTACATGACTAGAGCTAGAAGATGCAGGCGTCTGTCCAACTGGTCTTTGCAGGACCATAATGTGCATCTATATTGATTTAAAAACCTTCTGTTTCTTTTTAAACCCCTTTTGAACTGTTTCAACTACTGTCTTCCCCGAATGCTCATGCAGTTGCCTGGTTTTCCAGGGCATTACATCATTTTACCCCTCATCTTCAAGCAGCCAAACTTGGCTAATAATGGTAGCATCCTGCTTGATCCCTGACCTTTTGCTGCTGATCCTTGTCTTTTCCCCACTTTTGCAGCATCGCCTGTAATTATATATATTTTTTCTTACAAGTAAATTCTACAAATAATTAAAAATTAGCTAGGGCATGACTGCAAAATTAGCTGGATTTGCTACATGTTCACACCCATCCTAAATTCCAGTGAAGCAAATGTGATAATTGCAGGCTAAGGGATGAAAAGTTAAAGAATCAGGCCCTGAACAGAGCAGATACAGTTTGGTCTTAAAAACTAAAAAAGCATCACGGATTGTTAGAACATTACTGTGAGCAAATAAAGCTGCAAATGCAGCTTTCAATAAATCTAGCAGCCTTGAAAATGTTGAAAATAGGTTTTATAGGGAATTTTTTCCCCTGGGTTTATATCATTAATATTAGTAAGAAGAATTTTAGCGTATTTTTGGAATCTCCATTGTTTGTAAACTCACCCCCCCTGAGTATAGCAGCCTGACACCCACTGGGAATGGTCAAGTACATAAAATCATAGTATGTCTGATTCTTTGCATGCTTGGGATATGCATTTTTGTCCAGTATCACGCTGTATTTTAAAATATTTCAATTTTAGAAACTGTTTTGAGTTTTTTACTCTTTGAGAGGGGATTAGCATCTAGAAAGATCTGTAAGTAGTTTGTTCCTCTCTGCTTTGTTCATTTTCTCTAAATACTGGGAACAAAGTCAACTTTAAAAAGATAAAGGTGTCCAACATCTGCTGGCTTTGATAATTCTATCCTGCAGTTGTGGTAATGGGTTTTACTACTCGTAACTGTTAGAGCAAATTAAAACCGCTCAGCTTGAGTAGCTCCGAGCCCGTGCTTCCCCCGCCTCCCCTTCCCCTCAAACGTCTCAAGCTGCCACAGACAGACCAGTTGTGGGATGTTGGTGCAAGGGGAAAGGATGGAATGGGGCACGAGGAGATCTCTTCTGAACTTTTATAATCTTCTCCTGAAAATTCCAGTTCTCTGTGTGGGGGATAAACCTCAGAAATTTCAGGTTACTAGCCCTATCCCAAAATCACTGTTAGGTTTGCTGCTGCTGACTACAAGAGAGGAGGGAAAGGGCTGTCATTTTTATATGATGCTTCCTTCTGCTGAGGTTAATTCAGTTCCTGTCATAGCCTGACTCTTGCTCTTTACACGAGCCACAAGGGCTTGGGTGTGGAGCCAAAATCCTCAGATGGTGATAATAATGCATGTAGCTTTGAAATAATGTATTTATTAAACATAATAGCAGGAATAACATACTCCAGCTTGTCATTGTCAAAGTTGTTCCAAAAAATCAATTGTATACCATAATCAGGGGTGACTAGAAGGTTTAATAAATTTAAGGAAATGCTTTCTCAGGATTAGTGATCCGTGAGCATGATGTCTGAACTCTAAAAGCACAGTTTGGTTGTGTTGTTTTTTTTTAAAAAAAAACAGATGATTCCTTTTGACGTTTTGGCTTCAGCTTGTCAGATTTAAATACTCTATCTTCTGTACTATTTGCATTTTGTAAAAATTAAAGAAAAAAAACAACTAGTAAACTGGTTTAAAATTTAGTAACAGCTCTTCTAAAATTGCATTTCTTTCCAAAATTTCCGTTTAATTTCACGTGCAGAACTTAGCTCCGTTCTCTCCCACTTGCTAAATCTTTATGAGTGCAAGATGATGGTGCTTCCATGAAGTGAGACAGATGTAATAACAGTACAATTCCAAAAGATCATCTATCATCAAAATGAGCGTTATTTACTTTCTCAAATTTCTGGAGAGGTAGCCAGGCGAGTGGGCAGATCTTGCTTTTAGCATTGCAGGGGAATGTTTAGCTAGAGGCATAAGATTTTTATTCTTTTTCTTCAGAGGTTTTGTTTCTTCATGTTTTTATGCCGAGTGTGAAAGGTATTCTTGCAGTATTCTGTCCTATGGTAGAATGAGTCCTCCGCTTCTTGACCAGGGATAAAGCATAAAGTTTGTTTGTAATTCTAGTATTGTTGTAACTTTTGGAACTGCAGATGTGGAAAAACAGAGGTCTGTGGAAGGCTTTTCAATTAAAAAAAAAAAACAAATTATGCTCTATAATCTAAATTTAATCAAAACTCTTATTTTTGCTATTTATAGGTTGCCAGACCATGTCAGGCTCCTCTTAGATAACCATAAAGAAGGGAATTACTTTTTCAGGGATCTGAAGCACAGAGAAGAACTTGCTCATGGAAATAAATGTGGCCATCAGAAAAGGCCAGTGCAGAGAGAAAGCCTGTCTTGCAGCTGAGAATGTAAAGTGATTTCACGTGGAATATTATAAGTGAAAACAGGTAGTTTGATTTATACTGGTAGTTTATAGGGTGTGTAGTGGGTAACCCAAATTCCATGCCTGAAATGCTTCAGCAAAATATAAAATAAAGACCTCTAACACTGTGGTAGCCATTTAGGGACAGAGGAGGACAAATAGGGTTGTATAATTAACAGTAAAATGCCACTGAGTAGGAACATAATCTTTTGTAAAGGATTGATGATAGCCTGTCCAACCTTTGCAAAGGATAAGTTACATGCATGTGCTTATCAGTGGGCTCTGCCAGCACAAGAGCGTAATTTAGACAGCTAATTTAGTTTAGTCATGGTTAGAATTAAAATGTGTTAATGAAGAGTGTCTTATACACTGTGGTGACTGTTGCTGCTGATGGAGATGTCCACAAAAAAATACAGGAAACTAAATAAACGAAAGCATCTGAATCGTAAACTAACTTGGATAAATTCAATTCACACATATTTTATGGTTCACCACTGGTACTCTTCAAGAGTACAAAACCCATTTTCATTGAGAATGGAAGCACGCACACCTGTGGTAGTTGTAAAGCACCTCTAAACCACCTAATAAAATATAGGCATCTTAAGGAGATATATTAAAATATTACTTTCTAGTCATTTTTCAGTATGGCTACCGTAATAAGAAAATGAAATAAAAATATCAAGCAGTATTATTTCTTCCCATTTGTACTATAAATAGTTAAATTATTTAAATCCCTTTAAGCAGGAATAGAGTTTGAAAACCAAAACAGATGAATATTTGTTGCATTTTCACAGACAGAATACGCAACTCTTTTTCTGATGGAGAAGAACAAAGATTTTTGGTTTGTCTGACTTTTTATCATTTAGAACTTTGAATAAATGAAGAGATTTGGTCATTATGAGAATTCCCATCTAGCTTATGATGTTGATGCTGGCAGCTTGGACCCTGTTCCAATACCTGTTTTTCAAGTAGCAGCACAATTAATTTAAAATAATTTGTCATAGTGTGTACAAATTAAGTCTGTGGTTCCATTTTCAGCTGCTAGTGATAAGTAGTGTTTAGAGTTTGAGTCGATTATGGTGGCTGAATTATACAAAACAATTAATACCATTTTAGTCCTATTCTATACTCAGAGCAAAAACTGTTTCACCTTGTATTTCTTAATTTGTGATGTGCTCTTATTATTCCCTTAAGAGATGTTCTCCGGTGAGGAGCATTATCCACTTCTCAGGGTGTTGAGAAGTACAATTTAGGGAGATTTTTCTAAATTTGATAAAGCAGGTTGAAAAACAAAATTAGCTGTAAAACAGTTACCACTTTTTTTTGTTTGCTTCTGAAAGCATGAATGTAGCACTGTTTTGGGGCAGCCCTCCAGAGCATTGTCTGGTGTGAGCAGAACCCATTCCTCTGCTTTCCCAAGCTATGTTAAATGCAGTAAGAGCGTGGGCATCCTCTCCCGGGTCTGGATGGAGCTGTTCTTAGAGATGGATCCTGTCTCCCCAGTGTCCATCACTCTCCCCCAAAAGGGGTGGTGCTGCCCCAGGCTGTGGTGGGGGGAGAGGTCCCTGATGGGCCGAGGTGTCCAGGTGAGCCCGCTTGCTGGTCAGGCTTGGCTGACACTTTGCTGAAGTACCTGAGATAGATAAAACACCTTCCTTTTCATGAGATCTCCTATAGGAACACTCATCTTGGGCTCAGCAGGAGGGCCAAACTGGGCAGGGGACATCTTGAATGGCTTGAGCTCTCAGTATATCAAGCATGTCCCTCCTGGGGCTTCCATGTATGGTGATTACCAAGTCACCCCCTGCAAGCTGGTCAGCCTCAGAGGATGTGTTCTCATAGAGTCATAGAATCATTTAGGTTGGAAGAGACCCTTGGGATCATCAAGTCCAACCATCAGCCCTATTCTACAAGTTCTCCCCTACACCAGATCCCTCAACACCACTTCTAATCTACTCTGAAACACAGTCAGAGAGGGTGACTCCACCACCTCCCTGGGCAGCTGATTCCACTGACTGACCACTCTCTCTGTGAAAAACTTTTTCCTAATGTCCAGCCTAACCCTACCCTGCTGCAGCTTGCAGCCATTCCCTCTTGTTCTATCGCTCATTGCCCGTGAGAAGAGACCAGCACCAACCTCCCTACAATGCCCTTTCAAGGAGTTGAAGAGAGTGATGAGGTCTCCCCTCAGCCTCCTTTTCCTCAAACAACCCCAAACTGGGAAGATATTAATGTGAATCTAGATGGCCATTCTTATTTTAAGCTGCCCTGACTGAGAAAGTCGGGTTTCTTCATGCCCTGTAGACACGGTTCTCCTGTTCAAGCAATATTTATTCTATTTTATTCACCCCAGCCCAATCATGTTGTCTGGCATTTTGGCTCTTAGTATTTGTTATTATCTGCTTGAGGGTATGAAGGCACTAAAGAGCTACCTGAAGAGGTTGGATCAATGAGGTTCAATAAAGCCAAGTGCCAGGTCCAATGTATCATTCACAACAACCCCAAACAATGCTACAGTCTTGGGGAAGAGTGACTGGAACGCTGCCCAGCAGAAAAGGATCTGGGGATGCTGGTGGAAAGCCAGCTTAACATGAGCCAGCAGTGTGTCCAGGTGGCTAAGAAGGCCAACAGCATCCTGGCTTGTATCAGGAATACATCCTGGCCAGCAGGAGTAGGGAAATGATCATGCCTCCATACTGGGCACTGGTGAGGCTTCACCTCAAGTACTGTGTTCAGTTCTGGGCCTCTTACTACAAGAAGGACACTGAAGTGCTGGTGTGTCCAGAGGAGAGCCACCAAGCTGGTGAGGGGTCTGGAGAACAAGTTATACAAGGAGAGGCTGAGGGAACTGGGCACGTTTAATTTGGAGAAGAAGAGGCTGAGGGGAGACCTCATTGCCCTGTACAACTGCCTGAGAGGAGAGTGTAGAGAGGTGGGTGTTGGCCTCTTCTCCCAAATGAGTAATGACAGGACCAGAGGGCACAGCATGAAGTTGGGGCCGGGAAGGCTTAGACTGAATATCAGGAAGAATTACTGTACTGCAAGAGTGGTCAGGCACTGGAACAGCCTGCCCTGGGAGGTGGTTGAGTCACCATCCATGGGGTATTTAGGAACTGTGTAGACGTGGCACTTCAGGGCATGCTCAAGTGGCCAAGATTGTAGGGGGTTGTGTGTGTGTATGGTTGGAGTTGATGATCTCAGAGGTCCTTTCCAAGCATGAAGATTCTGTGATTATTCTGTGGCTTTTATGGTTACCAGATGTGTGCTAACCTCTCAGTTACTCATGCCCAGTGACTGCAATAATTCTTTCTGAACTCCATTTATTAATTTTCCTGGTGCACATGTGTTTGTTGCATGGGGTTGTGCTGTCCAGTGTAACAAGTCATAGGGTATCACCTAATATGTGTGTATTGGAACAGATAGGGATATTTACAGTAAATTTAATCTCATTAGAAATTCAGTCTCAACAGGAATTGAAATGTAAGCAATATTCAGGATTGGTTTTTTTACTGTGGATTACTGTAAATTTTGCAATTTATAAGGAACAAAGTGTGATGGATAAATGTAATGATACGAGTAAAAAAAGGATAAAAATGTCAGTACAAACAAAAAAATCACTACCATATTTGGAAGCAGGTAAATTATATTCCCAGCTTTTCGAAGGGAAGTAAATTTAAAGAAAAACAGATTTCTTGAATATTTATTTTATTCTACCAATACTGAGTACAAGAAAACTAAAACTAAGTCATACCGTATTCTGGAGTCACCCAACTAAAAGGAGGCAAAGTAGGAATTACACAGCTGGCAAAGAAACGGGCCAGTGTCTGCCTTTATGCCATCAGCTTCCTGGTGGATTATTTTGGTGAAATTATTTTTCCGCAGTACTGGAACCAAAATGTGGGCAGTGAGGATACTGTGCTGCTTCAGAGAAACCCATTGTCCGCTTCTCTCCTTGCCT
>VZTM01036039.1:44631-105634 GCA_013400555.1 Jacana jacana
CTTTCCAGTGATTGAGAAATACAGGATTTTACAAATTTTTCTATATTGTTAACACACACACAACTCGCAAAATTGAATTAAATGCACGGTTTGTAGGTTACCCTTTACTCTCCCTGTACGCAGCTGCATTTTTTTCTTTAGCAGGCAGGCAATAAAAGGTACTAGAATGTGTCTCACCATCACTCAAGTTCTTCAACTTTACTTCTTTTTAAGCATTTTTAAAAAGAATTTGACATGATAGGATGCTAAAAGTAAGAACAGGGAGCTTACTAAACTTAGCATTTCACATCTTGATTTAATTTCATGTAGTATGATGTCTTTAATTTTTTTTAATATTTTAATATATTATTTAAATATAAACAAAATATAATTAATACATTTGCAATTATATTAAAAATAATAAAAATACTTACGAATGAGTAAAATACATTTAAATATATTGTTACTGTCTGAAGGCAGTAATACCGGTGTTTGCAGTTGTGTTTGGTTGGCTGTTCTCCAGAAACACCAGGTTCTTCTATTGCTGTAACATATTTCTTTTTTGGAAAATTTTCCAACACTGGTGGCACCTCCATCTCATTTGTGGCTTCAATATGACTGTCAAGAAGACAGGCCCTCCTGTCTTCTTCTTACTTGATAGCTAAAGTTATTGCTGCATTATTAACTCACATTACCTATCTTTTGGCATGTTTTTCCATCGTGGTTTGTTTTTTTTTTTCTTTCTATTTTTACCCTGCCTATTTCTGAAGAGTCATTCTTGCATGTTGGTTTGGTGTTTTTTTTAGTGTTTTGGGTTTTTTTTCTTCTTTATTTTTGGTTTAGGTGCTTGTGGGGTATTACTGATGGGTTTTTTTTTCTTCCTTTTCTTGATACATTAGTGTATGTGCCAGTTCCTGATCTCTATTTGAGAAGTTAATCATAGCTTAGTGTGCCATAGCATTGTTTGCACCTCCTCATACTTGATGTCATGCCCCTGTTGGGGATGAGAGGGGCTGGAAGGCCGCAGTGGTGACTTGAAACCCCTGAAAGCTGTTTTGGACCCCTGAAATTACTATGGGATGGAGCCACTTTGGTATTACCCCTCTTCCTCAGACAGATCAGCTTTGAGAGATTGGTTTCCTATAGATGGGTTTTGCAACATCATAAGCAAATTACTGCCCTGAAGTTCCAGATTTATTATTTGAAGGGTACCCTACATCCTTTTGCACAGAAGGGGCTCTAGGAGAGAATATCTTTGGCCCTCCTGTCGTCTTCTTACTCGATAGCTAAAGTTATTGCTGCATTATTAAATCACATTACCTATCTTTTGGCATGTTTTTCCATGTTTTGGTTTTTTTTTTTTTTAATTTATTTTCTTTCTATTTTTACCCTGCCTATTTTTGAAGAGTCATATGTTCACAGTCCTTAGGTGGGAGAAGTGCTCTTGTACCCTGTGCGTTGCTGACAGCCCTCTCCCTCCTGGCTAGCTGGGGCAAGCCAGGAAGTGTTTGGTGCATTGCCCTGGCACTCACCCAGTCCCCTCTGCTGAACACCGAGACAAACAAGGAGTCTGTCTCTCAGAAAGTTTATGTGGGGGACCATTAAAGGTGCTCGGCTATCAAGATGCTGGATTTTGAATTGAGACAAGGCTGAGGTAGCTAGCAGGAATGTCCAAGACTTTCAACAGGCAAAGAATGTATTTTTGTCTTCAGAAGACACGTGCTACACTGGCTGGTTAAAAATCTGTGATTGCTCAGTTTAATGTAGAGCCCATATTCTGAACCTGTTACTTTTAGTGATGTAGGGAGATGATGAAGGGAGTGGAGCATCTCCCATAGGAGGAAAGACTGAGGGAGCTGGGTCTATTTAGCTTGGAGAAGAGGAGACTGAGGGGGAACCTTCTTAATGCTTATAAATATGGAAAAGGTGAGTGTCAGGAGGATGGAGCCAGGCTCTTCTCAGTGACATCCAATGATAGGACAAGGGGCAAGGGGTACAAGCTGGAACAGAGGAGATTCTGCTTAAATATGAGGAAAAACTTCTTCACAGTGAGGGTGACAGAACACTGGAAGGGGCTGCCCAGGGAGGTTGTGGAGTCTCCTTCACTGGAGACATTCAAAAACCACCTGGACTTGTTCCTGTGTGACCTGATCTAGGTGTTCCTGCTCCAGCAGAGGGATTGGACTAGATGATCTTTCAAGGTCCCTTCCAATCCCTGAGATTCTGTGATTCAGTATGTGTGCTGCAGTGTTGTTAAGGGAAAGGGGAAGAAAAAGTTTCCAAAAAGTCAAGGAATGAGCAAGCTACTAGCCATAACACCTCTAAGTCCATGGTGGTTCCTCCCAAAGCCATGGTCATTTCAGCAACTCTTAATAAGAAAGTAAAACTAGGTCAGAGACTATGTGTCAGCTTGTTTTTCTTAATTACAAAGAATATAGCAAAAACCCACACATGATAAAAAATGCCTGCTGTTGAGTTCTTGTCTTTCAGAATTCCCATTGCTTAACAATGTTGTGTGTGTGTATGTCAGACTTGAAAAAAATTGCTCCTAATTTAATGAGAAGCTGTTCATATTTAATTTGTTTTGATTAAAAAGTTTGGCAGAAGTTCATTGGTGTCTTGATATGCCTCAGAACTTTTTATGAACAAACAACACTGGTGATGCAAAAGGAGACATTTAGTAACTGACAGAAAAATCAGAATATTTAAGTTTTTCTTTTGGTGGTAGAGTTTTTGTGGTAAACTTAAGTACTAAATGCTGGTCCAAAACAGTGTAGATTTTTTAGAATTGTCCCAGAACATCACTATCTCAACATTTTCAGCAATGCTACATGGACAATTGTTGGTACTTACGTTCATCAAAACATGCAATTGTGCTTCCCAGGGTTATATATTTTCCTGCCTGTAGAGCTGTGCAGTGTTTGTAACCGTGGATGGAGAAGACTGATAAGAACTATCTGAAATTTACTAGATGAAGTCTTTGGTGGAGGTACCACTTGCGTTCAGTTGCTTAAAGAAGGGGAGAAGGCTTAAACGCTTCCACAAACATGTTTAAGGGGAATACAGAGCTATAGGAATATTTGCAGTATATAAGTGGTTTTGTGAGACAAAGCTGTATCAAAGAGGCTCCTGTAGGTATTGCATGCCATGAACTAACATCTCCCTTAAGAATAGGTACCCTGGGTCTCATGTTAAAGTCTGCTTTGATGCCTGCTTAGGAAACAGTGCCTCAAAAAAACATAATTCATATAATTTCAGAAAAGAATCCTAGATTTACTCCGTGAGTCTTTTACTAAGCAGGCTTGAGACCTACCTTGATCCAGACCTTCACAAAAATCTGAAGCAGCTACTGACCTCAGGGGCACAGCAAAACAAAAAATACATGAGGCATTAGAAATAGTATCAGTCATATTTTGAGAAGTGAAATTGCAACTTTACATGAATAAGCCCCTTTCTCTCCTTAATGCAGTGGGATATTTGTTTCAGCTTTTAAAATAATATTTCAATTCTATAAAAACAATTAAGTTCTTAGGTATTTTTATAAACTGCATAGAAAGCTGAATCCACTGGGAAGAGAGAGGACAGGCAGGTTTTCATTCTGCTTGAAAGGAGTGTATGTTTGCCAATAGCACACTATTACATATTAATATTAATAGTGAGATTCTACATTAAGATGTTTGACTTGAGAGACACTGCTGATTTCCTTTTTATGAGCTGTACAACCGTAAATAAAGTTAAGGTTTTATTTGCTGAATGAGGTAAACCAAATCCAAGATACTCACTAGATTGTGGTGCGTTTCGTATAATGCACTTGGCTGACCTCTATGGAAATTGTTGAAATTCTAATTTCCTTCCACTTTTGCTGCTTTACAAGGGCCTGCATGTTTACAGGCTTCACCACATGCCCAACCCTTTTTTGCTTTCTTTCTTATCAGAGAATCTCACCATCAGAGAGAGGGCATGAACAAGCCTCCTTCTTCCATAGCACATAATATCAAATGCCTTTTTTATTAAAGTAATCTTTTCACAATTGCCATTGAATTTTCTTGCCCAGTTTGTAAACCCTCTGTATTTTAAATTGCTTTCTAGTACCTATTTTAAACACAGTTATGGAGGTTACATTAATTCAGCTCTCACCTGATACTGAGATATGAAAGGTTCCATTAAATGTTTTTATGCAAGATCACAGGAAAGATTCCATTAGTAATTATTGGCAACTCTACCCTTTTGCTAGCCATTGCTGCCAGTAATACACCCACTACTGGCATTGATGGTCCCTGGCATTTTAGTTTGTAACTAAACCAGTTTGTAAACTAGCCAGTGCTGCTGGTGGGTCTGAAATGTGCCATTCATTTGTGATACACTGATGTGATCACAGGCTTTTAGTGACCTGCCAATGGTCCTCAGCTACAGTTGACTACATGGTGCCTGTATAGCTGCAGTTGTTTCTTTTAGACCAGACCCCTAAGAGGGGGATAAACCTGCCATCAGAGATGGCCCCAGGGAAGTCCCAGCAGACTCTTTTCCTTTATCTCTCCCTTGTCTCCACTGACAGTGTCATGAACAGAAGTGAGCTCCTTTCTTGTCATAGAAAGTCAAAGCATACTTTCAGCTCCTCGTTTTCTTTTGGAGTTATAGGTACGTTTGCCTGCCAAAATGATCCTCTTCATCATCTGTTTAGTCAGATGTTTGTGCCTTTTTCCTGTAGATTTCACACTTGCCATGAGTCTCCCAGATTTTTAGATTTCTAGATTACTTTGGGATGGAATAAGTAGAGATATTAAATGTATTGATTTGCTGGTACCTACCATTTGTTTATTGTAAGGGACTGATGTTGTTTGTGGGCTACAGAGCAGTTTTGTAGTAGCCAAGAGTCACTAGAACCTCCCAGGGTGCAGGGTGGTATGACAGATTTGGGTTTATATTTGCTTTTGAGAGAGGAGGTGTACTGAGGGAGCATGCAGTTACGTATGCAGGAATGGGAGGAGTAGCGGCGAGTTAATATGGTTTATTTAAACCACCAAAGATCTGAATATTTATGACATAAGCTTGAAATCTGTGCCCTCATAGGTTAAATCTTGTATTGCACTTTACTGTATTATTCAAAAAAGTGAATGGAAAGTATTAGCAAATTGATTATGATGTTACTTACATCTTGACTCTCCCCAAAACATTTTTTTTATACCTTTATATATTTTCTGCCTTTCCCTCCTCCAGTGGAAACTACAGATGTGTAATTACATCATCTAAATGGTTTATTGTTCTTCACATTTAATGCATTAAATTGTTCTTATCCTGCATTCACAATACCTGTAAAAAAGTTTTACATAAGGTATCTTGGTAGATGCATTCACTAAGAATCTCTGAATTTGTTTAGTTCTGCTAAACATTGTGGAATAATATATTGCATTTTCTGTGGAAATATTTAAGCTGGGTGCCTGAGGTGGGAGTATGGTACAAGCCATACACCCAGTGACTCCATGCAGTATTTACAAGCTGAGTTATTTAGTGGTATTTCTTTCTTGTGTTTTTCTTTCACAGCCTTTCATGTCCCCTCGGTACCCTGGAGGTCCACGGCCACCTTTAAGAATACCCAATCAGGTAAGAATTTGTCACCAATGCAGTGTTGTTGTCTGGGGTGATGGTGCAAGACCAGGCCTGCCAGCTCTGGGGTGAGGGCAGAACGTCCCCATAGCTGTTACACTCTCTAAACTCTCCTGACCACGTTAAGCACTTAGCTCTGCCTTCTTTTTTTTTATTATTTTTAATTAATTCTACATAAAATGCCTCACTCCCTTCTATTCTTTGTTGGAGATATGAAGCACATATATTCCACAGTAAATACAGAGATTATTGGTGGGAAACAGAAATCAGACAGTGCTCCATGACTATTCTGGACACGCTGAGGACTTTATAAAAGCATCAAATTCTCAATGTTCTCTCAGCTCCATCAAAGGATATGCATGCCAGTGTAACAAGAATGAGTAATGAGCTGCTGTTCGTCAGCAGAGACCTTTATTGGCCCATCTGTGAAAAGATGGTTCTGGAAGCAGATAGCATTTGTATTTTTAAGCTCTCTGTAGTGCAGATAGAGGAGGAGAAAGCGGTTGTCAACAGATGAAAAGTCAGAGATAAGCAGACTGAAAAATATCAGTGGAGCTCTGAAAGAAAAACTGGGTCATGTACAGTGTTGGGAAGGGTTGATAGGACAGATGGAGTGGGGTTTTTTGGTGCAACTTAGACTTCCAGGACTGTCTTTCTTCTTGTGACGGCTTGATGAGGAGGCTTTTCTGCTCCAGCCTCAGTTCTGGATATTTTTTATATCTGTATATCACAGTATCAACAAACTTGTCTTCAGCTCTGGCACAGTATTTCCAGAAAGATGAAGTTTACAGTTTAGTGAGTTGGATCTGTCAGGTCACAAGACTTCTTCAAATGTTCCTCCAAATCAAATAGGGTGTTGAGAATAGGTCAAGTTACCTCTACTGTAGCTCTTTTCTTACCAGAGAAATGTAATTAACTGTGTTGAGGTGATCATCAAGAGACAGCAACGTTGTTAGCGCTTTAGTTAAATTTTTGCTACAGACATACTCTATCTCAGTACAAAATACCTTCCAGGTTTTTGCACCTTTCAGTTCAATCCAAGCCAAAGATACACCAGTGTTTGGGTTTCACATAGTCCTTTGTTTATCTTTCTGTGTTTCTGAACACTGTAAATACTGGCAGGTAGAAGCTGGATGTGGTGAATGCTGTGAAAGCACTGCCAACCTGCAGTTTTAGTCTGGGAAACATTTTTGTCTCCACATTGTGGTATTTTCAGTTCAGAACTGCAGCATAATCACATAATCTTAGTGAATTACAGCTTTTGCAATGCATTTACATTATCCTGCAATCATGAATTACTGCTTTTAACAATGCTGCCATTATTTAAGTTACAGTATAGATGGGCAGTGTGTGGTAGTAATAAACTAGTGTACTGCAGCTTCAAGGCTGAAATTTGCATTAGATGGAAGTCAGTAAAAATCAGAGTTAAAATTCCCACTGTAACTGTAACTCTGTCCCTTAATGCCTTGCAGTAAGGATTGTGTTTCTCAGGCAAGGATGGGTTACACCGGGCATGTATGCTTACCTGAGGGGTTATCACAGTTATCTGGCCCAGACCTAGGCTTTGGGCAAGGAAAGTTAGTACCTACCAAGTGCCACAGGAGTGCCCCCAAGTCCCCTCCAGGACTTGATAGCATCCCACAAGATCCAGCCCCAGAAGGGTCTCCATCTCTGGAGGCATTCAAACCCCACCCTAGCATGCTCATGTGCAACCTGCTCTGGGTGGACCTGCTTTGGCAGGGGGGTTGGACTAGATGTTTTCCAGGGGTCCCTTCCAAGCCCATGCCATCTTGTGATTCTGTGGTTGTGTGAGGGGTGTTTGCTGTTGGCAATGCGTTGTGCTGCGCAGGAACAATTGTTTTTTATGAGAAGCAGTATGACGTGTTGGAAATGAACCATAGTTAAGTCTTTGGTCCCATGTGCTCACAGCAGCCAATGCCTCCATGTCCTGTGTGCCACCTGCCATCTCTGGCAGAAGTGACCAGTTCCTGCTTTGCTGGTCTGTGACACTTCTTCATGCATTTCATGCATCGTTCTTACGTTTCATCCAGGCTTCGAGTCCCTGATGTACATGTAAAACTCTGGTTTAAATGATGTCATGTCAGATTATCTGTTTATACCATGAACCTTTATTGCAGTACCTTTTGACTGCATTATCTTTGAGTCAATAATCTGCATCTTAAATTTGAATTTTCTATGTCTTGTGGAAACAGACTCGATAGCGCTTGCACGTAGGTTCCCCTTGATATGTATCCAAGACCACTACAGAATTTCCAAGTCAGGAGTAACTTACCCATTCCCTCAGTAAGCAATATCTGTGTTGCCTGAGCATATCACTTCCATAACAACAGATTTACCCATTCTGGATACATTTATACTGAAAATGTGATGTTGTTTCAAAATGCTGAATAGCACCTACTGGCTGAGCTACAAAGTTCCTTTCATAAAAACTTCTCTCTAGTCGGCTGGACTGTAGTTGAAAGACTGCAAAAATTAGCCTTAGACCTAATTCAGTTACTATGAGCCTGAAGACAGATTAAAATGTGGGGACATAGTGGGGAATGCATTTGAGTTGAACCAGAGGTGAAGGTACAATGTACCTCCATGCTTGGACGCAAGACTCAGGAGGAAGTTTTGTGACTGTTGTTATCTCCCGTAGATGAATAATAAGCTTATCTTGACACTGATGCCCTTCAAGAGTAAAGCAGAGCGGGAGATAAAATGTCCCTCACATCACAGCCCTAATTAACAGCACCCTGTGAATGCTGTGCGGTTGGCTCGGTGACGGCTGGCTCTCAGAGAGTATCAGTGTCCGCACCCTGACCTCTGAAAGGAAATGTTAAAATAGTGGTTAAAAGGCAAAACTACAGCACTATAAACTTTGGAGGAATTGGCACATATCCAAGACAAGGGCAATGTTTTGACGTTAACTCGGTAAGCTAAGGTGAAGGAAGAATTCAGATGGAAAAAGCAAACTAGGCAGTTATATTTTGGATATGATTTATGTGTAATTCCACCAAAGTTTGAGTTTGTTCATGCAAGTCCATAGTCAAGGTAGCAGAGGAGTTGGGACTTTCACTTTCATCAGGCATTTAGGACTTTAATTTAGGGCATTTCAGGAAGTTAATTCTTCCACATTACTTTTGGCTCAGAAGAAATACCTAGAAATTAAAACCAAAATATCTGCATTATGTCTTTAACATAAAATTCAAAGCATTATATTCCTTTAACATGTGGGTTTTATGCCTGCAGGCACTTGGAGGTGTCCCAGGAAGTCAGCCATTATTGCCTAGTGGGATGGACCCAACACGGCAGCAAGGTGAATGAAACAATTATTTGGACCATTCAAATGTACTGTCTTCTCAAAATTGTGTCTTTCTTTCTGTGTTTCAAAGTTTGCTGCAGTTTTTTGAGGTGTTTTGTTCATTAAGAAGGAATCATTTGTTTGTTAAACTTGTTTTAGAAAGTGCTTGCTTATTGCATGGCTTTTTAAAGGTACATAATTTTATTTGCAGGGCATCCAAACATGGGTGGGCCAATGCAGAGAATGACTCCTCCAAGAGGAATGGTTCCATTAGGACCACAGGTACCCTCCATAGAGAGATAACCATTTTTATTGATAGGCTTATACCTATGTGTTACTCTGGCTTTCCGTAGCTTGAGGATGGCCAGGACGTGTCCTAATCCCATTTCAAAATAAACTTCATGTATCACAAGGATTAATTCTGTGTTGCAGCTGTTGAAAGTCTAAAATGAAAGCATCAGTCTATTTAATTAAGATTTGAAATTAAAAGAGGAATCCCTTAACTTGCTTATTTCAGAAAACTTCTAACTTAGGCAAACTCTTTATATCAAAAATACCCCCCAAGTTCTCTAAAGTTGTCCTTTCGCTCCCTATTGGTCTAGATTTTTGGTGAGTGCTAGAGAGATTGTAATGTAAAATGGGAAGTTCATGCTACCATTCTCTCCCTTGTCAATCATATACATCTCTCTAGCTCTTTTTGAGGAACAAAGCAGCCTTGTGTTGCCAGGATCTGCCTTCCCCATGGTGCTCACCTGGTCACAACTGTCCGTAGGCTCTTTCCTCAAAAGTGTGAAAATAGGAGTGGGTATTTGTCAGAATCACTTCTCAACAGTAAACTAAGGTAGAAAATAAATTAATTCTGATGTATACCTGAAATATGAATGCAATATGAATGCAATATGAAATATTATTCAAAATATAGAAATTTGGGGAGTGGTGTTTCATACCAGTGTTGCCAGTATGTTGTTTCACAGCGTGCTTGTTGTGCCCACACTTTGCATTTTTACTTCCCCATTTCAGATAATCTCCCCAGTGGTTTCTTTGTTCCTTGGAATAGCAACAGAATCTGAAATGATTAAATAGCTTTGCCTTTCAAATCTGCTCATAACCGTCTTTACAATTTTGGGTCTCCTCGGTGGAAGCCAGTTGTGCAGCTCTGCACCACATCTGCCGTGTGACCAGCAAAGCATTATGAAACACGTTGGTTATGGTTTTTTCTTTGTAGCATCGAAGCATATTTACCACTTGCCTTTCAGAGGTGGAAAGAGAAGCTTTTCAATGCTGCCATGTGAGATTGAGCTGATACTTTATGCAGCACCATTAGTCACACAGCAGGGAAATCTCATGCCAGTTTTTATAAGGATATTTTTTCCTTTTCTGTTGTCTCTTAAAATGGTTTTGTAAGGTTCTTCTTTCTTGTATTGAATATCCTCTTAAAATAGGGAACAATGTAGCTAATCTACACAAAATTTAAGTTCCCAAATCAATCTATTCTATAAATGGATCATCATCTGTCTTTGTATCTGGCATTTAGGATCTTCTCAGAATGCAGTTCTACAGCCAAATTTGATGAATCTTTCACACCTACTTTTAAGGTCCTCTTGCTACAGTGCTGTAAAGCTGACGTAGCTGTGCCTGTAGCAGGAGGCCCTGCTACCTTGATGCACAGGCAGCCAACTTGTAAAACACGTGATGTGCTGGTAAAGAAACCCCTATGTCCAGTATAGCATGCCCATGCCTGCAGACTTCCAGAAATTTATCTCAGTTTCATCTTTCATGATTCTAGACTGTTTCGGACTTAAGTAACATGAAGCAAAAAGCATGGTTGCAAAGGCCTGAATCTGTGAAAAGCTCCAAAGAGTGAGCTTCAGGCTTTTTTCAAGATGTAGTTATGCCAGCTGAAGGGGGTACTGCCTCCAGTCTGTGACTGGATACTTTTCCCAATCTCTCATGTCTGCTGGTGAGGTTCCCACACGCACCCTCATGCTTTCTGGCCAAAAATAATTGGGTCATCTTAAATATTTAACAAATAAGTCTTAGTTAATCTGGCTCATTTTGGCCACCTGATGGTAGGGAGCACTTTTATGAACAGCTCAACTGCCAGATAAACAGTGGTGGTGGGGACTTTGAGTAAAAATCTGCATGGAACAAATCGGGGCACTGACTTCTGCAGGCAGCACAGCTCCAGCTGAAGGAACGTGTATATTGGTAGCCTTAATGAAAGTGTTCTTATTTTAGGATGAAGAAGTACATTTGATTAGAATTAGCAGTAATTAGAGTTAGAAGTACATTTGATTAGGATTATTCCAGTCCTGCAAGATTCCGTAGACAGAAAGAGAATTAAAATAGAGGGGGGATACCCAACAAACCGAACAGGGAGAATGGCTCAGCCCTCCATATCAAGATGGAAAAATGAAATAAAACAGATACAGAACTTCTGTTTTGTTGCAGTCAGACCATGTTCTCTGCCAGATCCAGTATAGACAACTGGAGACATTACTGTGCCCAGCTGCTTTGACTACACACCAGTTAGTGCCCTACGGTTCTGACAGAGGAGTAGCTCAGCCCAAAATCATCTAGGATACCATAGGTCAAAGAGGAGGTCTGAGTTAATTTGGCTCCCTTTTATCTGAGCATGGACACCAGTCAGTCTGCTGTCTGCACACAAAAAGGCAGGACTGAGTTATGATTTATGACCAGCAGCTGTGGACAATACCATCTTCAGATGGGACTGCAGAGTCTGGAAGAGGACATCTGTATGCATCCTCTGGATATAGAATCATAGAATCATTTAGGTTGGAAGAGACCTTTGGGATCATCAAGTCCAACCATCATCCCTACTCTACAAAGTTCTCCCCTACACCATATCCCTCAACACCACATCTAATCTACTCTGAAACACAGTCAGGGATGGTGACTCCACCACCTCCCTGGGCAGCCCATTCCACTGACTGACCACTCTTTCTGGGAAAAATTTTTTCCTAATGTCCAGCCTAACACTAATGGCTTGCAGCTGTTCCCTCTCGTTCTATCACTAATTACCCATGAGAAGAGACCAGCACCAACCTCTCTACAATGTCCTTTCAAGCAGTTGTAGAGAGTGATGAGGTCTCCCCACAGCCTCCTCTTCCTCAAACTAAACAGTCCCAACTCCTTCAGTTGCTCCTTACAAGATTTATTCTCCAGGCCCTTCACCATCTCCGTGTCCCTCCTCTGCACTCACTCCAGCACCTCGATATCTCTCTTGTGCTGAGGTGCCCAGAACTGGACACAATACTCAAGGTGTGGTCTCACCCCCCTGCTGAGCACAGGGGGACAATCACCTCCCTACTTCTGCTGGTCACACTATTTCTTACACAAGCCAGGACGCCATTGGCCTTCTTGGCCACCTGGGCACACTGCTGGCTCATGTTCAGCCGCCTGTTGACCAGCACCCCCAGGTCCTTTTCCGCCAGGCAGCTCCAGCCACACTGCCCCAAGCCTGTAGCCATCCATGGGGTTGTTGTGGCCCAAGTGCAGGACCTGGCACTTGGCCTTGTTGAAGCTCATATATGTTCTTGCAGACTAGCTATCTGTGGGATGCTTTCAGAGCTGAGGAAAGTTTTAAGTTTGGGGGTTTGTCAGCAGTAACAGAACCTCCTTTCCTAGTTATACATCATTTCTAGATAACTGATATGTCGTCCCACTCAAGATTTAAGCAGCACCAGACCCATGCTTTCGACATCGCTGCTGGATTTCTCACATATATTCATGGCTTCATGTTTACACGGTTTTGTGAATTAGACCAATATAGAGAAGACCTCACTCATAAGTCATATGGGTTATATAGCCAGTAGTACACTATATGTGAAATAGAGTGCATTAGTTTTATTATTGGAAACAACAAGTTTTATTTAGGTTACAACAGTGACCTAAACTTCTTTCAAGTAATTTGCTTCTTTGTTTCCCCCTCTTTCCAAAAATGCACAGCTGTTCGTTTTGGAGAATTTACTATTGTCCATTCTTTTGAAATATCAGAAATATGTAGCAGGATTAACACAGATTATGGAGTCCATTATGATTGTGAGGTGAGATAGGCTGTTCTGCTTGTATTCCTCAGAATAAAAATAGGTATAATTTAGTTTTCCATGTAAACAGTACAGTTGAACTTCTGTTGTAGTATCAGAGCACAACCTCAGATCTTACAGGTATTGGACAATTCATTTGCTATGACATTTATTATCTTATTAAATATTTTTAAAATAATTTTTCTATTACTTACTGTAGATTTATTAGAATTGACTTAGAAATGTAATGGTTATGCTGTATGTTATAAAAGTGATATCGTTTGGTGAAATTTCATACAAGCATTTATTAATATCCTTATAAAATGTAATTGAAAATAATTTTATTTAAATTCTCTGATGTATGATTTTTTAATCTAAGTCCAAGTTTCTAATTTTGGATGAGCTCTCTTGACATAGAAGTTGAATAAATTATAAAATTTGCCCCTTGCAGGCTGTTGACTTAATCTCTGTGCATGTAAATAATTGCTCCTGACACAACTGACATTTTAAGTATTCTTAGTTGATTTCTATTGCGTGTAGTTCTTTCTCCTTGGGGTTAACAATATTATTTTTTGAAGTCAACAATGGAAACTCCTGAAAGAATGAATTACATTGGCCTATCCAGTCAGCAGTTATGTAGGGATATCATTAACCTGCTGTCCTTTCTTTCCCCCTCCTCTTTGGTTTTGTTTTTTTGTTTTGTGGTAGTCTGACCCTTGGTTATCATTGCAGAACTATGGAGGTGCAATGAGACCCCCACTGAATGCTTTAGGCGGCCCGGGAATGCCTGGAATGAACATGTAAGCACAATAATAAAGTCTTTTAATATTTAGAAAAATCATTATTTCATTGTAGAAGTAACACTTGGGATACATCAGAGAGGGGAGAACATGCTTTGATAAGTAATGTGCATTGATGACTAATAACTGCAATTTATTTTAACATAGCAAGTGACCCAGCATGAGGAATATTCTGCACTTTAGACAAATCTTTTGCTTGCTTGGAGTTGCTTATATGATTAGCAAGTCTGGAAGAAAGAATGGTACTCCTTGTATTATTCAGGTTTCTCTCTTCAGAAACTCACAAATTTTAAGGGGCTGCCTCTAGTTTAACACAGAGCAGAGATTATCAAGTTATTCTTGTATCTTGGCCCCACCTCTGCTGAAGATCGTGCATTTTTTCATAACCAGCATTTTGCAGTCCCTGAGTGCTCACAGAAGGTCCTAGTAACCTTGTAGGGTTCCTAGGGTAACCCTAGGGTAGGCATTTCTTCTTTTAAATAAAATTGATATAGGAAAAAGATATTGAGTTGAGCCAGTAGACATACATAGATGATGTTTTTTTACTTCAGTGATGTGGCAAGTACGTTTCTTTTGGACTTACATGCCCTCTTGAGGACATGTCCTTGCATGAACTGGAGTCCTTTGCTTGGGATATTCATGAACTTTGATAGAGCATATGGTCTCCTGGGAAGAACAAGATGTAAAGGAGTAATTATGAAGAGGGTAACAATACCTGTCTCCATGTCTTATCAGGCTTATACTGCACTCCTGTCCTTCACTTTTCTTACAAACTCATCTTCACTCCAGATCAGTTGACAGTGGGAACAGAATATTCTGCCTTGGTTTTGAACAAGACTCTGTACTGCCCCTTATTATAATTCACTCTAAAGGCATAAGGGAGTCCAAAATGCTAGTACTGGAACATATGCTATAGCATATCTTGCCCTGTATTACACACAGAGTCGCAGAACGTTGTAAGGAGATCCATTATATTGCATGCCTTACAACACAAATAGGTTTTTTACCATCAAACTGAGTAATTTTTCTTCCTCTGTCAAATGGAGTGACATATATTCATCAAAAGGAAAACAAAGGCATTACTATGACATGGGCTTCTTCAATTGTATCTCTAGGACATCGGGGTTTTCTCTTACGCTAAAGTTACTGCTATCAGAGCTGTCCTTACACCAAAATCTTAGTGAAGACTCGTTGTCTGGTCAGTCCCAGCATTCCAGATCAGTCAGGGTGCATCCAAAGATAACCTGCAGGCAGTGGCAACAGACAGACCCAGCTCTTTTAAATGCGTTCTTTGCATTATCCCTTACAACTTACATAATGCACAGAATAAATCATTTAGTCTGCTTGCACTTCTAGGAAACCAGGTAGCTATACATAAGGCCATTGCCTCATAGCCAATGTACAATGTCTCTCCATAGCCAAATCTTTTTCTCACATGAAAGTCTTTCAATGTTCTATTCAATGTTTTTGGATTTTTGGCAATGTTAAAATATAAAAATGTGTACTCTACAGAAACAGTTGTCATTTTAAATCCAGCTTTTTTTCTCCTTGGAAAGCACAAAAGGAAACTGTTTTGATTAAGAGCAGAATATTAGCCAAATATAATTTCACATTTTTTCTGGATGAAAAAGCATTCTTTGTTGTCAAAAATGGCAGCAACCAGCTGAGAACTCACAGGCAGTATTTCAGTCCGGGAGCAGGTACTCCACAAACGTAATGCTGCTAGATAATGGCTTGCCCCATCATAACTAATGCCTATCAGATTACTGTTTAAAACAGCTGACAGATAATGTTCTTTTACAAAATAACCTTATTTTAGCTGTAAGGTTATAAGTTGAAACTCGGTGCAGCCGTTTTTAGTAAGAATTTATTTCTTTGTGGAAAAATGCCCTCTTTGGAACAAAATGGCAAATTTCAGGGAGCAGTGTTACGTTTCACTGGCACTTTTTAATGGCCTGTGTGACCTGCAATGCTGTTTCAAGCACTAAGAATATCTCAGTCATGCCTAGTGTGTCTAGATGTTTCATTTCCTGATTTAATATATCTGCCCATTGGAAAACTGAAATTTTAGACTTTATTATTTCAAGAACTAGGATCAATGCTATAGGACTAACTAAGGATAAAAGGCAGCTGTAATTAGCCATAGCGGTAGATACTTCATAAATAACTTTATTTGGTACATTCATAAGTATGTTTTATGATTCTGTTGATGCTTCCCTTAATAAAGGGCAAAATCCTGCTTGCATTGCATTGAAAAAAAAATTGCAGTGCTCCACAAAAAACATATGGCTTTCCAGCAGAATCTGCTGTAGTGATTTCTAAATCTATACTTAGAGCTGCCCGTAGAATCACAGAGTCACAGAATCTCAGGGATTGGAAGGGACCTTGAAAGATCATCCAGTCCAATCCCCCTGCCGGAGCAGGAACACCTAGATCAGGTCACACAGGAACGTGTCCAGGTGAGTTTTGAATGTCTTCAGAGAAGGAGACTCCACACCCTCCCTGGGCAGCCCCTGCCAGTGTTCCCTCACCCTCACTGTGAAGTTTTTCCTCATATTTAAGTGGAACCTCCTCTGTTCCAGCTTGGATGTCACTGAGAAGAGCCTGGCTCCATCCTCCTGACACTCACCCTTTACATATTTATAAATGTTAATAAGGTCCCCCCTCAGTTTCCTCTTCTCCAAGCTAAAAAGACCCAGCTCCCTCAGCCTTTCCTCCTCTGGGAGAGGCTCCACTATCTTGATCATCTTGGTAGCCCTGCCCTGGACTCCCTCAAGCAGTTCCCCGTCCTTCTTGAACTGAGGGGCCCAGAACTGGACACAATATTCCAGATGGGGACTCACCAGGGCAGAGTAGAGGGGGAGGAGAGCCTCTCTCAACCTACTAACCACCCCCCTTCTAATACACCCCAGGATGCCATTGGCCTTCTTGGCCATGAAGGCACAGTGCTGGCTCATGGTCATCCTGCTGTCCACCAGAATCCCCAGGTCCCTTTCCCCTACGCTGCTCTCCAACAGGTCATTTCCCAACCTGTACTGGTACCTGGGGTTGTTCTTGCCCAGATGCCAGACTCTACACTTGTCCTCGTTATATTTCATTAAATTTCTCCCCGCCCAACTCTCCAGCCTGTCCATAGCTCCCAGTAAATTTGCAAATTGCAACAGCTTTTAAGATGAAAGGTGAGTTTTCCCAGCTCTCTCCTCCTAAGGCCTGTCTAAACTTCCATGTTGCTGTGGCTTTACCCAATCGAGTATCTGAGCCAGGTTTTAATACCCCTGTAGCTCAGAGTAATCTGCAGCATTGTCACAGCTATTTTCCATTTGTTGCTGTTCCCTGGATGTATTTGTATCACTTTATATCACACAAACAAAGGCAGGGTTTGGGCACGAAAACAGACTTCCGGCGTTGTTACAAATAGTCCTGATTTCTTTGCAAAAGAAGATCCAATAAACCAGCATTGAAAAAAGAACAATCTTTTTGGAGGAAAAGAAGGAAAAACAACCACGGCACCTAATATTTCACATTGTAATCAGAAGCAGAGGAAAAATTGCGAAGTATTTGACCCAAGGAGCCTAAGTAAAAGAGTCTCACCTATGCTCCTGTTTTCTAACCTTCAAAAAATAGTGTGAGTGGAAATAAATCAGTTTACACTTGATTCATTTTGGTTGGTTGTTTGTACTAATTTCTTTATAGTTTCATCAAAAATGTAATTTAAAAAAAAAAGACTCAATATTAAATCCCTCAGGCATCATATCTACTTAATAATTTTTAGTTTAGCAGCACTTAAAAGTAGATAGAAAACTTCCTGAACTCATTAATAAAGCCTGCTTTCTTCTCTATATTTAAATCGCTCTCCCATGTCTGGTAAGCTGTGGTGGTTAATGTTGCTTCTCTGTAGCTAATGAGGCCAAAATGCCATTTTAAATGTGAAAATTTCGTCATCTGCTCTGCCTCTCAGTTGTCAGGGCCTTCAAAAAGTGATTTTGTTTTATTTATAAATAACTAGAAGTTCTTAATGCTCCCAGGAATAATTATGGTTATTGAGATGTTATGACTGTAAACATGGAGTTTTTACCTCCCATATGGCTTAGTTCCATCAGGGCTGTTAAAAGACGAAGGCTAACCACCAAACTATTTTTTTGAGCTCAGCTAGGAGTGAAAAACTTAAAATAACAACTAAGACTAGTGAGAAAAACGTGCTCTATCTGGGACATTTTTTCCTTTTTTCCTTTCCCCATTCCCTTCTACTTTTAGTGCCCCTCTGATGCCTCCTGGAGTTGGCGTTATCCAACAGGTTTTCTCCCTGTGAAACCCTCCTGTCCTTCCCGCTGGGCAGCTGCCACTTCATCACACACACCCTTTGGGCCAAGTGCCATGAGAGTGTCTGAAAAGTTTGAAATTTCCATTTTCAGCTCCTGTATGAAAAAAAAATCTTGTTTCTGTGACTTCGGTGGAGATGAAGTCACCCTAGCTGAGTGGCAAACTGGTTTTATATACGTATCTAAACATATGT
Source organism: Jacana jacana (assembly GCA_013400555.1). NCBI lineage: Eukaryota > Metazoa > Chordata > Aves > Charadriiformes > Jacanidae > Jacana > Jacana jacana. The sequence continues at coordinate 62,878 of VZTM01036039.1, forward strand.
TTAAACCTGTATGTATAAAGTGGCATGTTTTCAATTTTTAATACAGGAGATTTATTATTGTTGTTGTTACCAGATAAGGGTTATAGCAACATGCTTTCTATGGCTTGTTCTTTTAAAGAACAGGCTTTCTCAAAACATTTATAGGCACTAGCATGACTTTCGCTAATGAAACCTTACTATGCTTGCAGTATACTAGATCCATACTCAATTAATGCATGCATATTCAATATTTCAGGAAGGTTCCTTATTATTGTAAGCAAGAGTACTGTTTCCATGACTAAAGCTACATTTACATTTTAGTACCTTGCTGCCTTTCTCTGAACTGCAAGCAGACTTCCATGGAATGCGTTACACTTCCTCCAAAAGGTTCATGGGGTACAAGGAGAAACACTTCTCATGATAACTTACAGAATTTGGGAGCTTGTTTTTTACTTTTTGCAAAACTTCTGTGCCACGTTGAAATGTTGCATAGAGTTGAATTCTCCCTGAACTGAAGGAAGGCACTTCAAGAGACACAAATTTGCAGTTGTTCTATTGAGAACATAAGAGGGGAACCTCTGGCATTTCCTAAGTTTGGAAGTGTTTGGGAGTGATTCAGAGCTGTGCCTTTTGGCTGCAGCCACTGTGCAGTTTGGTCCTGACGGTGCCATTCTGGCAAGTCCTGTCCTGAAGAGTACAGAAGCACCAGAACAAGTCAGGAGGTGAAGTGTCTTAAATGAGAGTGGCCAGGTTGTAATAATAAATACATTATGTTGAATCAACTCATAAACTGATTAAATGATTATAGCAGTGCAATGATAGACTAATAACTTGGTGTAGTTCTATGATTTATAATCACACTTCAATTTGAAAAAAGCCATTTTCTTCCTTACTCTGGAAACAGACTGTTTTGATTTGCTTCCTCGGAGCTGCTCAGAAGATTCTGTATCTCATCTTCCATCTTCTGTTACAGGGGTCCTGGCGGTGGTAGACCTTGGCCAAACCCAACCAATGCCAATTCTGTAAGTAAATATTAAAAGTATATTAGACATCATCTTATATTTGGGAAAGTATTTCTCATCAATACACCAGGAAAAAAAATACCCCTCTTTGTTCAACAAATAGAATACCGCATGCTTGATTTGTTTTCCTGTAACACTGCTGCAGAGCAGGTACAGTGAGGAGCACAGCTGAACAGAGAACCCATTGACCTGCAAATATCCAGCTCTTTTCATAATCACACAACGGCTCTGCATCTTTACATCAGCTACAACACTTCCTTACCACAAAGGGATATATTTAAAATACCTCTTAGCTTCTTAGAGTGCAAGGAACATGAGTTAGGTCAACACTATCTGGCCAACAAGCTCTACAGAAATACAGCTTGTTAAGATACACACATAACAAAAGCACATTTGCTGCTCTTAACCAGGGAATACAGAATCATAGGGCAATTGCTCGCAAGACATCAGCCAATTCACATGCTTTTTGTGAAAAGCAGTGCACTCTATTGAATTTCGTTGCAACAACTACAAAACGAGGCAGTCTAATAGCAGCTTGGAGGACGAGGAGGTCAGTGAGGCATCCCACACGAACAACGCCTGCTATTTCTTCAGAAAATACAGCACTAAGGCTTTCATTTTCATTCACTGGTCATACATCATTAGTATAAAAATGTGTCCCTTTTCATCACATGCAGTTGGATAAGATGGATTTGCCTTAACAGACTAGCCTGGTTCTTTTCTGTTTTTCCCAATTTTGATTTTTTAAATTCTACTAATGACAACTGGGGAAGAAAAGAGCTGAAGCTCTTCCTTGTTGTTTGGTTTTTTTTTTTCACATGTCCCCAGCTGAAATGGATGTTAGGATATTTTTCAACTGATACTGGAAATGTTCTAATTGTATGAAATTAATTTGGAGTCCAGTAATAGGTGGTATTTGTAAAGCTGAGTTGGCTTAAAGGTTGTCTACAATCATGTAAGATGCTTATGCTAAAAAATATTTTTGTATTTTGTCGGTGCAGTCACTTACTTCTTACCCCATCCTCCTAGAACAGCATTGATCCGTGAGAATAATTGCAAAGACTATCATAAAGGAGACCGGATTTTTCACAGGCAACTGGATTTCTCCAGATACCCTCTGTAACAAATACCACAATTGAATTCGAAATGAAAATAGAACACTGACCTTTTTTAAAAAAATAGAGTAATGCAAAGAAATGAAAATTAGTATCTTCAAGGGTGAAAGATATGAGAGTAGCCTTTTCTTTCATAGTCAAGATTTTAATCAAGATTAAGTATATATATAAGAACATGCAAATTCAGTCTGTGCTTGGGATGACTCTGAAGTCTTATTGACTTAAATGCAAGAATGTGTTGCTTAAGTCTATAAACTTCATAAAGCACATTACCTTAATAATCTTATAGCTTAACTTTTTAACTAAAGACTGGAGATCTTTACAGAGCTTATTGTGCCTCCTGCAAGAAGACTAAAAAGACAGTTGTAGTAGATGCAAGAACTGAGTTGGTGCTAGAGTTTGGATTCGGTATCTTAAAAAGGTGGGGCTGGCTGTTAAAAATGCATGCCTCCATTATTATGAAAAAATAGAGAGCAGATATTAGGCCTCAGCCTACAGACACTGAAATGTGTGAATTATGTTAATCATGCCGATTGCATCACAGTAATCTTAAATGGATTTTATTTTTTTATTTGAAATATTAGATATTAAATTTGGTTTGCTGATTTTGGACTTGAACTGACTTCCAACACCAAGTTGTTGAAAAGAAGAGGTGTTTGTGTTTGACAAAGAACATTTGCCCATAATCCTTAACTGTGTCTTTGAAATAAATGTGTCAACCTGCAGCTGTACATAAATGTAGATATAGACTATTTCACTGCCAAAGAAATTACTGTTCTGTTTCTGTTGATATTACAGATACCTTATTCTTCAGCATCTCCTGGGAACTACGTAGTAAGTACACTTGTGTGTGTTTGTTTATTAGAATAGATGCTACATTTTGTTCAGGCAAAGAAATAGCTGTCCAGATGTTAAGAGGAACCCTTGTGTATTGCTTGAGAACTGAACATCTGATCTGCACGTTTTTTTTCTGGTGTTTGTAGTGCATATGTTGATGTTCATTACTAGAATCATTATCAGTCTGGTCAAAATTGTCCTGAGTGCTGTTTTATTTCAGCAAACTTTTATATAGCTGATACAATACATTGTCTTCAATAATAAAGTATAAAAATCTGCAACATTCTCAGTAACACAGTTTTGTGTATGAATTTCTGCATGAAAACAAGTATTTGAAGAATTAGAACAAGCTTTTATGTCTTTTTATATATTTTATATAAATGGGTCCTTATAGCTAACATTTTAAGGAGAAATTCTGTTCTTATATTTACCTTCTGGAGACTTGAAAACTTTTTTCTCCATGGTCTGTTATGTCTTAATTTCACAGACATCGTCTTAATTTATTGTGGATTAGTTAGTATTGTTGTTTTTTCTTAGTCTGTACTTTAGAATGAAATAATTAAAAGTTTCTAATGTGCCCAGAATTGAGCTGTCATTCAAAAGCACACGAAATGCTAACCCTCTCTGTGGAATTTAACGAACACCCTTTTCCTATCAACAAAATGGGTTTTGTTAGAGAATATGCTGCTGGGTTTTTGTCTCTATCCTGAGAGATTAATCTTGTTTGTCTTTTTAGGTTCTTTAGTGCTGTTGTTATTGTTGTATGTGGATTATTCGTACTTCTGATGTACTCTTCTAAGGCTTATTGTTTCACCTGTGTTGATCACATGCTTGGTACTGGTTGTCACAGGGTAACGAGGGAGAATTTTATGTATATACATAGGTTGGATTCCAAATGTCTGTTGATTGGTCAGATTTCAGGAGACTTTTCTTTTGATACTTCATGCTTTATCACCTGAAGATTAGACAACTGCAGGGCTTTGGCTTAAACCAACATAAAACCTGAAACTATTTCAGAATGTGGAAATAGCAGATCCTTCACCATGAGGACAATATGCCATTGTTTTTTCATCTGTTTCTGCTGCTTATCAGTTTCTCTTACTGCCAGTCTTCATAGGAGAGGCAATCCTGCAGCGCTAAAGCTGAAGGATGAGTTCCGTGATGAGCTTGTTTTGTTTAGATAAAAACAATTTCTTTTTTCCTTTATTTAGACAATTAGCTGTGAAAAACATTATGGTTCTCATAAGTGTCCATAACTGTAGCACTCATTTTCCAAATGTTTGGTGGGAACAGACTAAATCTGCTGATCTCCAAACTATTTCTTTTCAGGAAGAACTTTGTAAGGTTCTCTCTATTTGGTAGAGGTTTTGCCCTAGACAGTACCTGTCAGTTATTGTTGCAGATTTTTGAAGATTATTTTTTTTTAAATATTTGACTTCATTTTCTCATTTTTTTAAAAGCATGAAGCCCTGAGAAACTAGAAAAAGAGGTAGTATAAAAAATCATTTGAATGAAGCAAAGCTAAATGAAATGCAGGTTATAGTAGAGGACTCTGTTGATGTACTCATATCTGGCCAAAGGTCAGCTGGGATAAATGACTTGGGCAAAAGAGGGCATCACTATGTTTCAGTGTATAGATCGAGGCAGAGTAAGAGTGAGGAGGTGGTTTTACCTCTTACAGTTTCAATGATGAGACTGATGCTGGATCGTTGCATCTAATTGGCAGCACTGAAAGGAGCTCAAAAGGTACACAAAGATGCAAGAAGGAGCACACAAAAGATATAAGTATTGGATAAAATACTCCAGTCTGGTGTGCTCTGTGAACTCCAGTTGTGGCAGTGGGAAAGGTTCCTGCCTGATTCCTTGTTCCTCTGCTGAAGGTTACCACTCCTTCAGGCCTGTCATTGGAGCTCCTTGGATGAGTGACCCACTTCATCCAAACCAACTGAAGCTGGATGAAGCATTTAAAGACTTCATTTGACCCAAAATAGGTGGAAGAACATTCACAGAGGGAGCTCCAAGCACTCCCAAGGCTGCTGTCAGTAGAGGACAGTGGTGGAGCCACTGAGGGGGGCCAAAGGTTGAAATATTCTTCTGCCAGCAGAAATGCTTGCACGGTGCGTGTCTTGTCTGATGCTGAGAGAGCAGTCTTGCTCCAGAAAGGCTCACCACATTTTGGAAAAGGAGTGCTTGGATTCCAGCCATAAAAACAGCTAAATCAGCCAATCTGAGTGTCAGTAGGAAGCAAGCGTTTGGGGACAAGGTGTGGGCTGGAGAGTTCTTAAAGTGGCTTTTGAGCCAAAGGATTTGTGATATGGAACTACATGCTTTGAGAGCTTAACCTGGTTAGGTCCTCAGTCAGTTTTTGGTAAATAGTTCCATTAGATATTACTGTGCTCTCAGAGTGAAGAGAGTTGATACCAAGAGGCTTTTCTAAGAAAAGAAGATACACAAGCAATGAGAGTAATTGCACATTTAAAATTAGATGCAAAATTTAGCATTGAAGATAAATGCATTTTCTAATAAATGACCAGTTAGTTATTTCTAGAACTCTTTATATGATGCCAAAAAGTACAGATAAACCTAAAAAACTCAAGTTAATGAGATTAGTACACAAGTAGATGGATAAAAAGTCATAGCCTGTGATGCCTACAGGGTCATGTATATTATCCAAAGGTCACTTTGAGTTTAGAGTCTGTAACTCTGCAACTGCCATGGGGACATTTCTCGTTGCTGACATCTGATCTCCAGGTTTGAGGGCATCAAGCCCGATCCTAACACATTCATTACCGATTCCAATGTAATTTGGGAGCGGAAAAAATACTGCGTGGCTGCTAGCAGTATGAAATGAAGTTGTGATTATGCCTTGATTTTTATAAGCTGATCTGTGGGTTTCATGGTGGAGCAAGCCTTTGTCCTACCACGCTTTATGAGAGATTCTCAGTGACCTTGATTAGTTCACGAGCAAGAATTGGTAGGGGGAGTCATGTATAAGGGCATAGAGGTATATATATATGTATATGTATATGTTGACTGACTGCAGGGATGTGCTGCTGCATCTGCATAAAAGATTTCTGTTTCATCTGCAAATAACTGTGAGTTGATCCCTGGCTGGCAGACAGAGATGCATCCTCCTCCAAGTGTTTTCCTTGCACAAACCTGGGGAGGAGCTGATACATTAACCAAGTTTGATTGTCTGAAAATAATGTATACAGGTATATTATTGCTAAATGCTTTGTAAGAAATGTTTCTTTAAATAGGCCATTAAGAAAGAGAGCCTATTGTTTTAAATCTAAGACTTCTCTCTGCCTCATTCCAAAATATCTCAGTGAATTACAGCAAATCTCAGCAATGTCCTTGTAAGCAGACAGGAACAACCAAACCTTTATAATTCAGTGCTACTGAAGCAATGTTCCTGTCTGGAACAGTATATCTGCAATTTTAAAATATAACAAAAGAGATAAAAATATAATTAGTCATCTGGCAATTAAAACATTCATATGTTGCTAGCAATCGGTGTATTTTTAATTATGGAAAGTCAATATTTATAGACTTTTATTGACACACATTTTCATCAAACTGGAAATTGGCATTTTTTTGTGGTACTTAAAAATATTAGTGGATCTGCAAACGTAGGGAGCAAGAAGTTAGGATTTTATTCTTATGAAATGGTTAGGATGTTTAGAATAAAATTCTTAGAGAAACTCATAAGAACCTTAAAAAGCTTGTTTAACAACCAGATGAGTTTGTGTACAGTTCTTAGTCATAAACACATTTGTAATTCAGAAGAAAAACCCTTAGGAAATGGATGTTCCTTGAGGGTTTTTTTTTTGCATGTTTTAATCTTTGATTTATCAGTCTAAGAAGTGATACGGCTGTACCTGGCATTATCCCAACATTTAAAATCCCTTTGTCATTTGAGAAGAAGTTATATTAAAAAATGTAGGATATTACACAGATAGAATTAAGAAGCCTGTTGCATCGAGGTACTAAGTCTGCCTGAAAAAGCAAGCTTTCTGAAGGTGATCAGGCTCTTGTGTCTCCGTGGGACACCCCCTTGTTTCGTGCTTGGCAAACCTTGGTTACTCTACCATTGGCTGTGTACAGAGAACAAGAAAACAGGAATGCCAGCTGGAAAACCAGCGGTAATAAAAGTAGGTTGAGAGAATTAAATATAATTGTCTTAGGCCCTGCTCCAAGTCACAGTGTGACACTGAGTTATTGACTAATGGATGTTTTTGGGTCTTTATACCTACGTGCATCGGCCTGTGCCAGAGTTTGCTGACCAATTACCTTGTCTTAATCTGTGATGAACTGTTTCACTAGCTTATCAGAAAATTTGCATGTTTTTACCAGAGTAACTCATGACATTCAGAATACTTTTTTTAATTTTTTTTTTCCTTTTCATTTGTACTGTGCTCATTTTCTCACTGTGGTGTTTTTTCCCTTCCATGCTAACTGACATTTTCTGCCCTCTCCAGGGTCCTCCGGGAGGTGGAGGGCCACCAGGAACACCTATCATGCCTAGTCCTGCAGGTATTGAAGCATACTCAGAAACAATAAAAGATAATCATAAGGCATTTTAGGAAGTAAAAAAATTATTTTTCAGACTTTGATTTTCCTGAAGAAGCCGATAGTCAGAAGTTATTAGATTTGTATTTTATGTGTCGGGTTGTTTTCCTGCGCTTTCACTCTCTTTCTCTCCCTGCTACATTGCAGAGACACAAAGAATTGTATTTCTGCAGTTCAGAGCAATTAATTTCTCTGCTTTTGTGACCATCTTTCCTTGCACAATTTCTGCAAGATGAAAACAAAAGAAGTCACAGTCTTTATATGCTTTTGCTAATGTTCTCTGGGACAATTCCCCCAGTGTGGAAATAAGGAGATTTCTGAATCTGGTGAAACATCCCCCGTAGTGTCCTATGGGATAGATACCAGTACAGCGTGTGGCTCTTGAGTGATAAACTGGGTCCCACAGCTATGTCATCCAACTGAGAGCAAGGTCGTGCTGGACAGGTAGCTCTCCTCTGTCTTGCAGAGGAGGAGTAGGGCCCCACGGGAGTCATTGTCATGTCCCACCAGTGCTCTGTTCCCAGAACTTCAAACTGCTCCTTTGTTTCCCCAGGTAACATGGTTTGTATTTTATAACTGTGACCACATGGAGATTTTGGCCATACAAAATACTGGCCACATTACTACTGCTTTGAGCAACACAGGAGGAGGATGAGAGGATTCAGGGTGGCTAGCTAGCTCCTCAAGGCTTAATGATGACAAACTAGATGGAATTATTTCCCTCTGTTGACATTCTGCAAAGATTCTGATATGAAGGTGGAACAGCAGTATGTGGAGCAGGCTGTTCTCCCCCATGGACATCATCAGAAATCTGCTAAAATGATATTAATCCAATATTATAACCCAGTATTCAATGGCTAGTCCTTTTGGCCAACATCTGCCATTCTAGCTCATTTTCACCAGCAGAGGGACTTGTTCACCTCAGTGATGTTACAGCATCCTCAGTCTTTATGTCCTAAGTGTTCTCGCTGTCTTCTTCAGCACAAGAGTGTAGGGAAGTTTCCTCACTGCCCATGGGAACTTCTTGCACCAGTATAATATCTCCATTAAATACAATCCCAGGGCTTTAAAAAATGCAACCTGAGATAAAGAGTAAGGCTTCCTTGTTCATGTCATTAGTGAGAAAGATAATTAGTGCACGCTGGCGTTTGAAAATTAAGAGTCTTTTAACATAAACTTATGGACAGCCTGCACATGTGAAAATAGTAGGCACTGCAGTTGTGGCACAGGTTAGGCTGGCTGTGTTCAGCTCAAATAAAGCTGCTGCTGACAGTTGTCCCTACTTTCAGGTAGAGGCTCAAAGATGTTCTGAGACTCTCTTTTCCAGAACTTAAAAACACTTAGAAATTGGTCATCTGAGAGTTTTGCCAAGGTATTTACTTGCCTCTGAAACAAACCAGCTCAAAGAGTTCCCATGGCCCAACTAGTCTGTATGTATTTTCACATGAGCCAGCACAACATGGGGAGGGCCAGAGATGTGTGGAAGAACTTGTGGCCTACCTCATCAAATGTGTAAAATAACTTTTTATGGGCTAATTTTACTTTGATAACTTCAGGCTGAAAGCTTTCTTTTCCCCTTCCTCTCCTGTTGCAGTGATACTCAGTGCTCTGCATATAATGGAATTATTCACTCACCAAGGTTGATTCATGCTTAGACAGCTATCTCAGAAAGTTGAAGCAATAGTCAAAGACTTTGGTTTTAACTGCCCAGCGTGTGTACAAATATATTCTTCCGGGAGGTCAGGCTGCATTCCGAATTCCAACGCATTTCAATCTGGTCTCAGCTTTCTCATTTTCCATACTTCTGACTCAAAACCCTCCCATCACCTTGTCTTGGAAGAGCATTTACAGTTCAGCAGTGTTTTTTTTGTACGTTGTTCATCTCAAAACTCTTTATTCAAAGAGGTGGAGCAGTCCTTTGGAGGAGAAAGGTGCAGAGTACTAAGCTATTCTTTGTTCTTTTTGTAGATACTATAGAGGTACTGATCTTCTGGAGCTGACAGTATTTTTTTTTAACTATTTGCTGTCCACTTAGGGATGTATTTAGACTTCCCTTAGGTCATTCTCATCTCAGTAAACTTCTGCATTACACAGCTTATGTTTTATCCAGTTCCCTTTAGAAAGGTTTTTGCCTACTTTTTCTACTGTCTGCTGCATCTTTTGCCTTCTTTTTCTTCAGATATTGATGAATGGTGTTAAGACTTTGTGTTAGCAATAGGGATAAATTAGAAACCAGAATTAGTAATTCGTATCTACTAATGGGTTTTAGGTATTGGTTTCTTAAGTTGAAGCAGAAGAGAAGTGTGGGTTGTCTTCTGTGTGTCTTATTAATTAAATCTTGCATTTCAACTTCGGAGGTGCTCCCTCTGAAAGTTCATGAGCCTTGATTGGAGGAAAAGGAGTGAAATGCAATATAACTGTGTCAACATCTGGCACGGCCAAGTGAAACTCCTGGCAGAACTTATTAGCTTAAGCACCACGCTGTGCCAGGATGGCTCTGTAGGTTTTGAACTCTGGGTTTCTTTGAAGCATTGCACCACACTGCACTGTGAAGATACATCAGTTAAAGCTGTCCTTAGAGCAAGGACCTTTGCACAATATTCCACTGCATAGTTAGATATATCCAAAATCAAAGACTGACACAAATGAGAATAAAAAAAATTCATTCACTTTTATAAATTGCCGTCTCCAATGAGAAGCTATTTGTCACTTATTACAGATGGAAAACAAATTACAGGAACTGTTGATAAGAAAGAAACTCCTGTTTTATAGAGAATATTGAATATGAGTGAAGCTATTTGGAACTCCAGGAAAAAGGGGTTTCTGGAATTAAATAGTTACAGATACTTGGTGATTTATAAACCTTTTAACAGTCATGCATAAAAGTAGAGTCTAGAAGTAGTTACTAAGGGACCATTGCAATTATTTCTCTTCGTAGCTCTGTTGTGTGGTAGCAATAGATAGAAAGGGAGTGAAATCTTCCATTATATTGCCGTTGTGTATCAGTGGTTCAGGCACGGAAATAATGTGAACAAAATGACAGGCAATGTATTAGGTGAGTAGTTTTATTGAAAGTTATATATTAGCACTTAAAATAATCTCTTGCTACAGATTCAACCAACTCTGGAGACAACATGTACACTTTAATGAATGCAGTACCACCTGGACCCAACAGACCCAACGTAAATATGAATCTAGTTATATACTTTGAATTATTCAGCCTTTCTCTATCCAGACACTACATTTCCATCACGTATCATTGATACTGAGCTTTCCATTCTTGCTGGTGAAGCTTCATTTTGTCCCCCCCCATACCATGTACTTTTAATGTTTTCCAATCATGCTGATAATATGTAAAATAATGATTGGGACATATTCCTCTACATGGAAAAGACCTTACAAGCTTCTGCTTGTGGATCCTGGGGACGACTTAGCTTGTCACACTGCAGTAGACTTCTGTGTGACAGGACGTCATCCTAGGCACTGCAACTAAGCATTAGTTTCTGCAAGATTCAAACTTTTGTTATGAAAAATAGTCTATCCTTGAAAAGGGAGGAGAAAAAATTGTTGACAGTGACCCAATATTATGTTGCCATGCCGTTCTGTAAAAGAGGATAACATTAAGAAAGAAAACTTCCCTCTTATTCTAGATGGGATATTAAGAATGAAATCTATTGATAACGTAAGCAGTTGCCTAATGAAATCATTAACTTGTGACTTTTAGCCTAAATTTCAGCAGTTCTAGAGCTGACATAAATCTGGATGTTTAGGTAGAACTTGTTTCTTCTCTGATCTTTTTCTATGCCTTCAATTTTATTGTATTTCTCTTAAAATTATTGTAACCATATGTCATTTAATCATGATCCATATTATGGTCTTTTGGAAAAAAAGGTAGTAATACATAAAATTATAGATATTTAGATACTGTTAGATTGTTATACTGTGAATTTTAGAAATTTTTCTATAATATTAATGCCTTTAAGTTTTTGAAGATTTTAAAGTTACTGTCTGACATTAAACAGAAACTGCTCATGCTGCACAGGTAACGTGGAGAGGTCCAGCTGTCAGTATAGGTGGGGTGGGGTTTCGAGGCTGCTAATTAATCACTTACTCATTGAAGAGAATCATGAAATTCCTTGTGATTTCAATGGGGGTAGAGCTAGGTCAGCACAGGAATCATGAAGGTAGCATTGGAAAAAGTGAACAAAAGCAATGATGTTTTTGCAGTCTTCACCTGAAAGACTTTTACTTGATACATGCATTCAGAGCTGGGACTGTGCATTTTTCCTTTGTTGTTTTTTTTTCCTGAGAAATATTTTATTTTTATTTTATTATCTACAAAAAAATGTACAGTAATACCAGTTTTTAATGCCTGATCCTTTTGTAGTTTCCAATGGGACCAGGGTCAGATGGACCTATGAGTGGACTGGGTGGAATGGATTCACATCATATGAATGGATCACTAGGTAATGTAAATGTTATGAACGCTGTCAATTTTCAATGACTAGTGCCATTTTCTGTGATTATTTCTCTGAGTTGTGCAAAAGACTGTATGTAAGACTCTCTTAAAAACTGAAAAATCTGTATATACATCAGTAAGAAGTATTAAGATAAGCATGTGAGTTGGCCCACATCATGCACCTCTGAAAGAAAAATACTGTTATTTTATTTATATAAGAGAGTGTAGTTTTAATTCAGTTGATGAAAGCCATCCTAAAAGCATACCATAGGGGTAATATAGAGTGAAGGCTTAAGAACTGGTTTTATTTACATCTCTTCCTTCCTATTGACATCTCTTCAAAACTTCCTTTGAAAGTTTTGGGAAGGTGTCACTGTGACGTGCTGGTGCACATTCTTATCAATTGCCTGGAAGTAAGTTATTACGTATTTTGATGTACATGTTAAGCTGGTTTTATCCCAACATTTTGATAGCCTGATTTGTTCTATGTTGTTATATGTCTGTTAAGTGTGAGTGTTATTACTCCATTCCCATCACCTGCTTCAAACTGGTGCCGATTTTGATGCACCCAACAGAACATGAATTCTTGTCAGGGCACGCAGAGGCAGCAGAATGAGTGAACTGTTTGACTCTGACACTGTGGTCTTTGAAGGACACACAGCAAGGGGAGACACCTTGCACAACTCTGCAAAGCACGTACTGCTTTATCTTCTGACTGTCCTCACAAACTCTTTGCTCTCGCTCTTTGATGGAGGTATGATAGACAGTTGGAAGGGATTTAAGAAACAGACCACAGCTAAATGAATTGCACTTACAGCTTCCTCTTCCATAACCACAATACCACATTAAATTCCATGGTTTTATTTCTGCTCATACCCAAACACCAAGCCTGAAGCTCCTAGTATAGGTCTTCACTTCTGACTGCACCAATGGGTGTTGGTCATGCAGGCAACAACAGGGGGAAACCTGAATCACAGAGTCACAGAATCACAGAGTTACAGAATCACAGAATATCAGGGATTGGAAGGGACCTTGAAAGATCATCCAGTCCAATCCCCCTGCTGGAGCAGGAACACCTAGAGCAGGTCACTCAGGAACACCTCCAGGTGGGTTTTGAATGTCTCCAGAGAAGGAGACTCCACAACCTCCCTGGGCAGCCCCTGCCAGTGTTCAGTCACTCTCACTGTGAAGAAGTTTTGTCTCCATCCTCCTGACACTCACCCTTTACATAATTATAAACGTTAAGAAAGTCACCCCTCAGTCTCCTCTTCTCCAAGCTAAAAAGACCCAGCTTCCTTAGTCTTTCCTTGTATGGGAGATGCTTCACTCCCTCCATCATCTTGGTAGCCCTGCCCTGGACTCTCTCAAGCAGTTCCCTGTCCCTCTTGAACTGAGGGGCCGAGAGCTGGACACAGTATTCCAGATGGGGTCTCACCAGGGCAGAGTAGAGGGGGAGGAGAACCTCTCTCGACCTACTAACCACCCCCCTTCTAATACACCCCAGGACGCCATTGGCCTTTTTGGCCATGAGGGCACAGTGCTGGCTCATGGTCATCCTGCTGTCCACTAGGATCCCCAGGTCCCTTTCCCCTATGATGCTCTCCAACAAGCCATTTCCCAACCTATAACCTAACTTGGTTAGGTTAGCCCCTAACCTGGGGCTGCAAAGACTTCAAATCTCTTCTTCTACCCTCCTGTCTACCAACAAGGTTCTCTTTTACATCTAGGAGCCCACTCCATTCCCTTAAGGGGTACCAGCATCACACCACTGAACAGTGTTTTCTTTCCTGGGGAGAAACACAAGGGAGCTAGATGGAGGTTGTGCAGGCAGGAGCCAAGCTGCCAGTGTTCCCCTTTCTGCTGTCCCTGCGAAAAAGCTCTGTCACCTTCCCAGCACAGGCATGGACCAACCTGCACCATTTAGGTCCATACTGCCATGGTGGGTGGAGATCTATCACTCATAGCCCAATAGTTGGAGATTGTAAGACAAGAACTTTATATATCTTGTTTATAAAGAAGAAGGGAGAAATTTGAAGCAGCTATGACAAGATGAGAAAAAAAAGAAAAAAAGCAAAAAAGCCATAAAACCTCATTTAGCAGACATGTTCCAAACGATTAAAATTCAGCAGTAGGCATCTATCTCCTAATAGAATTATCTTTTTTTCTAGGAAAGCCTCTCTGATTCCTAGATTACTTTGCATAAGGACACCGTGTGATTTTACAGCCTTTCTTTACATAATGCAATCCTAAAATGGATTGTTGCTTTAATTAATAATTATGTGCTTTGCATTCAAATAAATTAAAAACTCTGTAAAAGGTAATCACATCCTCTTCTGTCACTTGCTGTAGCCTGAGAATTATTCCTTAGCTGAAAGAAAAAACTGAATTCAGACAGTCACGGTAGGATTTTATGTGTACCTCGCATTTGGTTATTTATTTTCTGTAGTGAAAATGGTGACATGCTTAGTCAAATTACTGGTGACTGCTTTGTAGGGCTGACCTGGATACTTTTGGGAGAAGAGGACTGGAAGCGACCTGCTGCATTCATTCCCGTGTTGCAGCAGGCAGCTGTGTCTCATAATCCAAGGGATGAATTGGTCAAAGTCCATCTTGAATTTCTCCAACTCCTTTGACCACAACCCTTCTATTGCATATCCATTCATAGTTCTGGTGGGTGGAAGAAATGTTTTCCTGATTCCCACCGAAATTTATCCTTTGGGCCATGACAAAATGACCCTTCATAACATTTAGGTACATGATGTATTTATAGAGAAAGAATTCGTATTTCTTCTCAGACTTAGTTTGCCTGGCCAAGTATAGTGAGCTGTTTCAATCTCCTCACACAACTCCATTTTCTTGATTGTTTTTCTCTGATGCTATTCTAGTTTTGTATTCGGTACTCTTCTGGAGTTTGTCTTCCTGGAAAGCAGGTGTCCAGGACTGCTTACGGCCTGTTGCTGCTAAATATGCTTCTCTTTTGATACATCCATCTTAGTTCTATTTTCTTTATTCTTGGCTTTCCCTGAGTGAGAGCTACAGCATGTGAAAAAAAAATCTTTCAATAGTCTTGCACTATTACATTTAATTTTATTTGGTTTCTGTTGCTCAGATACTCAGGGTCTTTCAGGATCTTTCTTCTGACAGATACTGTCATCATCACTATTTATAGTGTATCAAAGGTTCATGTCATTTCAGCCAATTTCAGTATTAGGCTTCTGCTTTTGGGAGCAAAGACCCAGAAATTAAACCTTCCCAGCTGCCCTTAGTGATAACAGTGGTCTTTTATTCTCCCCAGGATTATCAACATTTACTAATTAGCCATGATTTTTCTCTTTTTTTTTTTTTTCCCTCTATCTGAAGTAACATTTCCCATAGGTGGATATACCCCAAATTACTTGTCTTGCCTGTACCCTGCCATTGCTAATGGGACAGGGGGGTTGGGCAGGTGGTTTCTTGAGTTGTGCTGGGCTGTCTCGTCCTGAAAGGATACCCTCTGTTTGGATGATGCCAATTGGTGATACCAATTACAAGTGTGTCCCTCAGTCTTTTCTCGCATCTTGCACAGGGTGTGTACACAGTTAAAGGACTAACATTATTCAATACTCACTGTAGACTTTGAATAAGACATTGGGAAGGAAGTGAGATGACATGTGGTCGGTTACTTTTTAAAATACTGCTGTTATACTATATATATTTGCTATGAAAAATGCCCTTCGATTAACCTCAGCTCAAAACTAACTGAATAATTGTCTGTTTTAATTTAAGGCTCAGGAGACATGGACAGTATTTCCAAAGTGAGTATTTAATCAAATATTTGGAATTTTTAGAATGTTTCACTCTAAACACCCTTTCTTTGTCTCTGTTACAAAGCTTTTTATTATGTATCTCATTTTCTGCTTGCCAACTCTTTGGAGGCTCTGCAGACAAAATTAGTATTAATTGAAAAATTTAAAACAATATAATCAATAGGGAGTATAAGTAGACTTATTCCCTACTGCATAATAATGTGTGTTAATGAATGTGATTAATTATATCCAGTTCATAATCTGATTGATCATGTTATAATCTTTCGTACTGTTAAGACAAATTAATCTAGTTTTAACAATCAATTCTAGTTAAATTTAAATTTGGGAAAATGTCATTAGGATGTTGCTTTTATGCACTGCATGATTGCTTTTGTCACCTCTAAGGCAATGTTAACTTCTTAATCATTAGTATAAGTTCCTAAAAGCTAGATTAAGAAGTAGTTTGAGAATGAGCACTATTGATATCTCAACCATTAAATAGTTGGAAATTAATGTGACTTTAACCTGCAGGAGTTACAACCTGCCTGTCCAGAAATGATACTGTGCTTGAATGTGTCCCTTCTTCCATAAGAGTAACACTACTACACATATGTGATCATCATACATTGAGGAATTAATGAGCTTATTTGGTATTGAAGAAGTGGCATAAATCTCTCCCCTGCAAAACACTTCTGTCTTTTACTCAGCATATTCAGATGTAACTGACTGAAACTAATAAATGCATCACTACAGCAATCTCCCCGCACTTCCGTGCTTTTGATCTATAAATACAGAAATTGATGAAGAGATTGTTTCAGTTAAAATTTTGTAACTCATTTGTTTATACCAAAATTCTTCCCGGTCTTCCACAAGAGGAGTATGAGTTTGTTTTGGGCACATCAGCTGCTGACGTGCTTGGTTTGCCCCAGGACCGAGTACTGCAGTGCTGGCGATTGATCTCTCCCCACTGCAGGCTTTGCCTCTTGAATTCCTTCTGAGACCAGCCTTCTCATGCTCCCATCACACAGGGTCCTCGCTCTAGGTGATGACCTGTGGTGAGATGCCAACACATAGGCCAACATGGAACAAAGCACTCACCTAGATTCCCATGGATTAACATAGAAGCTTATAGTGTGAAATTGAGGAGAATCCACTTCAAGGTCACTGAGAGGCAGGAATGGTTCTTCAGTTAGTGATACAAATCCAAAGAGGAGTAGGAGGAGGACCCTGTATGGTTCCACAGTTCATGGTCTTCTGTTTGTGTGGTATGGGAGAGAGGTGGCCTGTGCAGTGTGCTCAGCTTATATCTTGCTGAGGAGAAAGGCCTCGGCAATACGACTAAGGCCATTGCTGCTCCTGTGGTGGAGCAGTGTCTATAGCAATCCTATATTTATGTACATTTTTAAGATCTATAAGATTCTGAGGCTCTGCAGGGTGAAATGATGGTTTGAAATGGCCACGTTGCGTTAGTTGTGCTGTGCCTAGGTGTGCAGTGATGGATTCAATAAAAGCCTCCAAGGAGATAATAAGCATATAGCACTTTTTAAATCAATGTCCATGTTTTTCTTCAGTATTTTTATTGAAAACTGCGGCATTTTTCAAGGAAAAAAAAACCCAAAATGTTTCCATTAGCTTGCCATAGGATTATTTTTAAAAGCCCGTAGTCAACTCACTGGTATTAAGTATCAGTGTATGTGCTAATACAAGTAACTTGTATCCAGAAAGTAGGTTTTCCAGCCTTAATAAATAACTCTTGGAAATCACACGGGATGCAGGTCTCTTTCAAATAACTAACAGAAAAATGCCGCTAACTTTGGAAGCAGCGGAGTTGTCCTGTTACATCATTTTTCTGAGTAGCCCTACTCAATATGCAGCCTGCATTGATAGTAGTAAAGAAGTGTGGGTAGGTGGTAGCATATAATGCTTTTGAAGCTAGAATGGAAAAGTTCTGCTTGCGAGGAATAGCAGATGCCAACCCCATCCTGGGCTGCATCGACAGAAGTGTGACCAGTAGGTCACAGGAGGTGACTCTGCCCCTCTGCTCTGCTTTTGTGAGACCCACCTGGAGTACTGTGTCCAGCTCTGGAGTCCTCAGCACAGGAAGGACATGGACCTGTTGGAACAGGTCCAGCGGAGGGTCACCAAGAGGATCAGAGGGCTGGAGCGCCTCTCCTATGAGGACAGGCTGAGAGAGGTGGGGTTGTTCAACCTGGAGAAGAGAAGGCTCTGGGGAGACCTTATTGCAGCCTTCCAGTATCTGAAGGGAGCCCACAGGAGAGCTTGAGAGGGACTTTTTGTCAGGGAGTGTAGTGACAGGACAAGGGGTAACAGCTTTAAATTGGAAGGGGGGAGATTTAGACTAGGTATTAGAATTGAATCCCTAGGTTGCCCAGGGAAGTTGTGGCTGCCCCATCCCTGGAGGTGTTGAAGGCCAGGCTGTAGATTTCCACTGACAGAAATTGTTCACTGAAATCAACAGGGTGTTTGATGATCAAGTGCAGGCATAGGACTTCAAGTAAAATACATGTTAGAGGAGCTGATTGATTATCAGAATATTAATTGAGTCTTGGTAGAATCACTACAGCTCATAGAATGCAGAGCTGCATTTTCTAGAGAAGATTTTAATTTATTTGGCTGAATGGCAAAACATGAAGTTTTTATGAAGTAGATTGAGATGGGGGAAGTAAATGAACTGAAATTATGCATATTAAATAAACATTATTAACCAGGGTTTCTTGCAGTGCCCATGGAAATTGTGCAGGCATGAAAGACATACTTGCTTTGGAAAACCTCAGCTAGAGCTACAATGCCAGGCCCCATACTGGTCATAAAAGCAACCCAGGGGAGTTGCTATAAAAGCGTTTATGTCAGGAATTTGAGCCCTTGGGGCTGGCGAACTGTAGCAATTGCAGAATTTCAAAGCTTTGCACTACACAGAGCAAGATAAAATAGGGGCAAATCCCCCAGGAATGAACAAAAGTGCGGGAGCGTCTTATAAAATAAATGTGACAAGGCCTTAGTGAGTTTTAAATTTTATATTCATAGATTTTAAAGCCAGAAGGGACTGATAGGATTGTGTATTTTGACCTCCTGCATAACACAGGCAACAGGACTTCCCTGAATTAAATCCTGCTTAAAGGTACAATAGTTGAACTGAAGCGATAGTTTTCTACCTTTTTGAAGCTGTGGATGCTGAAATATTTGCTATGCTAACTTCACTGAATAGCTGATTAATTGTCAGCTGTTAATTAACTGTTTAGGCTTTTAGTTGTCTGTGATGGACATGTTGTTCAGTGATTCCTGGAGATGTAGGGATCACAGTTTCAGAAGCCCAGAAGTGAACTGGGTTGAAGGAAGTGAAAAGGCAAAGGCAGGGGTCTTGACCCAACTCTCTAAGTTGCCTTTCAGGTGCTAATAAAACACAGTTATGCCTGCATGTCACTTAGGTAATTAATTTTATGTCTATAACTGAGGATAAGTACACTGAGCTGAACCCATGACCACACATGGCCGTTCAGACCGAGCACGGTCGTCTTCCCTTGAGGGAACGTGGTGAAAACTGAACAGCAGCCTCGTGTTAACCACACAAAATAGGTTGTGAAGCAGGCAGTGTGTACAGCCATTAGCTGTACCTCTCTGCTCAGGGACTGGCAGAAAGCAACAGATCTATGCTTTGGTATGTGTGATGAAGCTTAGAACAACGCTTCTTGATCTCTTTGGAGGTGAAGTGAATCCTGTGGAATGATGTAAGAGTTCGCAATATTTAAATACCATACATCATTGTAAGTGCCAGGGTAGGGTAGACAGCCTTCTAGCTGTGAGGAAAGTGCCAGGAAATTAGGGAGACTTTCTCTTTTCTAAGTGTTTCCTATTTTTCATTCAATGTTTGACCTCTTGCAGATTTAGTTATACTAAATGTAGACTGCATGCCTGTGTTTTCAAAGTGCTAAATATCTTGGGTTTTTAAGGAAAAAAAATCCTCTAACAGACATACTGTCTCAGGATTGCAGTTTAAAATAACGTAAGAAAAAACAAACAGGTTCACTTAAGATTCCTACAGCCTTTATGATGTGGTCACTTTGATCAAGAACCACTTCTTGGAGTTGCATTTTGTTAGCATGCCCATTGACTCCAGGAGGCTTGTGTTAAATTTATGGTGACATAGCAGATTTGCATTTTTGTAAGTAAAATCTTGACAGCAATATTGCATTCAATTTTTCTGGATTAAAAAATAATAATTAAAAAAAAAAAAAACCCAACCCTGTTAGAGATGTAAACATTTCATGACTTCACTCCCTCCTTTCCCTGGCTGCTCCTTTTCCATCACAAATCCTTTATGAGTAGGAATCCTAGCAGTGATGGGATGAGAATTGTCCCTGCTCCAGGCACGGTGCCACAGATCAGCTTTGTGAAAACACCTAACTAATTGTAGTGTCTACAGTAATCACGTATTAGCTATTGACTTAGAATAATTTCTGTGACAGTTACCTTGTTTCACCCTTTCTTTAAGTAACTGAATCCTGAAAGCATTTTCTGAACATCGCAGAGGTGGTTGTGCACTTTTGTGGAAAAAAAAAGAAAAGAAGAATTTATCTATTCATCCTCAGATGGCTTTGTATTATTATTTATTAGCACTGCATTCCACCTAGCCCCTGGAAAGGAAGGTAGTAAAATGCTGTTGCATTGTGCTCTCTGAGAGCAAATAGCAAAAGTACAGCTCCCCAAGTGCTTGCAAGCCCAGTCCAGTGGCCAGCTGTTACTCGGGAGCCTTTTATCCGAAACACTTGTTGACTCTTTGGCCTATAAAGGCTGCGTCTCAGCTGTGCTCCCTGCAGGGGTTTAGCATTGAGCCACACTCGTGAGCTATGTGTGAAATTGTGTTTCAGTAAACTGTGAACACGGTGCACAAAGACCCCAGGCCCGTGTAGACCATACCCATCCGTACGTCTACCTTTAAGAGCACATTCCCAAGTCACATACGTCAAGGAACACGCCCGTGGACCTCGCTGAATTTGGGCACGTGTTTTAATGCAGTGACAGAGCTGCCTCTTGTACCTGCTGCAGCCCCTGGTAGCTTTTCCTCACTCCACTGGAAGATGCTGGCTATTGCCTGAAAACAAGAATTACAGAAAAAAGAGTTCTTGCTTCAGGGAAGGAGACATTGCTTTACAGGCTAAAATTAGTGACTGAATCATGCAGAGCCCTGCAGAGGCTTATTTTTTTTTTGTCTTTGAAAATCCCAGCACGTTGCACAGTGCATCTTTGTGTGCTGTGGTATCGTGTAAAGCGCGCCTTTAGCACACTTGGTGAAGCTGGAAAATGAAATCTTCAGCATTTAATCTATATTTTAAAATCTCATTCAACAGAACTCTCCCAGTAATATGAGCATGAGTAATCAGCCTGGCACTCCCAGGGATGATGGTGAGATGGGTGGAAACTTCCTAAACCCTTTCCAGAGTGAGAGCGTAAGTATATTTTTTTACCTGGCTGTTTTTTTCACTCTGTGTGAACCTTTATCTCTGGCACCTTCCTTCAAAAAAGAAAAACAGCAGCAAGAACAAGCAGCTTTGTAGTGTGCTTGTAATGCAGTACTGTGCCTTACTGTGTTTTTTACTAGACTCTAAAATTATAGTATTGATTTGACAAAAAAAAAAAAATAAAAAATGTGCAAAATACTGCTGGAAGTTGAGCTGAAACTGAAAAATACGGGAGGTGTAGATTTACTGCAGAAACTCATTTCCTAGATTAAGAGGTCAGTTGTCAATGAAAGTTAGATCTGTCAAGCAGTAATAATTACGCCACATGTATTCAGTAATGCACAACAGGCATTTGTCAGGCAATATCCCAGCAGCCTGAATACACAGAGCTGACAGACCCTTCCATTTCGAGTGCTTTCAATGTGTGGTTGCCCAACCTTTGACTCCTAAACAATGTGTCTTGCAGGGAATGTCTTTTAGAACAGGATTCACACTGAAGTGTATAATTAGAGCACCAGCAGACCTCACGTTGGAAAGATGCAGTGTGCAGTCAGAGCCAGAAAATGCAAAGGTTCCCTCTAGTGTTCATTCCGGGAGAAACCACGCTTCTGAAAAATGGAGAATGCTCGAGGCAGCAAAACCTGGTGTAAAATACACTACAAAGCAGGAGTACAGTATTTTCGTACTCCTGTGCCTGAAGCTGGGTTACTAAATCCACATTTACCTCCTTAAATAGGAGTGTCGTGGTTCTTCAGAAGTGCTGAGTGGCTGCAACACTTCTGTTCTTACTGGAAACCACTGTTGCCAGGAGTGAGTGCGGCTCCATTAACTGTGCCAGTGGTGAAGTTCAGAAATTATGATGAGTAAACAACGTCTGTGAGATCACAAACCAGTCAAATTGCATGGCAAATTGCACAGGAATCCCATTTGGGGCTTTGGGGGGTTTGGTTCTTTAGTGAAGAGTTGCTGCATGGTGTCTTCATAAAGAGGGCACGTGTTCAGATTGTGTGGAGCATTGGAGAAAATCTGTTTGTGCAACCCAAGAAGACTGATGCTTCAATATATGCCAAAAGAGCAGTAACCACAGAACCTCCGTTAAATGTTCCTTGATCCTTGGTCATGGTGATCCTTGACCCTCCGTTTGGTGTGTGTTGCTTGTACCGAGGGCAAGCAGCATGATCAGCAGGCAGGCCAGTTCACCAAACTGAAGGGGTGAAAAGCAGGGTATCAGCTGTACTCCAGTATTCTCAAGGTTTTACATGAGATGAATGGCTACGAGGCATGCATGATTCGTGCCAACAAAGTCACACTGTAGTCTTGGGGAACTGTCTTGCTTTCCAATTCGTATTTCAGAATTTGGCTAGAGTAGGCATTATTGAGAAGTCATTTCTCAGGCAAGTTTGCTGTTTACAGTTCACCAGGAGTTTTGTTTGGGTGTTGGAAATGGTGGTTGGCCGATAACAAATTAAAAACAGCTTTAGATCACATCTAGATTCCTTGTCCAAAGTGTTTACCAGGGTAATTTGGCTCAGATACAGGAAACTGCTTGAACAAGTGCTTTGCCTTAAGCGTTTGAGCTGGTCTCTAATATTGGCTAAAATAAGCTCTTCCCAGCTTTGCTGGCCCACTGTGGGGGTGCCCAGCACGTGATGGGATGGGACATGAGACAAAATAGATGTTACCCAAGCAGTCCATTTTATGCAGTTTACATGACAGTGAAGATCCATCCAAAATACTTCTACTATTATGTTTGGGCAATTGGAGATGGCCAGCTTGAAACTACAGCTCTGGCAGGTTTTTTTATTACATATCTGGTTTGGCAAGGGCGAAGCGATCTTTCTGTTTCGTGTATCAGTTTTCATAATGCTAATACTTCTTGAACATTTTCCTCTATTTCGAAGATTTTAGGCCAAAGTAAGTGTTTCTGCAGTCCACAATTTTCAATTTAAAAACAAATTATGCCTGTAGATGTGCACTTCTTGTAGGCATTGTGGTGTCCCATTGATTATTGTAATGAAGTACTGCTAACTCAGGGCAACTATAGCCTGTATAAGGGCTGCAGTTCAATTTGTGTTACAATAATAATGTAATGTGCTGATTGAATTTTTGGTTCACATAAAGGAGAATGACCACTGATCCTTGATTCCGCTCGCCTCCTAAAATCGATAAAGCAGAATAATTAAGACCAAAAGCCTAGTTTAATTCCAGTCAGACGTGTCTTTACTCATTCCTTCCCTTAAAGTAATAAAAGCCTCTCAAATGTATTGTGTGGTTCAGCTAACCATGAATGCAGTTGGTCTACTTGAGACGAGCCATCTGCCTAGCCAAATCCCACCCAGTAGCCAGCACTGACAAGGAGAAAGCGTGGAAAGCATCATTGAGTTCACCACACCACCTGGGTAACACCAGGACAACCTTCCAGCAGTGGAATCAGCTGGTGGAGTCACCATCCCTGACTGTGTTTCAGAGTAGATTAGATGTGGTGTTGAGGGATCTGGTTTAGGGGAGAACTTGTAGAGTAGGGCTGATGGTTGGACTTGATGATCCCAAGGGTCTCTTCCAACCTAAATGATTCTATGATTCAAGGCTTTATCAGCAGTAGGTATATTTTCACGTGGCAAGAGAAGCGTGGCACAAGATGTGGTACCACAAATTGAACTACAGCCTTAGCACAGGCCGCAGTACAGGTGCAGGAGGGAGTTCGAAGGGCGTGTAGACATTTGAACTCATCGCTGTGGTCCAGAAGTGGGTTTTAGTTACCTGGGGCGGGGGGGGAAATGTTTGTTAAAATGTGGATTCCTCTTTTTTCAGTACTCCCCTAGCATGACAATGAGTGTGTGATCCGTTAACAAGTCTCGCCATGAAGACCACAGTGAGTTGGCCCTCTTCAGAGAGCTACTGCAGAAGAAAATTATTCGTCCCAGTGTACAGTTTAACAAAAGGATCTCAGACACAATCAATCAGACCCACCTTTCTTTCTTTTTTCTTTTTCTTTTCTTTTTTTTTTTTTATTTTCTACCATCTCCCTCGTTTTGTCAAGACAGTGGGTCCCAAACATGATTGAGGCAACTGTAAAAAGTGGCATAACAGAAACGCCCAAGATGGAACTGCAAACAATTGTCTGTGTATGTACATGTGTGGGTGCACGTATGTGTATGTGTGTGTGACACAGAAATACACACATACATATACAGACCCTCAGGACATCATAAAATATTATCAGGTGACATCTTAAGTAGAAATGAGAAGTAGGGACTTTTATTCCATGGGGTTTTTTTTTCCACGTTTACATTTTAATTATTAAAATTTACTTTCCCTCTCCCCTCCTGAACTGTTTTATGTTGATTATATCACAGCTTTATAAGTTATTTTTTAAGGTGAACTCAAATGATAAATTCTTTTGATTTTGTAAATGTCTGCCATTATGGTTAGGAATAAAATTGCTTATAAGAGCTTTCATTAACTTTTGTTTGATACCAGTTACCCTGTGAATCACAAACTGTACTGTCTCAAGAAATAGAAGAAAGCTCATCCTAAATTTTTTGAGAAATTTAATAATTTTCACCTTGTTTGGTGATTTTTTTTTTTGTTTGTTTATACTTTGCCTTTAAAAAAAAAGAAGCACTGAGGGTTATTTTTCTTCCTTAATTGAAGCCTAATATCTGCAATATCTGTTTTAAATGGAAGCCTGAATTTGATACAAGCTTCTCAGTTTATATAGAGTACTATAAGGTTACCGTAAGTGAGCTCCAATTGCTATAGAATCTAGCAATAAAGTGTCAGGGCTGCTTCTGCCCTTGGAAATGGGCTTTCTATTTAGCATGATCTTCTGTAGGGAAGGTAGTTAGTGGAAATACAGTAGAGTCCTTATCACCAGAACCTCTTCTAACAATTTACTGTTATGTTTCCCATTTTCAGTGATTCTCAACTGAATTGTAACAAAACGTGGTCCTAATTACAAACAGTATTTCTCAAGCCCGTTCAGAAAATCAGTTCACCCTGCTATACTTAAGTGTGTATTTTTCAACACGTCCACCAGAATCAATTCCCCCCAAACTTACCAGAAAGCAGTCTCCTTTTTTTTTTGAGCCAAAATGATGGAGTAAACTTTTGATGACTACTAGCCTCGAGAGGGTCTTACCTTTTGCCACAAACAGAAGGGGAACAAAGGTCTGGGCCGTTTTGTCAGGAGGTCAGCCTATTAGACATGAAAGCTGGGGACAGAATGGAGGAAAGGCATATGGGTCTTAAAAGAAACACTTCTGGAAGCAGTCCTGTGCCGCTTCAGGCAAGGCTCTAAAACCAAGATTATGGTACATTTTGTTCCAAAAGGACTTCCAGCTCCCCCAAGAAAAGACAAGTTTTCAGTTGTACGCTGATCAAAAGGCTGATGATCAGCAATGCAGGGACAGAGTGGCTGAAGAAAACTTCGTGCCACAGACAAAAAGGGAAAGTCCTCTCCTTGGACTTTTCGAACAGAAGAGCCACTTAGATAGGAGGAGCAGTTCTGAGGTGTGGTATGTCCAATGAAGGCTGGCAAGGAGACTTTTTCATGAACTTGTGATAAGGAAGCGTATGTAAAGGGCTCTTTGTGGTGAGAGCTGCACATAACAGGATGCGTGGGGAATACTACAATCACCTAACTAATTTTTATTTACATATATTTTATATCTGTAGTATGTATATAATATATGAAAATAAAAATATGGAACACTTTACTCTCCTGTTAGGGCTATTCAAAGATTAAACTCTTAGAGGCTTGAAATCATGTTAAAATATCAATATTTTGGCAGCATTACTTTTGAGTATTAGCGACAACTATTCCAGTTAGTTGTAAACCTAAACTAGATAGTCAATTATGTGGTTTTCTGGATTCATTCCCTGCGATGATGAAAGTTACATTCAGTTGTTTATCTTTGGAAAACACTTATTTACTGTCTCAAAAGATGACAGAAGCCCCAACCGTTGATTTGAGTTAGAAAAGCACAAATTCAGATCTTAATTTTCTAAGACCCTTTGCTATTGTCACTAAGAGCACTGTTCGTACTGGCTATGTCCCCAGTGTGCCCCAGCTTGTCCTGTAAGCACTGCAGAGTCCAGACATCCTTGCAGTCTCTGCTGTATTACCTTTGATGGCCTCCCAAGGGCTTTAGCATTCTTCTCTGCCCACTTTCAGTCAGGTATGTCACTGCTGCTGGGCTGAGGTAGATGGGTATGTCTGGACTGTGCATGAGCTGCCACAGCCCATTCACACAGCAGGTAGGTGTCACCTGGAGTGAGTCTTCAGCGATGAAGCATCAGGGGTCTGTTGTGTGTGTCTCTAGGGGAGGCTCCTGCTGTCCCAAGCCAAGCTGGGGCTCCTGCAGGCAAGCAATGAGAACTGGACAGCTGGCCCTGGTGGCATCACTGAGGGCTCTCTCACAGAGTACATGCCACCGCTGAAGCTTCGTTCTGTGGCAAAATTAAGTAGAATCAGGGCTTGCTGTTAATCAGAGACTTTATTTTTTCCTGAATTTGACATTATCGGCAATATTTTAGTTTATAGACACCTCTTAAAGATGAAAGCCTGACCACTAAATTAAAACCTGCACAAAGAAACCCCTTAACTGGAACTGCCAACACATATTGAATATCTTTATCAAAATATGTTATCCTAATCCATATACGAGAGCATAACATCCTTTAAGCACCTAAGTTTTCTTCTGTAGTTCCTTCAAGCTCCCTTCCGTGCAGTTCTTCCTTCTGCTGGCATATCTTTTGTTTCCCCTTTCCGTTTCCTTTCCAAAACATTTGCATCAAATTAAACTTAGTGGCATTGATCCTACAGCATTAATCTCAGTAACTTCTCATTCCTGGCTTCCAAAGGAGGAGGATCAGGCCCTGCTTCTCGTAGCTGGTCATTCTGTGCCCTGACACTGCACGGCCAGCACTTCTCATACCCACCTAGCCCCACAAGGCCGGTGGAATAGAAGAGGTGAAGGCTTGCAAAATTCTAGATTTGGGAGATCTACGTGAATACTCAGTGAAAAATCTTATTGTTAGAATTTTAATCAGATTTGAAGAAGCCTAATCAGCTTGCCTTCTGTAGGGAAGGCTTACATCCCTATGGTTACGTACGTGAGGGAAGTTACTTACACACAGATTGGTGAGATGAGCTGATAACCGTACATGGGTTCTGTAGCTGAACCATTAGAAAACAATTAGATTAGAAAACAATCATATGTGCTGAATACTCAACCTAAAAATTGTTAGTATCCCTTTGCTGGTTTTTTAATGCTTAGAGCTTTTTGCTTGTTTACTTGTTTTCTTTCTTTTGTTTATAAATCCTTGTAGGATTTTTATCATATCTAGAGTACTAATGTGGAAAGAAAGTCTATTTCCAAGCACTGACTTTTACTCCCGCTTATGTTTCCAATGCATTAGATATCAATGTGTAATGTAACTGCTGTTTATATCTGTCCTTATGCAACAGCATTATTGATAATGCCAGAACGTGTCCAGCTGTGGGAGCAACTTTATTTTAAGTAGTGCAGGATAGTTTTTCCACACTGGGTTTTTAGATAAATTTCTCTCTTTAATACAAGAATAAATATATCATGATTCTGTGAAAGGGTCTTTCAGGCAAGATTAAAGCAAGGCTTTTTAGAAGCAGACGTGATGAAATCTTAAGAGCAGCAGAAGTAGGGAGTAATGGATGTCTCATACTATAAGAACCCTGGGAAATATTCTGACCCTGTAGTAATTGGGATTCACTTGTGAGTTTCACAATGAAACCAGTATTTTACCTGCTGCATAAACCCATGAAGAGGAGTATTCATACCCAGATTTTATCTCCACGTCTAAGTCTTGTTTAGGCAAGAATGGGGTTTAAGGCAAGGAAGAAGCTGTATGAATCACAAGTAAAGCATGTGGCCTGACATCTGCATTTAAAAAACGCACAACAACAGCCCTGGATATTGGCATGTATGGGTTGCATTCGTTTCTTAATTGCCTGAGCATGAGGAAGAGCTGCAGCTGCACTCCCTGCTCCCACCTCCACTATTGAGTGAGTTTGCTGTATGTGAAAAAATAGGGCAATAGCCTTGGGTCGAGCCTTGGACGCACTGTTCACTGCTCGGTGAACTCCACGGCACTCGCAGGCACCTCAGAGTGACAGTCCCCAGAGCCACCCACCAGCCTGTGGCTGAGGCCACATTTGCTGATTTTGCTTTGGAAGCTTTCTGGTTGCAGAGCCCAGACCAGCAATGGGTCACGCATTCAACTCTCAGACGTACCAGCCTGCTCCCCTCTTGAATTCCCAAGTCACGGTATTGAAAGTCCCCATGTCCAGCTGTTCAGTGGGAAAACACAATGAGAAATACCTAAGGCAATTATTAATTTTAAATAATGCAAATTAGGAAGGATTTAATAGAATCTTGCCTCTCTATGGGCAGCATTTCATGCGGCAGAAGGACAACTCCTTGCACTGACTAAAAATCATTTGAATTTTCCCCTGTTCTGTGGCTAGCAAATGAAATACTGCATGTAAAGATGATTTGGAATTAGATGAGTAATTTAATGAGGGACCAGCTGTTACAATATTCATTGTTGAACACTCTACTCTTTTTTTTTTTTTTCTCCCCCTTACCAGTCAAAATGAATGTTCATCCGATACGTATTGCACCGATTTCTGTTTCTCAGGTCAGCTGATTCTTTTTAAGAGTGATCTCCTGTTCCTAGTCAGCTCTTAATCTTTGTTCTTAATCTGTGCTTTTGTTATTAATTAATAAGTACAGACTAGATTCTTCAAGATTTGACCCTACACATTTGCATTTGGAGAATGTAAAATTGAGCTTAACAACATAAAAAAAAAAAAAAAAAAGATCAGTGCAGGTAAATTTTTATATTTTTTTTTAATTGACTGTAAGTGATGATATAATCATGGTTCCTGCCCCAAACACGCTTGGGCTTGATTGGGCCCTAAGGATGAGAATCCTGACAAAGCACATCTTTACAATAAAAACCAAAAAACTCAACAGTGACAGCTCATTTCTCTTTGAACTGATCGCACTAAGGATCTAATTCAGGATTTAATGATACGAAACAACTATAAAAATTCAGTACACTCAGAGGTAAATGAGTTAGATTTAAATTTTAGTGTGTGCAGCTTCCTCTAGTTCCCAAGCATTATTGGCTCAGTCCCACAAGATGCTGTTCATGCCAGTTGCCCAGCTTAAACTTTGATGAAACCGCTCACATAAGGGTCTTTTTTTGGTAGGATTTCACTGTGATCTGGGTGAAATATATAATCTGAGTTGTGTCATTATTTGGCAGATGTATAAACTGAGTAAAGGGAGCAAAATAAGAGAGCTGTGTTGAAATTACCAAAATGGTGATTCAACCTGAAAACCAAGAAAATAGTCCTTACCTAAAATACTGCACTGAATGCGTGCATGCAGATTGTCTGCCAGTGCCCTTATCTTGAAAATAAATCACAGCAACAACTGTAGAGGAAGTAAAGGGATCATATACTCGGCACACTGAAACTCTGATCCTGCAAACACCGTCACGTTTAGTTTGAAATGAAGCCTGCACGTGGTTAATTTTGAACAGGTCTAAGAATGCACGTAGTATCCTTCAGGAAAGTGGGATCGCTAATATTCTAAAGCCGTGCTTGAGTGTGGACAGTCCAGAAGCTCAAATTTAGTCTGCCCTAAACAGACATAATTTTAAAGATTTTTACCAATTCCGGAGCATGTCTGTGTATCAATAGTACTGATACACAGAACAGATATGGCTTTCTTCTGTTTCTTATTTTATTAGAGCATTGTTCACTACGACATGAGCTATTTTTGTGAACTTGTCCTTCCATCTTGTTTTCAGTTCTACAGCCATTGTTTCCCTCAACATAGGTAACAGCTTTGCAATTTTAGTCCAAACTTCTGTTTGGTCACTATTCTCCATTTAAACTTAAAATGTTTAAGAAAGCCTCTCATGTAATGGGAAAACTTGCCATAAAAATGTGTAAAGGTTTTTCTTGGGTACCTCTTTTCACATTTAATAAAAACGCGATTTTCAATTATAATTTGAAATGGTCACTTTCTAGCCACTATTTAATTTCAATGTGCAAAAGAAATTCAGAGAACAAATTACCAATTTTTTTTGTTTTGTTTTTCACTTACTTACTCATTTGAATTCAGCATTGTAAATATTTGCTGAAATACATGGTTTTGGAGAAATCGGATCAAAAACGAGACTTACTACCTAGTTGCTCTGAATAATACACCTGGACTTTATGTTCAAAGCTCCTTCCACACCCCTAAAAGTGGATTGCCTAACACCCGATATGTATGACTTTGTAAGAGCCTAATTCACAAATAGTCGTTCCATTTGTCTATTCCGTGTTTTCACTGTATCGCATGGGTGATTCAGGGGTGCCCCTTAGCTGTGCAGGCTTCTGTGGTTGTATCTCTCAGAAGAGTAACCGAGTGGTCAAGCAGGCTTGTTCACAGGGTCTGGTAATTAAGGACTGGATAATTATCCACCAGGTGCGCGCGGCCGTGCGCTCAGAAACAAGGTGTTCGTACGCTACCTCGCTGTTCTCTTGAGAACTTGTCCAATTCCTCCTCAAGTTACGTCTGGGGCTCCCTTAAGACCTTACGATGCCGAGACAAGAAGCTTAAATTTAGCCAAGAGAAAATTCTGGGCAGTTTAGCACCAGTTCTCATAGAGAATCAGCACAAAACATGGGGATTTTGAAAGGTGATGCATTTTCTCTGTACCCTGGGTGCACCAGGTGTACCGTGCAATTCATAAGTTTGGTCTGTTATGGAGATATTTACAATTCCTCAGACTAGGGGGGAATTACAACAATAACCGTGACCAAACCTATGTTTGTTCCTATAGAGTAAAATCATCACTAATCACTTTTGATATGAAGATTTATTGCCATGGAACAACTGCTCCTATCCTTGAGGAGCCAAATTATCAACTGGATGAACTGGATATTTGTAGTCTTTATTTCTGTTGTTTAATCTTCATGTTTTCTTCTCTCTCATTTGGATTTTTCCCATTAAATGTACCGTGCCAGATCTTTGCACAAAAAAAAAATAAGGACAATTTGCCCAATAAACATCCAGAAAGTTGTTCACACCTGTAACTAACAGCCCTACTTACGGGGCGTTGATGTCATTAGAGGCGCTGAGCGCAGCAGCAGGTGAGGAGTGGCAGTGCAATAGGCCGAGAGCCGTTACCCACGGGGATGGGGAGCGCTAGCATCTCACAGGCTCGCGCGTCAGGACGAGAGAGGTGATTTCTAGGCAGTGACGTGGAAACACAGGCTGGTGTTTGCCAGGCAGACTGGAGGAATACGAAATCAATCCGTACACGGCAGGTGTAAATCGGAGTAGATATTTGCTAGAGCTGTAATCTACCGGGAGCGTTTGGGAGGCGGGTTACTGATCACAGGCGCCCAGGGCTCGGTGGCCGCTTCCCTCTCCCAACGCAGAGGCTCCTCCTGCAGAGCCCGTGGGTGAACCCCTGGCAGAGAGGTTGGGTTTCCCGGCAGGTTTGTGGGCCAGGGACTGCCGTCTCCGCGGGCCACACCTATCGTTACCCATGAGCAAAGTGCAGGTGCCCTTCCAGCCCGTGTCACAGTCCTTCTCCAAGGGGAGCACAGAGCGTGTCCAGCAGTTTAGTGGAAAAAGAGAAAAGCAGTGTTTGCTAAATTGTCACCTATAGACATGACGTTCAAAAGCAGGTATAAGCCGTTCCCCAGTCTTATTTTCACTTTTTTTTTTTCTGATTAACTCCTAGTTTTCATTTGATTGACATTTACATTAATGGTTAAGGAAGAGAATTCAGGTTCCTAAACCAGGGCCAAAATAGTCACAGAAGAGTGGCATGAATAAAGTGGAAGCTGGAGCTTTCTGTTAGCTGAAAATCAAGTACTATTTTATTTCATTTTATTTTGTGTTTCGGGACAAAAAGCATCCATACAATAAAATTTTTTAGCCTTGTAGTGGCTATTTGAGAAGTGTGAATCAAAATGCTTAGATGCCAATTTTGAGGGCTTTTTTTTTTGTGGCAAGTATCCCCTTGCAAAAAAAAAAAAAAAAATTAAAAAAAAATGTTGCAGTGCATCTATTTTGTGCATGTTTGCCTAAAACCACAAAAATAAATCGTTTTATGGATTGCTGTACATGCATCTGGCAAACACTTGTTTCTGGTGGGGAGAGGAGGAAGAGTTGATAGCTGGTGGGTTAGCATATTTATGTGAATTACTTAAAGCATTGGTAAACTATTGTCAACTGTGTTCACATTGCACAAGATACTCTGTGTAGTCTACTGCTGGCATTATAACCTCGGTGATCCATGCATACTCTGTAAATTCCTGTAGGTTTTGTGGCAAGAAACCTTGTCACCATTGCTTACTACTGTAAATTATTGTTTTGAAGCAAGAGGTGGCTTTTGATTGTACAGCCATGTGTATTATATACTACAACAGTACTTGTTCTGTCATCAAAACTTGCTGTTCACATATAGTTAAAGCTTTGTTAAGCACGCTTAGTGGTTTCAGAATGTATTTCAAACAGCAGATATATAAGCCATTTACAGGAATATTAAATCAAATGTAACGTAAGATAATTCAACCTAGTTGATGCCGTTTCTGAGAGCTTGGGGTTGGATTTGAGCAGACAAGAGGCAGCTGCAGGTCGGCCCATTCCGTGACTCGGTGCCTGGTCATGCCGTGTGTGCTTCCCAGCCACCCGCCCGCCCGAGAGGCCAGACCCTGCGCAGGAGACAGGAGGGAAAGTCTAAGGCTCTCCTCTGGGGAAAGGCTCTCCTCTTGCTGTCCCCTCAGCAAAGGCACCTACGGGACCTCAGCAGACTGTCACAGAGACCTGCCAGCCTACAGGCTTCCCTGCTCTTGAGTGAGCAAAGACATACTGGCTTCTCCTCTGGTGTCTTTTTTTTGATGTTGTTTTTCTTTTTTTCCTTCCCAAAAAACTTCTCCTTTGGTGCCAGGGCAGAAACCTGTCTCTAAGGGTTTGCAGAGGGTAAGAAAGCACTGCCTCCGTGTTGTGTCCTCGTGCCCAGCTACCACAGGCTTCGCGTGAGGCAGTGCTTTAAGAGGAATTTAATGATTTGTCTGTTATCAAGATAGAAAAATAATCTGAATTCTTGAACTCTGGATTCTTTTTTATTAGTATTTTATGATATACGACAAAGACCTGAAAATGTATATGTATTCTTTGCTGGTTTCTGACATCAGAAATTCAAATCCTGTCTAGACTGAAAGACAATGATGGGAAAAGTGAAAAAGCTGCTAAAGTTGAAGGGGATTCTTACTTGTATTATTTTAAGTTCTGTGTTTTATTTTGTTTTTATTGCTAGTTAAAATGACGAGGTTAACCTTTTGAATAAAGGCAGTCTTTCTTAATGACTTTGCACCTTCACCCTTTCATGTAAGACTTTGAGTATTTGCAATAAATGTTACACTTTCAAGCCAATCTGTAGATAAATTCCCTATATTTCTAAGGTGAAAAAATGTTTCTACAGCCCTTTACAGAGAAAAACGGGGCAGTCCTGATCCCATAATCCCAAGTATTCGTGGCCACATTTAAACAACTAGGCAGGTGTATTTTAGATGAAGAATTACTTTCAACATCGACATAAATGAAACTGACGTTCAAACTCCAGTCTCTGGAAGTAAAGAAAACCTCAGTAGTTTTCCAAACCAGCAAGATAGAAGATTTGTCAATGTAAATACTAATGTAGAAAATACATGCAAGACTTGATACTGCTTCTGACCTTAAGCATATTATTGATAATATTGGGGATCTTACATATTTCATGTAGTTGAGAACAGCTGTGTTCCTCCTTAGCATGTGCTTCATCTTCATTTATCAACAGCTACCACAGAGAGCCAATCCATGCCACACTGAAAGCCATGGAACGCATGGCGATACAAAATTCCCACAGCATCATAACCGGGCAGACTGGTGTACGTGTTGGGTTAGGATGAGACATCAC
Organism: Jacana jacana; assembly: GCA_013400555.1. Lineage (NCBI taxonomy): Eukaryota > Metazoa > Chordata > Aves > Charadriiformes > Jacanidae > Jacana > Jacana jacana. The sequence continues at coordinate 97,138 of VZTM01036039.1, forward strand.
TGCAAACTTCCCCAGACTTTGTCTGCAACTTGTTCTGGTTTCAGAGGGGCAGCAGTCTGTGGTGATGAGCGGGTCCAACACGCTGCCTGACCGTGATCCCTTTCCAAACAGCTTAGGGTCTTGCTTTGGGGGATGTCACTCATCCCAGCTGCAGGCCTTGGAAGGAGCTGTACCACGGACACATCTTGATTTGAAGTCCTGAGACTGTGTCAGACCTCCCCCTGAAGGCTTCCCTTCTTTCACAATCCTTTCTGAAATAATACAGCTGTTTGCCACAGCTGCCGAAGTGCTTAGAGGTTCGGTGGTGCTGGTTCTGTTGTACCAGAATGCCACGCTGGGTGTGCTTGAATATTGAGAGAGCCTCCCGCAGAGAGTGCCCCTGGCAGCCAGTGCCCACAGCTCCGGGGATCCTGTGTCCGGAGAAGCCACCTTTGTCCAAGGACCAAACAAGGGAAACGTGGGCATAAAACCAAGCCTCGCTGTGTTATCTTTAAAAAGTTCCTTGCAAGACTGGGGAGCTGCAAAGAGATGCATTGTCTGGGTCACGAGCCACAAAGCGTGCCTGGGTCGGACCCTCGGACAAGGCTGTTGCAGACCGTCTTTTGTAATGGCAGTTCTGTACCACCGCATCACACCCGTTTCTGCTCCACACTGGGCCCTGGTTCATCCTGACCTCATGTTGGCTGCCTAAAAATACCAGCCGAGGTCCCAGAGGAGGGACAGAAGAGGAGGTGCCCCTGGAAGATTGTATCATGGCATCGGTTGCCCTCTCCACAGATGAACCCTGCATGCTTGTAAGGGCCTACAGTTAGGTGGAATGAGTCCAAGGGTTTATATTTAGTGTCTTTATTTGAGGTTGGTATGGCCAAGAATAATGCAGCCCATAAGAACCTGCATCTGTGTGGCTTCTAGATAAGCTTCTGAGTCCTTCAAGCTCAACCATGAGATTTCTGGCCCAGTTTGCTATTTTTCACCATCTTTAATTCCTCTTTTGTAAGCAGATGTGACCTGAGTGCAGTTGTTTGAGCCATTCTAGAAGGTCTACACCTGCCTAGAAATCCTCACCTCTATTTGTTAAGGAGGCTCTCTCACTCTTTGCCTGCACAGATCCATTTGTTGAAAGCAAGACATGAAGAAACCATTGCACAGATGAATCAACACCAGCAACAGCACATGCTGCTTGTAACGTCAGCAGGGAGGCTGTAACTAACATACTAGTGTTCATACTTTCTGGGGATAGCTAAAGGTTCCTTTCCTGAGAGCTTCTAAGAATAACTCTAGGAGCTCCTAATTTAGGACTGTGAGAATATAGGTAGTAATGGCAGTTTGTGAGGTGGGGTTTTTTGGTAAACTTCGGGTAATTGTGTAAGTCTTCACATGGTAGTTGGGAGATGAGGACAGTGTACCCAGTCTCAGACAGACCGGATCTTTGCAGACAGAGCTATCGTGGATTAGCGAAGCCCATTCATAGCAGGTTCCACCTCAGGCTTGCACCAGACAGCCACCTTATTGTAGCTCAGCCTGGTATCTTTCCTCATTAACTGCCAGTACAGAATGACAGCAGCAGTTGTACCAACTCCTTCTGCGAGCTGAGGAACGGCTGAAGCTTAAAAATGCAGATGTTGTAACTTGCACCTTTTCACCTTCATGAAGTGTCCACGTGCTCACAGCTGGGCCCGAGACAGCAGCTGCCTCCAAAGTTGCCAGCTTCATCACACAAATGTGGGTGTAATTTTTTTGTTGTTTTTGTTTTTCGTGAGTTCAATAGGAGTGGTATTGATGCGTTTGCTTCATTTTTCGAGTTGTGAGTCATTCAGCGTTGAAAATGATATGCATCTTGTGTAGCTATGAATAGGAAAAAAAAAAAAAGATAATTGTTTTTTATGATATGCTAGTACAATCCCTGCTCTGCTGTTCAATATTTTGAGTGCCGAACTTAACCAAAATGTTATCTTCACAAACTATCTTAGCCTCATCTCTGCATGGGAATGGGGATGAATTTCCAGTCAGTGCTCCTGGGTTCCCGGTGAATTCTGGGCCAGAATTTCCAGAATTCTGGGTGAATTCTGGGAAACAGTTGCAGTGGGAAAGATCACTGTGGCAGCCGCTCTCCGACAGCCTCTCAGGTGCATAAACCCATTCTGTCTGTGGTCTGACCCTCTCGGTGGATCACCGTGCATCTTGATGGGCTTTGTCAGCCAACGGAGGAGAGGTGGACAGGCTCACCACCCAGGAAGGGTAGAAATGTAGCAAGCAGAGAGCTATCTTCTCCAGCAACCATTTATTTTTAGTGCTTGTCTTTCAAATAGCATTTGTATCTTCGGTTATTGTTTTACCATTCAGTATCTTGAGGTGGTTTGAGCAAAAGTATATGAATAGATATAATTCACAAGAAATACCGGCTTGTATTGTGCCTTTGTAATTCTCTTCAGCTTCAGTCCCTATAAAGCTACAAGCAGACATTCTTCCCTCTTTTGGGGGCGCTCTTTACTACATGAGTAGCCAATGGCTCCATCAGTACTGGCCGTTGGAGTCTTCTGGGGCTAACGTTTCTGCTTTCCCGGGTGAAGACACCGCAGTGTTCTTCTCACCAGACACAAGCACAACTGTATGGCTGTAGTGCATGCCCTCGCTCAGCTTCTCTCCACACGCGCTTGCACGTCGGGAATTTAGGAATGCTGCTGTATAAGCTGCTACATGGTTTAACCCCGTTACAGCGGGTTTTCTGCACCCCTTTGTTTCGCTTGAAAACTCCCACTAACTTCTGAGAGTTCGCTTCGAAAGGGGGTTCCAGCTTCGAAAGGGGGTTCCAGTTTCGAAAGGGGGTTCCAGTTTCAAAAGGGGGTTCCAGCTTCGAAAGGGGGTTCCAGTTTCAAAAGGGGGTTCCAGTTTTGAAAGGGGGTTCCAGCTTCGAAAGGGGGTTCCGGAAGCACAAAGGGTGCAGGGAGCAACCCTTCAGTAGTTTCCAGGCTGCTGTAAATTAACATCTTCTGGGCAAAGGAATGTAGCATTTTAGCAGTAACTTCTAGTGAAAACACTGAGCGTGCTTATCACTTAGCATTTTAAGGAAAAAAATAATAATAAAAAAACAAGTGTCAGACTGTGTAATTGTATCTCGTCTACTTTTGGCACGTAACCAGTAATATTCAGTGAGGTATGAACCTCGGTTTTATCTACATGTTCATGGTGTACCAACCGGCGCAGAACTGAAAGGTGAACAGCCACGTTTCAGTATCACAGCTACACAAGAAATCACAGTTTTTCCAGGGTTTGGGTTTTTCTGGTTTTGTTTTGGTTTGGTTTTTTTTTCTGTTTTGTTTTGTTTTCTTTTTCTTTAGCTCTGATGCATTTTCACCGCCAAGTGTTCTTTCTGTGTAGATAGCTGAGGCTTCCTTTCACCAACCAAAACAGTCTGTAGCCTTCTGCACTGTGAAAGGCAAGCCCCGTGGAGGAGCACAGGCTCTGCGCTTGCCCAGCGAATTAGCAGAAATTTCATCCAAGCCATAAAAGCCTCTTATGTTATTCTGTGTTTGTGTAATTAAAGCAATTAGGGATAGGAGCTTCAGGAATAATGAGGTATCTCTGTCCTCCGTTTTACTCTCTGTACTTCATAGGGATTTAAGAGTTGGGTTGTTTTTCTGGTTTGGTTTGGTTTTGGTTTGTTGTGTTGTTTTTTTTTTTCCTCTGCTTTTGTGAGGCTCAGCTGCGTCCCTTCAAACCAGCGCAGTCTAAGCATCGTGTGAGGTTCAGTTTATGGAGATAGCATTGAAGCGTGACAGATTTACTTTTGGTAGCAAGGAGAAACGCGTGTCCCCGCGGACACGGACACTTGCAAAACAAGTCTGATACCGAGGATAAAAAAATAAAATAAAAAAAAATAAAATAAAAAAAAAATCAAGATGGTACCAGTACATCGGACTCTGAACTACAGCGGGTTCTTTAGCTTTCGTCATTTGTATTTTTATTTTGCAGGAGAGGAGTTGGGGGATCTCAAACACATGGGGAATTTTAGAAGTATATCACTCAACAATCATTTTATATAGTCTATCTTCAAAATGCACTATGATTTATTACAAAAATATATTTTCTTCTGTTTGCCGACATGGTTGTTCCATTCTGTGATAAGTTAAACTCAGCAGTTGATTTGTTGCACTGCCTGGCTGCATGAATTCATCCAGTGTACGTATGTACCTGTGCAGCATTACTTTGGGTTTTGTATTTGAATTTGCAGTATTGATTATTATTTTTGTATTTTACTTTGCCTCTGTTATTGGAATTGTAGTAAACATAATTTATACATATGATTTTACAACTGTTTTGCAACTGAAAAGTCTTCTTTAAATTGTAAAGTTTTATTGATGGATACTCATTAAAATGGTATAAGAATTATATTAACAATTGTTTTGTGTTTTGATGCTCTCTGTACATAAATATATGTCTATTTATCTGTTTAATGGTGCTTGTGTCTTGCAATTTTGGATACATTTTAGAATAAAGTTTCATTTTACAAGAAGTAATTGTATTTTCAAAAGCTGTGTCAAAAAAAAAAAAAAAAGACCCTTTTTTCCACCAATAATTAGGGTTATAGGAGAAATGTAGGTATCTCTAAAACACTTATAACTTCAGGCAGTAACACATCTGTTTCCAGACAATAGAAATATACAGCCTACAAAGACACACAGCTATATATTATAGTTCATTTACTGCAGTAGCTGACATCTGTACCTAAAACATTACCAAAAAGATCCCTTTTGGAAGTATGTCCCACAGCTCCTGACTCCATTGGTAAGAAAACATTTGTGAAGGTGTTAACAATATCACGATTATCACATTAGTCTGTTATTTTCCAAGGAACCAGGTAGCTCTCCAGTCACACATATATCTGTTTAAATATAGAAGGAGTTTTGGTAGGAACCCAAGAATCAATTCCAGCTGACAGGCTTCTGCGGAATTTTGGTTCTCCATCAGGCCTCCCTTTGCCTCCACCTGGTTCCATCCCGCTTCTCAGAGTAAATTCCAGCTTGGATGCAATGCGGGTCTGGAGCAGTTAGGTTAGTGGAGCGGGCAGCGAGCTGTCTGTGTGCTGTGTGACTGAGCAGTACTGCTTGCTCACTCTGCTGGCTTTACTTTGCAGAAGATTTATTCACATCTAATACTGAGCTCATCTTATATTAATACAATGCCTGACCTCCTCTGGCACAATGCCTCAATACAGGCATTGCACTCTCTTGCTCTCCGCAGCGCTCGTGAGACACAATATTGTGCTGCACAAAGCTTTTTAGGTATCATTGCTTCCATTACAAATGCCTGTCATTGGGAGGTGACAATCTAGCACCCGCTCTGGTTTCATTCTCTAAATTTATTTAAAACCATATCGCATCTGCTGCTGTTTGTTGTTGCTTTTACTATCTCGGTTCAGGAGGAGAAGCCTCAAGCCAGTCAGTGCGAATCACTTGTCCACAAGAGCTGCATTTAGCAAGCAACGGTTCTGAGGGGAAGTACATCTCTCAGTGGGTTCACCAGACTTTTAAAGTTGAGCTCGCCAAAGTGAGTGACTGAGGGATGCGTTTTGGATGTAAGGAACCCCCCCACCTGCCTTTGCACCAACGGTTCCTCTCGCCACAGCGGGCATCAATAAAGAGAAATCTGATGGTTCACAAACATGCTTGCCCACTGCCTTAGGCACCAGGTATTGGTCCAGCTACCTTCACCTGGTGGTATAGGCTACGGTGCCACAAAAGGTACTTTTCAGCGGGGAAGCCATCGAAAAGCGTAGATCTCCTTCTTGAACTTGGGCCAGTAACTTAATAGCTCTAATTTTTCGGCTGTGAAAGGAGAACAATACTGACCTCGCGGGTGTTTTCTGAGGAAAAATACACTAAAGGCTGTTAAATATTCAGTTAATCCGATGGAGACCGTGTCAGGAGCGTAAGGGGCTGCAAAGAAAGGTGTTGCTGAAGCCAACAGGAAGACAGGATTAGAATCTGTTACCACAGCAGGCAGGGCCTGGGAAGAGGAGCTGGAGGGCAGGAGAAATGCAGCTTATAAAAGCAGAGGCTCATTTGGGAAAAGTGCATTTTAGACTGCGAGCTCCCTCACCTCACTCTCCAGGTGTGTCTGCCAAGTTGCTCACAGCAGAGAAAGCCATGTGCGTTGCTTGTCCGTATCCCAGGTGGCCATTCCTGTTCTGGAAGGGCAGCTCTGACTTCAAATGGACATATTTTGAATTACATCCTTCCCTTAGAAATCAAGAGGTATGTACAGCTCTGAGGTGTGTTTTTCAAGTACCAGCCTCCCCTTCCCCCATCAGAAACATGGGAAGTTAATGTTTTCTGTTTCTCTGAAATGCCCCATGCAGCCTAAGAAAGGCCTGCTGACCACCCTCCCCAAGCAAGTACTTCTCCACACACTTCAGAAAGTTTTAGATAGGAGCAGATTTTGACTTTGCTTCTAGTTGTCTGTGGTACTAACAGCTTTGTAGCTCCTAATCTCACAGCAGAAAACAGACCCATTATGGGCCAAACACCTGATCATTGGGACCATGTTAAACGGAGGTGAAAGCTACCTGTGCAAGAACAACAAGTCTACATTATCTTAGAGAAAGCCTGGTCAATGAGCATGGTAAGGTAAACTCAAAAACAAATTTAGACATTACTGGCCTCAGCAGGCAAAACAAAACTTTTTTTTTTTTTATAATAAAAGAAAAAATATTTAATTCTGTTTAAAGACTCTTCCTTCTGAGATCCAGGATTCAAGCTGGTATGTGAGCTTTTCTCACCTGGATTCAGCAGATGAGGAAGAAGGAAATACTGGTTGTGTATTTCTTACAAACCCTGCTCAGGTAGCAAGAGTGGGCTCCGCCACCACCACTTCCAACAGACTCTTTCTTTTACAGAAACCAGTCAAAGAAGGAGAGAGAAATCAGTGCAAACTTTTTTTTTTCTGAAGCAACAGAATAGAATTAAACTCGGGGAATCGCACAGCATGCTGATTTTCACAGCCAGTATCCTCTGGAATGTAAGTAGCGTGATGGTACAGCCATCCTGTTGCTTGCTAAAAGAGTAAGTGACAGAGAAACAGAGATCTCGCTGCAGTGCAATGATAGTAACAGACCGTGTGGGAAGAAAATCCCCACTGCACGGAGAAACTCTATTTTAGTGAGACAGGTTGGTTAAAATTCAAATCTTTCCCTGCCGTTAGGGGTTTGAGCTGGATCTTCAATGTTTAAATGAACAAGCCTTGATGGCATAAATTCATTTCTGCTTGTTTTTAATAAACATGGGAAGGCTGTCATTGGAGTAGTGGGTAGCAAGTTGTAGCCAGATGATAGAAAGGAAAGGCTGTAAGGAGAGGCTGCAGAAAACAAACAGACTTCCTGCTCTGTTGAAAACCACACTATTTACAATAAAATACAGCACAAACACAAGCTTTGCAAACTTTGCTTTAAGAGCATTTATAGGTTACACGCTCTGCCATGTTGAAGGAACACAACTACTTCACCAACGAGCCCTACCTCACCAGAGGACAAACCCAGCCTGTCAAGCATCTCCCGACTGCTCTCTCTATGTTGGGTTTTCACGTTGGGGTTGGCTGGGCCTTCAACAGTAATAATGCTGTATGCATGGCGGTAGTCAAACCTTGGTCTTCCTGACTGATTCATAGAATCACAGTATAACAGGGGGTTGGAAGACCTCTGGAGATCATCCAGTTCACCCACCCTGCCACAGTAGGGTCACCCAGAGCAGGTTGCGCAGGAGACAACACGTTGCTACATGTCCAGATGGGTTTCAGACGTCTCTGGAGACAGAGACTCCACCACCTCTCTGGGCAGCCTCTTCCATGGCTCTGCCACCCTCAAAGTGAAGAAGTTCTTCCTCATGTTTAGGTGGAACTTCTCATGTTCAAGTTTGTGCCCATTTCCTCTTGTCCTCTTACTGTGCACCACTGAAAAAAGACTAGCCCCATCCTCTTGACACCCAACCTTTAAGTATTCATAGGTGTTGATCAGATCCCCCCTCAGTCTTCTCCAGACTAAAAAGGCCCAAGTCCCTCAGCCTTTCCTCATAAGAGAGATGTTCTAGGCCCCTAATCATCTTTGTAGCCCTTTGCTGTACCCTCTCCAGCAGTTCTCTGTCTTTCTTGAACTATGGAACCCAGAACTGGACACAGTGCTCCAGATGGGGCCTTACCAGGGCACACTAGAGGGGCAGAATGAACCTCCCTCAACCTGCTGGTTGCATTCTTCTTGATGCACCCCAGGATGCCATTGGCCACCTTGGCCACAAGGGCACATTGCTGGCTCATGGTCATCCTGTTGTCTACCAGGACTCCCAGGTCTTTTTTCCTCAGAGTTGCTCTCCAGCAGGTCAGACCCCAACCTGCACTGGTGCAGGGGGTTACTCCTCCCCAGGTCCCTCTCTGCCCAGCTCTCCAGGTCTCACTGGATGGCGACACAGCCTTCTGATGTGTCAGCCACCCCTCCCAGTCTTGTGTCATC
>VZTM01036042.1:0-42486 GCA_013400555.1 Jacana jacana
TTTTAACCTGTTACCGTTGACAGTGACACTCTTGTCCAGTATGTTAATAATATTTCATAGATAGAAAGTTATGAAATACGAACAAAAATATTATTACAAAAGTAACACGGCCACTCGCTGCAGTTGCTTGCTTTCTCCTTGAACTCATCTGGAGATGTATTTCAGTCTTCTACCAGTGACCGTATTCTTTTGTTGTGACACAGGTATCTCTTTCCCAAGTTTACTCTGTGTTGGACTGAATTTGTTGAACTCAAGGTACATGTGCCCTGTGAAACCCTTCAATATGTTGAAGCCAACTACGGCCCAGACTGGAAGGTTCCTGTGAAGATGTGGGACTGGAAAAGCTCACCATCCAACGTGCAGTACAATGGTGTCTGGCCTGTCGAAGAATGGGACGATGTCATTCAAATCTATTGACCACATGACTGCTAATAGAGCTCACCTGCTGTCTTTGGCACTCTCAGTTTGTCAATTCCTTTGTAATCCCAAAGGTGTCAGGATCTATTCCTTTGGTAACTTCTCATCTGCTTCCCAAGGAGACAGTCACTTTTTTTTTCACTTAACAGGTATTTTTTTTCACCTTCATGAATTTTCCAGGTAGCTAAAGTAGAAGATTAAAGACAAGTGAAGAGAACCAAAGCCGAAAGAAAAGCTGCACAAAGGGAACAGAAGAAATGTTGCAGTAAACTTGGGGGAGTTGATTATTTAAATGTAAACAGTGTCAGGTAGCTTAGACTTTCCCGGGATCATCAAAACCTTGGGACTGTTCACTTCTCAAGCTTGAGAGAGGGATAGAATGGGAAAATCCCAGAGAAGTTCCTCTTTTTTTCAGCGATCTGTGAATATTCACCCTTTAAACACCAGAGTTATGAATACCTCGCTCTCATGTGCTTGATCTGAGGCTGATAGTTCCCTACAGTGTGCAACAGGTTGCTCTTTGGAGTGGAAGGTTTCTGTTACACAGAACTGGTGTGGCCCACCTGCTCTACAGGTAGGAGGCATTAGGTAACAGTGTAATACTAAATGAGTGGAAGGAGAAACTGTCCACATCACCCTCCTTCCATTAACAGTTCAGTTTATCATAGGCTAACCACTGCATGCAATTATTACAGGGAATGTTATCTTGTTATCTGCTGTTTTGTTTTTTGTTGGGTTTTTTTTTTTTTTGCTTCTTTAAGGAAATGATGATGTATACCACAGGAATGTCTTCCCCGTAAAAAATAAGTACCCTGGTTTTTGATGTCCCAATTGATGTGTTCTCTGTGCAAGAGTTGTGACCAGATCTTGGAAAATTATAGCTATCCCTGCTTTCTTATGAGCAGATAGGAATGGAGGTATTGATAGCTTTCTCTTTAACGTGGGCTTACAGAGCAGAGATCTTCTCTGAGTGTCAACAGAAGGGTGTACAGATACAAACTGTTGCATCAAATTTGGCGTAGCGTAATTGCAAGTGAAGTGTTAGTATAAGATTAGGCTTTGGATGGGAAGACAGGGGGAGCCTGACAACTCTCTCCTGCTTCTGCTCCTGGTCAGTAAAGTACGCTTTCTTCTTCAGTATTTTGGAGAGGGATAATGGCTTTCTTATGAGCGGGTGTGCCAGAGTTTGTTCCAGTCCTGCTGTGCAGGTAAGACAAGGACACTAGAGCTGCTATAGTAAGCTACAGCTGTAATATACGGTACAGAGCCAGGAGATCTTGTGAACCAGTTTCAAGGTACTGAATGGAGCTGATGTTGTTTTATAGGCAACAAACCTACCTCTCTTGCTAAAGGAGAAAGGCTGGCTGTGTCTGAGGGCTTTTCCCTCTGTCGCTGGGTAGAGGTAGGCTGAGCCTGTGGTTTGTGTTCTGTTGGTCTGCAGTTTTCGGCTGTATATTCAAGCGTGTGCACTTGTGGAGAGATGAAATAGCTACTGCTGTGCGGCAGTGTTACTACTGCATCGTTCCGTGGGCACTCTGGGGCTTCCCTGCTGCTTTTGTCCTGGAGTGAGCCGCATGCCTCTTCCTGCCAGTCCTCTCCGTTCCAGTGCTCTCCTGCCACTGAAGCACTGGAGTAAATTAGTCAGCTTCTGGCGACAACTCATCATGCTGGCTTTTCAATTGGTATGGTAACTGGTTTAGCTTTGCTTAATTAAGAAGAGATGTAAAGTCCTGCTAATGCCATTTACTTGATAAAGCAAACATTAAGTCATAAGGGATAATTTCTCAGGTAGATTTTTTTTTTCCTTAAAATGAAGAAAGCTAATGTCCTTGTGTTTTTTGTGTTCAGAACTCTGTTGTTGTGAACTTCTGTGTTTAATAACATACAGTTTGCCTGTAAATTTTTCAAATGTGATAGGTATTTGAGTGAATGAAAAGACACTATGAGAAAACTGTAATCCTGTGAAATTTTTGACTTTGTATTTGTAGGTGGAAAGACTAATGGGAAAAAAATGCATGTCGCTGAAGGGAAGAATGTAATGTCTTAAATATTTGATTATACCTGGAAGTTATTCTTCAGGTTAAAATATATTCTCTTCAGAAGATACAAATGTATATTTAACACTGATTAAAAGAAAGAGAGTCTAATTTGCAGCTTATGATGTTGTTTCATGTTTTGTTTTGTCACCTTGGGCAGCATTTAACACATTCATTGCAGTTATTGTGACAAAATGCACAAAGAAAAATTTTAAACTGTTTCTTACACTGCTTATTGACTGTCTGTCTTGAGCTTTTATTTTTTAATAAAGATACTTGGACACAACAAGTGTACTTGGAATAAGGCAGGTGCCCATATGTAGCAAAAAGGGTGCTGCAATTGCACAGGTTGTACTTCTGCATGTTTCCTGTCACACTTTGTGCTGTGCTCTGACCACAGATGTCCTGCTTATAGGATTGCATCCCAAGGAGTGGTGTAGACATCAAAGAATTGGTTCTCTTTGAAGGCATGCCGTGGGGCTGAAGCCTGACCATTCCCCGTGGAAACATCCAGGTTTATGCTTTTATTTCCTGTTAGGTTCTCCTGATGTGCCTGATCTGAAATGGATGCTTAATTTTAGTTCTAAAATTTGCTAACTGTACCTTGCTACCATCACCTTACTTGGCAAGGTAATGTTACCTTGCTAACTTCCTAACTACCTTCAATTTCAAAGTGCTCTTCAGAAGAGGGCAACCTCTGAATGCTCTTAATGGCATGCTTCTAAGGTCTTAATCAACAACGTGCAATGTACTTTGACTTCCATATAGCAAAAAAAGCATGTTACACATGTGTAACTGTTAAAGACAGCAGAAACTGTTCAAGGAATGCCTGTGAGCTGAGTAAAGAGTAGCAAGGTGTTGAAAGTTGTGGCATGGCTGCAAGGAACCATTGAAGAAATGCTGTTGTCAGAAGAGAAAGGACCTCTTTATAGAGCCATTTTCAACAGCTGTAAAAGATGGCTACAAAAGGTACTCCCTTTCCAAGAGAGGTAGGAAATAGGAGTGGGAAGAACGCAGGTTGAGATCAGCTGCCAAGTGCTGGAGTGTTTTACCTGTGGAGATGTGCAAAGCCTTTGACTGTGGAGGTCTCCAGGAACACATCTGACCAATGTCAAGCCAAGACGGGCTGGTGAAGGGTTGACTGTAGATAATCCTGTCTTCCAGCTGGAGGGAGTTGCTATTTCTGTAGCAGTTTTCAGTAACTTTCTGCTTTTCTGGAATGAAAATCAGAATCATAATTTGTGTATGAGCTTAAGAAATGTATTTCTAGAGTCAGATACTAGAGCTCACCCCGGGGGTGAATTGCCACCCCGCTGTGAAACGGATAAGGAAGCGTGCAGCATCTTGAACACTTGAAAAATATGCTCATTTACAACTGGAGTGCAGTGCAGTGCAGTGCAGCTCTTTCAGAGGATACGTCTGAGCCAAACTGAAGCTGTAGAACAATCTTGTAATTCCTGCACTGAGCAGATGATGCTTGGCCATGTAGGTCAGTGAGCATCTGAGGGAGATGCCAGTGTTGGTCTGTCCATAAAGAACCTTTCTGATAGAAGAAGGTTCTGGGTACATTCCACCCCACTCTCCTTTTAAAGTTAGAATTGGAAGGTAGTTGAAACTCCAGTGGTACAGATAGGAGAGAGCAGTGGAAGTGTTGTTTAGTCTTTCTCTGCTGTCCAAATGAAGTAGAAGTAGCTAATTTCTTTTTGCTCTTTCCCTTGAACCAGAGTCTCGGAGGTGCTGGTTCCCAGTGTTACAAACAGTTTGCACCCTTTGCTGCTTTAGAATTCTCTCCCCTTTTTGTACATCTTAAAGTCTGTCAACTTGAGAAAAACAGTTTCTGCTTTGTACTGTCAGTTGGAATTGTTTGTTTTGCACAGACAGATGAGATGTTAAAGGAGTGACATCTGTGTAATAACACAGGCACCTTTCTCCCTTCCGTGGACTGGCTTGTCACAGTGCAACAGCTTCCAGGAACTTAGTTATGTCCTTTATTACCCATTGGCACAATTCTGAGTTTGCACAGCAGCTCAGGCAGCTACCTCACTGCTGAGGCTCGTTTTCTTTCTCCATGCAGTTCTATCACACTATGGATTGCAGGTCAAAATGTGGGAACGTGGGGAAACTGCTTGCTGGCACATAAAAGGCTACCTAGCCCTTGTGTTTAATGATCTACATACTCTGGTTTGGTAAATGGGCACCAGCAGCTGATTTACATCAGCTGATGATTTTGCTTAATAGCATTAGTTGCTTAAGGATGAGTTGTCCACTGAGTCTAATTTTGTTCATAAATGTCCTATTGACTGAGACTGCCAAGAGAAAAATAGGCTATAGGAAACCACCTATGAGGACATGTTGAAAGAACTTGGGTTGTTTAGGCTGAACAGGAGGTAGCAGGTACTCCATTCTGTTCACTTGGTTGATAATGCAAGTTTAATGATAAATGCGCCAAGGAAAGTCAGACTGGACTGTAGGGAAAGTTTCTGGAATTTAAGGAGAATCATAGAATCAGATTCATTTAGGCTGGAAGAGACCCTTGGGATCATTGAGTCCAACCGTCAGCCCTACTCTACAAAGTTCTCCCCTACACCAGATCCCTCAACACCACATCCAGTCTGCTCTTAAACACAGTCAGGGATAGCGACTCTACCACCTCCTGGGGCAGCCCATTCCCGTGACTGACCACTCTGTCTGAAGAATTCTTTTCTAATGTCCAGCCTAACCCTACCCTGCTGCAGCTTGCAGCCATTCCCTCTCGTTCTATCGCTAATTGCCCGTGAGAAGAGACCAGCACCAACCTCTCTACAATGCCCTTTCAAGNTGGCACTTGGCCTTCTTGAAGGCCATGCCATTAACATTGGCCCATCGATCCAGTCTATCCAGGTCCTTCTGCAGAGCATCCCTGCCCTCATGCAGATCAGCACTCCCACACAACTTAGTGTCATCTGCAAACTTACTGATGGTGCTCTCTGGAGATCATCAATAAAGGTATTAAACAGGAATGGCCCCAATACTGAGCCCTGAGGAGCACCGCTTGTGACCAGTCGCCAGCTGGATTTAACTCCATGGAGCACCAAATGAGAAGGTAGGAGTCTGGGGAAGGGCATAGTGTCTCTGGCCCTGGAGGCCTTTGAGATGTGTCTGGTTTGTAAATGTCTGGAAGAAATTATGTGATTGCACATATTCTTGCTGTTACCTGGAAGAGGGCCTGATTGAGTTTATGAAATTATTTTCTTATTTGTTTGTTTTCTTTTAATTTCTTATTTTCTTACTTTTGCTGGCATCTAAACAGTATTTGATGTGCACAGTTAAGCTTGCTGAGAGACCCAGTGGAATACCTTTATTTTGTGAGATATGGATATCGCTAGCAGGTGCTACTCTCAGTAGTTTAGTTTGTTGTCCTGAGAGTGATTGATAAAGCTTATTTCAGGAAATCCATGTTGGCCAGGTAGCATTGGGGTAAAAGGCTAGAAGTAGTAGGTATGGATCACTAACTTGAGACAGAATCCTAGAATCACAGAGTGGTGTATGTTGGCTTCAAGGTCATCTAGTCCAACCCTGCTTCTGCAGCAAGGCTACATACAGCTGGTTGCCCAGGATCATGTCCAGATGGCCTTTGAATATTTCTCGCAGCCCCACAGGCTGTCTGGGCAGCCTGAGCCCAGACTCCGTCATGCCCACAGAGTGGATAGAGGAGAGGAGCATACCACCTGTGCTCCCAGTCCCTTCAACATTGTTCTGAGGGACATGAGGTCTCTTGATATTGCAGAGTCACCTTATTGCAGCATCATTCAACTCTACTTGGAATAGTAGGAATGGGTGATAGTCTACCGGCTTTACCAGGCTTGGCAGTCTCTCTGTGACATCATGGATGTGAGGTCCCAGCAGGCAGCAAACTTCACTAGAAACATCCTCTGCACAAGTGAGCACTTCTGTGCCTCTCAGCAAGGACTGTCCAATTACTAGCAATTACCTACTTCTCTGGTGGCACCAGTTCTAATACAGGTGGGCGACTGGACTGGGTTTGCACAGTTGACCTTTTCGGGGTCTTGCGTGTTACTCACGCCCTCCTCATTCTCAAGCCCTTGTTGGCATCAGTCAACAGGGGCACTTCAGGAGGAAGGTAAAGATTAGTCCTTCTGCCTCAAGCAGAGATGAGAGTACAGTCTCCTTTGTCCTGTGAATTGGTTGAGTCTGTGAGCTCAGGGCTGGAAGCAAGCTGACTTTCCCTTTGCAAATACTTAAGTCAGGGCTGTCAATCCTGTGACAGGGCACAGTACTATGCTCTGATCTCTCTCTCAGATTCACGGGTACTCTGTTGTCTCTTAAGTTCCTCGTGGCTAATTGCTTGAAGAGTTCATTCAGCTGGGCGGCTCTTTCAGTTCCTGGGAGGTCAGTGTGGGTGTAGGTGTCCACATACACTGTTTCCAATGATCCATCTTTTCCGTCTTGGTTTCAGCCACAGCTATGCAGTTGCAGCAGGTGGACACCATTTTGTTTCAGCAGGAGCCTGCCTCTCTTTCAGGCTCCCAGAATAATAAATACAATAGGAGATGGTGATAACGAACATGGGGAAGGCTGAGGTTACACAAGAACATTTTTGACTCAATTTTCAATCACAATCACTCTTCCCGCATCTCTCAAGTGCCTGAATATAAATGTAGGGGCTGGGGGAACAAAGTTCCTCCCACTGTAGGAAAAGACCTGGTTTGAGACCATCTGAGAAACCTGAGCGTGCACAAGTCCATGGGGCTCAATGAGACGCATCCCAAGGTCCTGGCAGAACTGACAGATGGAGTCGCTAAGCTGCTTTGCATCGTATTTGAAAAGTCATGGCAATCAGGCAAAGTTCACAGAAACTGTAAAAAGGAAAACATTATGACCATTTTTTAAAAAGGGTAAAAAGGAGGAATCTCAGAGTTACTGACCAGTTAGGCTCACCTCTGTAGCTGGTAAGATCATGGAGCAGATCCCCCTGGAAGACCTGTTGAAACATAGGCAAGACAGGGAGGTGATTAGAGACAGCCAATGTGGCTCTGTGCAGGGCAAATCACACTTGACTAATCACAGAATCACAGAATATCAGGGATTGGAAGGGACCTTAAAAGATCATCTAGTCCAATCCCCCTGCCAGAGCAGGAACACCTAGATCAGATCACTCAGGAATGTGTCCAGGCAGGTTTTGAATGTCTCCAGAGAAGGAGGCTCCACAACCTCCCTGGGCAGCCCCTTCCAGTCTTCTGTCACTCTCACTGTGAAGAAATTTTTCCTCATATTTAANTGGCCTTCTTGGCCATGAGGGCACAGTGCTGGCTCATGGTCACCCTGCTGCCCACCAGGACCCCCAATCCCTTTCCCCTACACTGCTCTCCCAACAGGTCATTTCCCAACCAGTGACCTTCTATGCTGGAGTGACTGTGTTGGTGGTGGTTAAGAGAAAAGGAATTGATGGCATCAATTTTGACTTCTCTAAGGCCTTTGATATAGTCCCCGATAACATCCTTGTTGCTAAAATAGAGAGCTGGGGGTTTGACAGGTGGACTGGGAGAAGAATAACAAATTGGCTGGATGGTCACATCTAGAGAACTGCAGTCAACAGCTCAATGTCCAAACAGAAATGAGTCACAAACAGGGGTCTGTATTGGGGCTGGTACTGTCCAATATCCTAATTAAGGACATTGACAGTGTGATTGAGAGCACCCTCACCAAGCTAAGTGGTGCAGCTGCTTGCTTGAGTGAAGGGATGCCATTCAGAAGAACCTTGACAGGTTTAAGAAGTGGTCCAAAGTTAACCTAATGAAGGTTCACAAGGCCAAGTGCAAGACTCTGCCACCTGAGTGGGGGACAATCCCCAGCAGCGATACAGGCTGGGGGTCTGTATTTAAGCTAAGACAGAGTAGACGTAGATTAGATACAGAAAGAAATTCTTTACTATGTAGGTGGTCATAAACTGGAACAGGTTGCCCAGAGACATCATGGATGTTCCATCCCTGGAAGTGTTGGTTAGGTTGGATGGGGCTTTGAGCAACCTGATCTAGTGAAAGAGATCCCTGCCCATGGCAAAGAGGTTGGACTGCATTGTATTTAAAGTTCCTTTCTGACCCAGACCAATTCTATGATGTTGTGGTTCTACAAATGTTGTACCAGAGTCTGCCCAAGTCTCTTGGAGTGATCTGGGACGCTTAAGAAAGGGAGGGATTTTGCTGGGAATGGTGTCTTTTTGACAGCCAAGAGCTAAGGTCCTGGAGCAAATCTCATGGTGATGGGGCTCATCAAAAACTTCACAACCGGAATATGGCTGACAGGAATGACTTTTGGCAGACTCTGCAGAAGTCACTGCCAGACCTTGCAGCCCAGACTGAAAGTAGACTGAGTCTTGTGGGTAAAGAAGAAAGCACGGCTGACATAGAAACATTTTGTTGGCCTTAACATTAAGCTAAGGTACTAGAGGAAGACAGCATACTGAAGTTGTATTTGGTATTGAAGATCCCTTGGAGTACTGCCAGAGGGAAACAGGATTTTGCATGAATGAAAATTTGGCTTGTTGTGCTGCCAAGTATGAAGGAAATACTCAACTATGGTCCACTGAGGATAGCTTTATAGAGTAAGACAGCTGTCATCTTGCAGCTGGGTAAGGTGAAGTAAATTCAAATGGGGCACTCTTGACACTAGCTTTTTGTTTTAGAGGTTTTGTTTTTTAAGTGTTACCTAATTTTAGCTTAATTTCCAGTAAGAAATAAAGCTGACAGAAATAACGTGTATGTTGTTTTACTGTATGGACCTGTATGAAAAGAACTTTCAATAGCTGGTTCATGGAGGACTACTTGACTGTCATAGGACTAGTGCTGTTTTCTGTGTACTCCTTGGGCCACCTTTTGTGTTTATGGGCACAGCACAGTGAGAGAAGTTTTGTAACAGGACTTGACTTTTAGCTGGCATCGATAAAAAAAACCCACAAGCACAGAACATTTTGGAGAATGGAGGTTTGAAATGGGTATCAAGGTGCTCTGAACTTGGTGATGTCAGTTTTGAGTGTTGGCTGTGGCTTTACGCATGGCTTTACATAATCTTCATCTGTGTGTGAAAGATTTGCTCCAGCAGCTGGAGCGAAGAGGCAGCCGATGCTGGAATCCTAGTAAACAATCTCAGCTCTTCTGCTTCTAATACACCCTTTAATCTAATCCATAGGTCCCTTAGACTTGACTATAGCCATTTCCAGGACAATGTCTTCTGATCTCAGATATTTGGCTCTGCAGCACCATCCTGAGGACTAGGCTCTAGAGCCCCTAAACACTGAAGTCAGGACCTTGAGTCCACCAGCAGCCTCTGCCTGCCATGCTTAGCCCACAGCTGCAATGCTACCATCTTCCCCAGGGAAGCTGGCTACCTCCTGTTGGTCCCTGTCAGTGTGAACTGGCAGGGAGCAACTGGGAAAAATCAGTGACTCCTGAACCTGCTGCCCTCTGTCTTGCCTTAATGAACCTGCCTGCAATGTGTTTAGGACAGGGGCATTTGCTGAAAGACCTTTGAAGACAGACTAAACAATTGGTCTCTTTGGAGAAAGAAAAGCCGGAGGTTTCATGGGAAGCTGAAGCCTTGTGGTCAATAAGGTTTAAATTGCAGTGAAGAAGAGCAGTGTGGCATTGAGCAGGCTGCTGGAGTAGTGCTTATCACAGCATCCTGTAAACTAATTTTCATGCCTTGGGCAGAGCGGATTCTGCCCAGTTTTGGGGCAAATTGGTAAGCACTGGGAAGGGACAGACAACACCTCCCTGTTACCCTCTAGGCAGCAGCCCTCTGTACTCAAAAGCTGGGATGCTGGACAGAAAGGATGCAATGCAAATCGGCAAGAAAAGGGCCCGGAGCATATGTTGCCAGTGCCATACTGCTCTCTGGGCTCCCCTGCTTCCTCCCACAGGGGGTGACAGGGAGCTTTTGGGGATCTTTTCTTGGGACCTATGTTAGATGAGAAAGACTCACAAGTCGTTCTGGCATAGTGCTTTCCAACTGGTCAGTCCTCAGCATGTGCTGGTGCCTGGGGTTGTTTGTCTCCAGGGTGCAGGACTGCACTTCCCCTTGTTCCCCTTGAACCTTCATGAGGTTCCTGTCAACCCATTTCTCCAGCCTGCTGAGGTCCCTCTGGGTGGCAGCACGAATCAACCATTCTTCACAGTTTAATGTGTGCAAACTTGAAATTCCAGCAGGGACTCCCATACGGCAGGGCATGTCTCATGGGTTTTCATTCTGCACCAGTTCAAGGAATTTTCATGATGACTTTGTTATGATTTGGTTTAGTGGACTCGTAACCTGGTGTGCCAAAATTATGCCCTTTGAATGACCGTGGTACTTCATTCTCTGCTTTCCACCAGCACAGCCATTTCTGTTCTTACCACTTCAAAAGCAAGACAAACCAAGTGGCCCTCCTTGACATAAAGCAACTAATTACAGCCCCTTTTACTCAGTCACCTCCTGTCAGAAAAGCCAAAACTCTTGAGTACCGCAGTGTCCACTGTTGAACAACAACTACTGTTGAACTCTGTGGCCTCCGCTCTTGAGCTGACATGGGCCCTTGTTTATCACTGCTGCTGTCCGGATCGGTATCTCAGAAGCCTGTTGGGGCAGCAGGAACATCTTCTGTTGAAAAGTCTGTGTGTTTGCTCTTTGGGCACTTGTAATCATCTCACATTGTCAGCATTCAGGCTTGGTCGCCCGTTAGTAACAACCTTTCCAGCTGCACTGAAAGAGGGATTTCTGAACAAACATAGAAAGGGAGACATGATTAAATAGGTGACAGCCTGTAAAGACAGGAGCCAGGGCAGAGCTGAGTTTTTTGAATTAATCATTTTATTTTGGGAAGCCAGGATACATTTGTGACATGGGGGAGGGGGCCCTCTGTGACTGACCAGACATATGGTGCCTTATACCCTGCAGAAACTGCTTTTCTTTATCTGTACACATAGAAGCCTTACAAAGTTATTTTCACATACTCCTTTCTGGCTGTATTCATAGAAGAAACACACAGAAATCCCAAGGTCTTGTCTATGCATGAAAAGACTCTGCTTGAAACAAGTGATAGTGTTCCCAAGCACACCCATTATTATTGTAGTTATACTTGCATCCAGGCATTTATTCCAGAGCAGAAACACCTTAGCAGGAGAGGGAGTGAACCAAGCACACACCTGCAATCTGAATTCACATTCTGGTCCACAAAGGAGGAGTTGTATATCTACAGATTATACTCCTGTGTCCCCCAAATAATGGGGAGCATTGGGTTCTGGTGTGTTATTTGGAAGGAAAGGAGGCAATTTTCTTGGTGCACACCTTCTCAGCCCCAGGGGTTGACTTCTGCAGCAGTGTAATGTAGCCTCTACCTATCTACAGCCAAAGGACATGGCTTCCAGCTCCACACTTGGAAAGAAAGGGCACATTTCTGTGATTTGTATTCCTAGCACAGACAGCAAAAAATATGTTAGCAGGGCTTTTGGCTGGGAGGTTATTTTGTGGTGTTCTTTGGTGTTGGCATTTTGTGCTATGAGCTTAATAAAGACACACAACTTACCTGGCAACACAGGAACACCACCAGTGAGGGAGCTTGGGGCCCACCTCAGCAGAGACTATGGCATGTCCTGCCTATAGCCATACGTGATGACTTTCCTGCACTGCTGATGCCTCTATTATCACAGCTGCTTGCTGTATCAACTTCTCTGGGTTCACAATGCCTCTGCAATGCATGCACTGTTTGTTCAGAAATAGTACCCGTTTTTNAAGACCATTACTGGTCATGCAGCTAATCAAGTCAGCCAATCAATCCGCTGCCCCTCCTCAGACCTGCCTTTCCCTGTTGCACTGTAAAGCTGTTCTGACCTGGGAGTAATGGTCCACAGAATCTCCTGCGAGCAAGCCAAGGAAGGGCCCAGAAAACAGCATTACCTGTGCCTGTTTTGACTGCTCCATCTTCCTAGCCTTCCTCAGTATCACTCCTAAGCCCAGAGCTCTGAGTGTTAACCAGTCTTTACTAAAATCTTATTGGGCAGACTGACACAAAGCTGATTGAAACATGGAGCTGCATGATTTTGATTTTGGCCAGTGTGGTGAACAGAGTGCCGCATCTCCAATTTCACGTCTTGAAATAAGGGGTTTCATCAGAACTTGCACTGAAGAGATACAAGGCTTTGTCACTTGGGCCACACATGCCCGGATTTCACCTACATATGGGCCTGATATGGAGGAACCTGTGTTTGACATGAGGCAAAGGCAACTTTTGAGCATGGTCACTGGAGCTCATGCAGAAGGTTGGAGCTCTTAAAATACCGGTGTGAGTTAGACAGTGTTGTCCCTGCTTGTAGTACTTGGTGCATTACTCCAATATGTTAGCAAGTGGCAGAAATGCTAATCCCTACCAGATTACTTTCTGTCTTGCTAGGGTGTTTCTGCCAACAAACCCTAATAAAAGTTTATTCAGCAATGGCAGATGGAAACAACAGATTACACACATTAAGTGACCTTTTAATTGCACTGGCTGTCACAAGATAGAAGAGCTTGTGTTGTTAATAGTTTATATTTCTGTTGGTGCTTTTCCCCTGGGACTAATGATCCAGGGTGGCCTGGAGAGAGGGACTTAACCTTAACGGTTGTGTGATACCTGAAAAATGCCAGGGTCTGTGCAGAAACAGGCATCTACCTCCTGGAAAGGTGGCAGTGTCCAAACAGAACAGTTCTGGGTCTCATATGTTCCCTCCAAATGCTGAAGATGCTGAGAAGAAAAGGAGGAAGGAGGAAGCACAGGGGCCTGTCCTAGTAGTTTTCCATTGTTCAGTGAGGCCAGTTTACCACAAAATGCCTGACTAAGACCTGTTTGTAGAGGGAAGAGAGAAGGCTGCCATGTTAGAGGCCATTTTTTTTTCATATGTGGGGAAAGGGGAAAACATAAAGTAGAGGGAAATAGATATAAACGCCTTGTTCCTGATCTGTTCCTTAGCTGGTACAAAGAGGGAAGGCTGCTGATGCCAGCCCAGCTGCTTTGGTTTACACAACAAGAGAGAAATCCAAACCACCCACCAGGTGGGCACTGCTGCCCTCCCACATAGTGTGGATCAGGACCACGGACCTAACAGTGACCAGTCGCAGCTGGGAGGCTTCAGGCTATTCTTCCTTGTCCTCCCCAGCCCTCCCCCACTCCTTCTTGCCCTCGGTCTGTGCTCCATCCCAGAGAGCTGGGACACAAGCAAGGAGCTAGGGAAGAAAAAATGACAGTGGGGTGGGCAGAGGGGTGTGAGTGGAAATGGGTTGTGCTGATAAGCCTTCTGACTGTATTTTATTTTACTGAGGTTCTTAACAAATAATCTTCATGCAATGCAAACCTGCCTTATCAGGCTAATGCAGATTGTCTGAAATCCTTATCTCCATGGGCCAGTTAGCTAGAGTGATCCCCTTTTCACAATGAATAGAGAATGAAGAGCTGCACACAAGCCTACCCCTCCCTCCCTCCAATCATTGCCATTTACTGGCAGTGAACCGAAAGGCTCTGATTTCCAAACTCATAAATAACGCAGGGATTCAGAGCTGAGCTGTCCTGTGTTTTGAAACAGTTTTTCAGCTGTGCAGGGAGCCCAAGCCGGCTGGGAGGGGCACGGGGGCAAGGCTGGAAGGAGAAAAAAGGAAGGAGTCCCTGGTTTGTTGCACCTTTCTGAGAAGAACGGTCTTATGTTTAAGCTGACTTTTAAGGCTAGAGATAGAATGATCTTTTCACATGCACAGGTGCATCCATTCCTCTAATCATTGTCAGCAGATCCAGCCCCTAACACTTGAGTACGTTTCCGTGTGTGCTTTTTGCTCCATAGCTTTGCCTGCTGTGTGCTGGGAAGAAGCTGCTGCTATTTGTTGGTTGAAGATTTATGGTGAGAAACATTCCTGCTGCTCAGAAAAAGGTTCTTTCTTCATTCTGTTCACACTTTGTATGTATTTTCTGTACCTCCAGTGAGTCAAGTTGTGTACCTGGGGAACGGATGGCAGCTAGACAGCTCTGCTGCCTTTTCTGGGGACAGAAGTATGGCAAAAAGTTATAGCAGCTGTGAGAAAGTTTTATTGCTCTTGCTGCTGAACTCTGGAGAATATGTATAAAAGTCCATCTTTGGGAACAGACAATGGAGCAAACAGATGTTCCTGTTGTCTCTGTGTGTCTGTGATCTGTGATGTTCTCCCTTCCTGGGACACCATGACATGCTAGATGATCTGCACCAGGTCCTAGTCGTTTAATTCCAAAACACAAAACAAGCCTGTATTACAGTGACAAGACAAAGAAGGAGCCTGAATTTCATCCACCAAGTTCCCTCACATCTATTTTGTGTTCCCTCATATCTCTTTCCTTTTTCAATGTCTTTCTGCTCAAGAGGCAAGGGTCTAGGTTCAGCATTTAGTGCAAGGGGTCCTCATTAGGCTACAGTTGTACAGAGAAATAAGGCTTTGTCAGAAACAGGTTTCCCACAGCATGTAGTTTGGAGAAATGCTGGTGGAGTTGTCATTTTCTCATTTCTCTTGGCATGTGGGTAGATGCCAGTATCTAGGATGAGTTTAGCAACAGAGATGAACTTCCTCAGAGATGGAGAGCTTTTGTACCCCAGGATGCAGTTTATCCCTTTGTACTGATACTAGTTAACTGGTAAATCCAGGAATACGAATTACATCAAAGCATGGAAACATCTTGGCAATACCTCTACTGTGGCTCATGGAGGTATTGCTACCATATGGTGTACTGGACTCCTTGCATGATAGGATGCATCCCACAGGTGCAATTTCTGTCCAGCTTTGCACATTATGCAAGCCAAATCATTTTAGGTAGCAGCTGGGAGGAGTTACTGTTTCCAGGTAGCACTAAGGTTTGAGCCCTGGTTTCTGTGCAACATACAGCAAAAGGGCAGCTCTCTGTGTTACAGCTCCTCCAAAATAAAAACCACTCAGTGGAGACAACTGTGCATGTGCTGCCAGCACACACAAAGTCTCATCTGGTGGTTGCTTCCCAGCTTTTGTTCTTGTGCTTTTCCTATAAAAGTCAGAAGCGTTTTTCCCTTTTTGCTTTAGAAGAGGAGGAGAAATTGGAGAAACAAAAGGGCAGGATGACTTCATGGTGCTTTGCAACCTCCCTGTCTAACTAGACAACTCTTCAGTCACACTGCTGTTGGTAGGACTAAGAAAGGTACATTGCACTGCAAATATTTTTAGGTGGTATTTGTGAATGGCAGCTGTCATGCAGGTCTTCAGAAGTCCCCACACAAATACAGCAGGCATGAGTGAATATGCAAAGCACCACCAGCATCTCCAGACCTAGCTGTGAGGATGGACCATGTTCCTGAGAACAAAGACACACAATTAGTCCTCGGTGACCATACTGAAGCATTTCAGTTGGAGGATTAAATTTAGTTGTGTCTCTTTTCTCCTCAAAAGTCCTGGTTTTGTTTCCTTGGAAGGCTCAAAAAACTTTTAGGTATGCCTGGCCTTACAGATGTCCCTCTGTACAATCGAAAAATGTCTAAACCCTTCCTCTTTCCCCAGCTTTCACGTGAATGTGTGTGGGAGGGTCCAACTCATCCTACCTGCTATTTCTGTTAATCTGGAAATCTCTGTCCCCCATTCTTTCCATTCTGACATGTTTCTCAGCTTGCAATTTCACCTCTTCATCATGGATGGACATTTGGAATCCAGACCTGGTTCTGCTGAACCCAGCAGCTGAACCCTTCTCGTCTTGCCGTGACCTGGACTTGATCCATCTCCCCATCTCCTTCTAGGACAGCTTGACTCAGTGTCAGTTGTTGCCCTTACGTGCTGCTAAATTTTGTAGTATGTCCAAGGACATATGGCATGAACCTTGTCTTCACATTATTTTTAGCCTGCCTTAGCTAACTCTTGCTACAGGAGTTAGCTGCTCTCCTGTAGGGGAGGCCTTGGACTGTACTCATGGGAGAGCACTCTTGAAAGCTTATTCCTTTTCTCCTGAGTGTATGGCTGTGTTTGTCTGGTTGGTCCTGTTGCCCTTCCCACAGTTGCCACCTCCACCAAGTTCCTGAAAAACTGGACCTTATGGCAGCTTGTGGGCAATAAAAGGAAAACATGTTGGATGTGATGCTTTGCAAGCCCTTGGCCTCATGTCACTGCACTGTTCCTGGAGGGGAGAGGTGTGGGCTGCAGCCTGAGAAGCTCTCTGATGATGTTAGAGCAAGGGTCAAATCTGGTTTGCTCCAGGCTGAGTGGGGTACTGGTAAGGACAGAGGAAACTGTTTGGATTTTGCATGTGCAGGTTGCTCCTACTCAGCTCCTTTCTGTGGCGGGTCTGGATGGGCCCCACTAAACTGCTCACAGGGAAAACGGGATGAGCCACACAAGCTGGTTCTTTTCAAAGGTGATGGCTCTTCCTGATAATGCCAACTGGTTCAAGCTTTCATTTCAGCTTCCTGAAGACTAATGCAGACAGATCAATTAGGGACTGCACACAAGTAGTTGCAGCTTCTCAACCCTCCCCTAGATAACAATAAAAATATGCCACCTCTTTTCTCCTTCCTTGAAGTCCCCAGGAGAGAATTAGCTGGTGCTGCAGGTGCAGCCGCCCTGCAGGGTGGTGAGAGCAATGAATAGTAAGGTTTTCAGCTCAAGCACACTGAGGCTGTTCAGCAGCCATTGGATAATCCTCTGTTAATCAGATTATGTAAATTCCTACTTCAGCATCCCTATCCCATCTCTCATCCCCCTGCTCTCCAAGCTGGAAATAAAAGGCACTCTAAAAAGAAACATTTAGACTGCAAAAAGGCAGTGCTGCTGAAAGGGGTGGGCAGAGGGTGCCAAGACGAGGAGCAGCAGAGCAGGGCTTTGTTTCTGTGCAGACGGGTGTTTCTGCTGGGCAAAGTAGCGGGAGACACCAGCAAATCAAAGGTCAGGAGTGGGTACTGCTGTGTATTAATGTTGTCTTGGTACCAGGTTGAGGAGGGCAGTGACAGTGCATTCCTGGAGGCTAGTGCTTTGCCCTGGGATGTTACTTTTCGTGCACTGAAGAACCTCCTTGGAGCAAAGTGACAAAACTTCCTGACTTCCTTTTTTTTGGTCATGATGTGTTACATGTTTGTTCATTCATAGTGTTGTAAAGCACAGCACCTCTCAAACAAGGTTTGAGTGAGAGGTGCTGTCAGCAGTCTGGACTCTGTCACTAAACACAGCAGCCAAACTGAATAAAGGGACAGATTATCAAAAATGGCCATGGAACCTCTCTCTGCAAAGTCTGGACATGCAGAGACCTAAAACCTGCACTTGTGCTTTAATGCAAGCAAGGTAATCATATCCTCTGGTTCTGGACATCACATAGTATTACATATTCCTGAGACACCAATCAGGAGCCTGGGCAATCACAACATCTCACTCAAGTTTCACCAGTCAAAATGTAGTTTATGGCATGCACTTGGTCTCAGAGGCTGACACATTTTCACCCAGGTAGAAGAAGTGGTGATTTTTTAAAAATCTGGATTAAGGAATCTGAGGAAGGCAAGGGAGATCAGTTACCACTCAAACAGGAGTGAGAGCTTATTTATTCTTTGGGTGGCCACTGAAACCCTCCAAGAAAGCTGAGCTGACCTACATTTGCTGTATAATGCTCCTGCCTGAAAGCAATTCCCTTTCTTTGTGACAAAGATGAGGCTGCTTCTCTCTCATGGCAGATGCAACACACATGGATATGACGGTGTTCCACCCCAGGCAGGGTTTTTCACTGGCCTTTTGGTACTCACAGATGAGCAGAAGAATTTGTTCCCCAGTCTTTCTCGACACTGTTGAATGCACATCCTGATATTTACATCTTGTTCACAGTGGGTAGGCAAAGCTGTCTGAAGAGCTCTTCAGACACAGGCTACTCACAGGCTACTAAAAATATTGCACATACGGAGTTCAAACCCTGCTGGTTTGATGGGTCAAGATAATCGCAGGGCTTGCCTTAGTTTTGTGGGCTCAGGCTACACAGTTGGGGAGAAAACATACTAATATGTACACAAAAGACCTTATTGGTGTTAATAGAGCTGTTTCCCTGTGCTGTTACATGAGAGGCTGTGATGCCAGCTGTGCAAGAACGATTCATGATCAGGCAGGGAATGGACAGGCTGGTCCAAGCTATTAGGAGCTTCTGACTGACATTGTAAAATCATTTTGAAAATGCAGGTGGTCAGATATGCAGACTGCATAGTTCTCACCTTGAGGAATTTTGCCAAGGATTTATCGTTCTTTCTCTGGTGGCTGTTGGCTTTTGTAGAGCCAGTGGAAAGAAAAGAGACCTATAGCACAGTGATGTGAGGGAATACAGGTGAATTGAAATAGTAGTGAAGTGATTTATGCATGCTGTCGATCAACAGTGCTCTATAGTAACCCATGAAAGTACATCAGTTTACACCAGCTGAGCATCTGAAATTCAGAGATGAATTTAAAGACAATGGAAACAAAGCAACTGAAAATTAAATTTGAAATTAATTGTACTATCTCTCCATTGTCAAGGCAGCAATAAGGACATACATTCATAACTGAGAAAAGATAGGATGGCAAATCTTTAGAAGTGAAGGAAGAAATCTATCTTTCAGAGCTAGAAGAGTTGACAGGTCTGAGTTTTCTATGAGAAATGGACTTGTGTGATCATAATGAAGCCCTGGAAGGCAGGGTTTCTTCCAGTTTCCCTTTGCACACACATGCACTGCTGGTCCTGCAAGAGGAGTAGCCTCAGGCACCAAATATGGGACCTGTCCTTCGAGCAGTTCAACCGCAGCCATTCCCAAGCAGCAATCTGCACTAAGAAGAGATGTTAGGGAGATTCAACGCAAGGGCTCACCTCAAAGAGCACACCACATGGTTTCAAAGACTTGCACATGAAGAAAGAGAACTTACCAGTTTGTACAAAAATCTGGTGGTGTCCAACACATTGAATACATATGGTTGTGGACTGAGTATTTTGCTTGAAGTCATACTGGAAATTGAATTTCCACCTCTCTACTTTTTGCCATTAGTTAAAAGCCTGTTGAAGGAGGTGCAAACATATTTATGGCAAAGACCCTTCAGGGCTTATAAAGTGGCCGGGAAGGTTTGCTTACTTTCAATTCCACATTTCTTTGAATATCTGCTCTGAGTAATGCTTGTGGGGTGGCCTTATTGCTGCATGCAACCTGGCTGAACTCAGAGGTCTGTACTAATGAAAATGGCAGCTGCTGTTTCTCTAAGATGACTGACCCACTTTTCTCCATTTTAGGTGATTTCCAAAGAACTTTTAATGTCTAGGTACTTCTCTGTCAAAGAGAAAATGAGATGCTTGTCTATTCTCTCTTGCTTCCAGTGGAAGGTATAGAGAAACATTAGGTTTTCACTCTTTCTTCTGTGGCTAAACATTTTCTTCAAGGCTATCAGCAAGTTTCAGCACTAAAAAGGAGAAGATTTTTGGCTTCTGGAATTAAGCTGAAAAGTATGGCCAGAATTCAAAGCACCCCCTGATGTGAGTGTTTTGTTAACACTAATAAGAGATTCAATACTTTACAAAAAGCTTCAGATGATGGAAGATTAATATTTCAGCAGTCTGCATGCAGCTGCTGTTCTGAACCTCAAGAAGCCTCCTCCGGTTCACTATATTCAAAATCTATTGATCTAAATTTTGATTTTAAGGGGCTGGAGCCCAGATGTATATAATTGCTTTTTATTGTTCCCATCTGTAGTATGTGGCTCTGAACTCATAGCAATAATGTATCTATGTGTTTGCAGACACTTGCCCATCACTTTCTGTGTGCTGCTTTCATCAGACTGAAGGCAGTCCTTCCACAAAGGGGAAAATAATTTGAACCCAGGCCCATCTTCTGAAACCTCTCTCCATATTTAGACAGGATTATCTTTGATTCCCTGCTCATCTGCTGTAAGAGTTTTGGTGGAAAAACAGTGTTTGAATGTCCCAGTGTGATACCTAAACAATTTTTTTTTTCCCATCTGACCATTACTGTTTCTTGGAGAGGCTTCTGTTGGCTTTGGAAGTTGTGTAGCAGCAGGATGAAGCCAGTCTTTTGCTCCTGATTGCATACCATGCTATCATATATGCCAGGAACAGCTTTTCTTCCTTTTAGGAAGAGGGATAATGAGGGTTACCCACCTAGGATGTTTTAGGAGGTGGAATTTAAATATTGGCATGTCAAATCTCAAAAAGGAACATGAGGAACCTTGTTTTGAGGACATTATGAGTTTGCAACCGCCCACATGTCCTTGACTTCTTCAAAGTGGCAAACCCTTACATCTTTCACTTTGCAGAGCCCCGTGAGTAAATGCTGTTGCATAAGTGACTGACAATGCAGACAGTCTGCTCCTTCATCCAGGTCTGTTACTGGTCCCTGTGGTGCTGGGGCAAGCTGATGAGCTGACCAAAGCATGGCTCTTTAGAAAGCGGGTGCAATAAATGTGAGTTCAACACGGCCTCTGATAGGGGCACATGCTGGGCACGACAGCAGTCCCCTGCAGGGAGTGCATGCCCATTCTACTCTTCAGCCTCATTTTTTACCCATGAGAGGGCTGAAACTTACATTTTCTTTTCTCTCCCTGCTTTTGTTTCATCAAACTTTTGGAGGAATATCTCTCTGGTAGGATGACCCTGGCAGAGAGGGTCTGCATTTAAGCAAGGGTCTGCCAGCCCTGCTGCAATAAACCAGGGGTTGCTGCATCTGCAGACACAACAGCTCTATGTCCCTAGTTACCCTGTTTGCACATGCAGTTTTCCCCATTCTCCACTCCTCATCGGTGCTGCAAGGGCACTGGGATTCTAGATTCTGAGAGAAGTATCTGAGGAGGGAAAATAGGACCATTGCAGGAGCAAACATGCCAGTATCAACTGCAGTCTAGTGGCAGAGTGCAACTGAAATAATATATGGCTTCTCCTTGACTTTCATGAACTGATAACAGGTGGTTGCAGAAAACTAGACCTGTTTGCAAGTAAAGAACTGTCCCAGGCTCCAAGGAAACTCTTTGGATGGATCCTAGCAGAAATTTTTGAGAGGACAGGCATCCCCAGAGTACAATATTGTTGCCACATCTCTTGGTCCCTTCTTGACAGTGAGACAGTGGAGCAGACTCTCATCCCTTCAAAGCAATCTGACAGGGTGGAAAGGATCCTTAAAATTGGTGTAAAAGACACCATGCTCTTGCTCTCTCAAAGGCATTCGCAATGACTTGACACCAATGCTTGCTCAGCACCTGGGGTGTTCTCTCCAGGTTCTGACATGTTCCAACAGTGCAGGAAAAAGTGTTTCTGTGTGTACAGCAGACACAGAGCTTTGCTGTGGTGGATTCTCAGCAGAGAAAAGAGGTTGGGACTGTAGAGTGCCATGGGATGGTGGGAAGCAGGAGAGTGATGGGAAGGTGAGGTGATTCTGAATGCTGCGGGCTGCACAACCTGAGCTGGGCTGCCAGAGAGGTGTTTGGGGTCAGCATTTCCCCTGTACAAGAAGAGAGAAATGAGGAGACTTTGTTATGTGGCTGAAAGACTAATGGATATGGTGGTGGCTTTTCTGAAGTGCATGGGAGGGGGACCAGGAAGGCATTTCTTCTCCATGTTTCTGTAGTAGGGCAGATTTCTTGCCATGAGCTTGTCTCTGGAGGGGGAATGGGTAAAACCTGTAAAACCTGTCTCTGACAGCAATAGGAGCAGAATTCATCTCTCTGGATATATGAGAAAGTATATGGATATATGAGAAAGTATAGCAGCCCATCCAGCCCTTCTCCCTGCAAGAACAGGCACTTTTCCCATTTTACATTTTATAGTGCTTCGTCTGGCCAGGTTTTAAAAGCCCAAGACTGTATCCAAGCAGTTAGGGATAAAGAGCTTCAGGTCTCTCCCCTTTCTGGACTGGCATACTCCCTTCCCTACTGTTCTGGCTGGAGCAATCCGCTGCACAGGGCAGATTGTGGGTAAATAATGGGTTGGAAGAAGTAACAGAGAGGAGGGGCACTCTGCAACTTTCCAATGTAAATTACATGGAAATTAGGCTTCTCTGAGGCCAAAGGCCCCTCCGGAATAGGGCCTTTAGTTAACATAACACTTGTGCTAAATGAAGCGGTTGACACAGCTTTCAGGCTGTAGTGCCACTGTTAATTTACGGTGTGAAAGGGCTGAACCTCCAGTCGAGCTCTGCACAGAGTGACTTGCCCTGCCGGGAACCTGGGGCTCCTTCTCCCCCGAGAGCAACTACTCTCATTCCACTGCTGTGTGGGTAATATTTATGGGGGCAATCCTGTTAACTGAAACATTCACAGTGCTTTTAAAAGCATGGTAGGTGAGCCCTAACTAGCCAGCTCGTTGCTTTGGGTGAGGTGGTCTGAGTAAGAGCTGAGGTTTCTCAGGGCTTGGCAGAGAAAAGCCATAGAGTGTGCTGAAAGCTGCCTTACCCTGGATGCTGGCATTGTCCTACCCTGTGCCTGTTGTACGGTGATTCACTGAGGCTCCTCCTTCCCCATCCCCTGTTCCCCTTTAGTACCCTGTTGCTCCCATTGCAAAAGTAAACGTCTTGCTCCTGTTGTCCTTGTTTCCTCTTGTCTCCACCCAAAGCAAACTCCCAAACACTTAATGGGGAAGTGGATGCAGGTGGAGACAAGGTCATATGGGTCCTGAAGGCTTTGTATATTTGTATCAAGGCTATGCCCTTGTTGGCTTGTGCCTGGGACTATTTTAAAACTATTTTCCTATGAAGATAGTTGCTGCCTAGGGGTAGGGTAAGGCTGGATGCACCGCTCTCTGTCATGGACACAGATGTGTGTGCTCCAGTAATGGAGATGCTGTTAATTTGCAATTTTGGGGATTTTTTGCAGTCAGATGTGAGCTTGCTTGCGGGTTGTCCCTGAACTGACAGGAAGTTTTGGGGCCAACTCAGCAGTGGAGAAGGAAGTCTCTCTTGCACCGAGCCTATGTTTCAGCCACAGGGGTATAGAGCTGGCTCACCTTCGCTGTAACAGCATGAATTAAATCTACCCTTAGTGCCCTGAGTGGGCTCTGAAGTGAAGATCAAGCTGGTAAACGTGTGAATTCACACCTGCCCCCTCCTGTTGTCATGCGGACTCAGTAAGCCGGATAGCACAGGGCTTGGGGCAGCCCTGAGAAGTAGCAGCTGTAGCTGTCCTCAAGGCTGCAGAAGGTCCTGGCCGTGACTCTGAATGAAAGGGAGCTTTCCCCAAAAAGAGGCAGTGCAGGATTTATTTGCTGGCATGTGTTCAGCCCCACAACCTAACTGCACTTAATGTCAGAGCAGAAAGGGAATCTCCTGCTTAGAAATACAATAAACACACCATCTTGTTACTCGGTACTGGGTCATCTTAAAGGTGGCTTTTTAATGAGCGCTGCATCCCTGACTATGGCAACATTTACAAGCTTAAAGCCAAGTAAATTTTAAAAAATTCCCTCTCCTGCCCCCTGAATAAAAAATTTGAGAAAATTTTGATTCTTGCCACAAGCAGCTTCCATCCTTTCCCGCAAACTGCACTGGACCAAGCCGGGTTCCCTCCAAGGTATCGTCTCAGCTCCCACTCCATGCCAGCCCCAGGAAAGGGCAGAGGGCGTGCAGTGAGAAGAGAAAAGGCAGGATAGAGAGAATCTCCTGGGAGATGCAAAACAAGCTCCCTGGATTGCTAGGACTAGTGGTGACACGCGCCAGACAAAGGACCTGCTACTCTATAAATGAGGCAGCCAGGACCGGCACTAGGCTGACTCCAGCGAGAGCGAGCTCTGCGGCCAGGCACTGTGAAAGCAAGTCAGGAGAGGAAAATAGAAAGCATCTGATTTTGCAGTCCGTTCGCCCACTGACCGGGTTTCTAAAGCCACAAGCACCTGTGACCAGAAAAGTAAGTGACAACGGCCTCCTCTCTTTGCAGCGCTGCCTCCCCTCTTTGGGGTTTATTCTGCAACTTTCTTAGGAATCCCAAAGTTTACTCTCCAAGCAGGAAATTTCCTTAAAAGAAGGAATTTCTGCAATAGTCTTTTACCATCTGCTGGATTTTTATTTCTTCCTGTAGCTTCTCTGGACCTTCTCATCAAAAAGTTGAGTAAGGTACCCAATCTGACAGACAGAATAGTTACAAAACCAGCCACATACAGGTGGTGGCATTTAATCAGGCAAAGGAACCATGTTGCCCTATTTTTGTGCCTGGGCTTTTCAAGCTTTTAGTATCCAAAGGGACTCAGAAAATCAGGCTTCACGTCAAGAGAAATTATTTATTAGTTATACTACCTTTGAAAGAAATGTTGATGTTTAGATGTGAAGCAAACTGAGGTGATTTTAAAACCACTATTCCTACTCTTCTTCGATTTTCTTACTTCATAAATGTATAATTACACACTGAGCAAACTCATTTACACCACTGAAAGGTGCTGTAAATTTGAGTTATTGCACTGATGTGAAGTGATTACACAGAGCATCGCAGACTTTCTGAGTTTCAAAGTAAAACTGAACAGAATTCTCCAGAGGTGTTTGATACTTGAATTATTTTTGAAAGCAGAGATAATCATACATTCGATAGACTTTACTGAATGCTTATGCAGTAGACTGTGGAAATCCTTTAACGATGTCAGCTGGTAAAGATGTAAAGAAACAGTTTCAAATTCGAGACCTCACAAATTTTTAAAAATCCCCACTGCTTTATTGGTCATCTGTCTTACAGCTGATGCATATGTAAAATACACAGGCATTTGAATTTTGCTCAGTTCAATAGTCCACTTAGGAGGAAAAGCATAGCAATTTTATTAATTTCAGTTCTGCCAGTAAATAGTAATAATTCTTAGATTTGAAAAAAAAATTGACACTGCCAATCTGGAACATGTTTATTTTTCCAGGGCTACGCTATTGCATAAAGCTGTATTTGCCTGAGAAAGTTAATGAACAATAAGCCAAGCATTTTTCTGAAGTCGTGCTCTCTTCCTCATTTCCATATAACAGTAGAGGACAATGTCTGATTTTTAGAACTTATTTCCACCATAAGATTCTGTTATCGTTTCACAAAAAAAAAATAGCTAAAATAAATGCACCTGTTTACATAAATCATTGAAGTAGTTGTGATGTGAGCAGCTGATCCAAGACACTGAGTGCTCACAGAATCAGCATGCCAAGTGAGAGTCTTGGGGACTAAATGTAGATGCTCATGAGAGTGTGGTTGAGGCAGGGATGATCTTCATGCCAATTTTTCTATCTGGCATAGCACTACAGAGGTTACTGGGATGACATTTAGGGCAATACAGGGTTGTGGTCCATGTCTGGTAGTGGTTTGTATCACACTTCAGTTAGCCAGGATTTGCTGCGGTGGTTGCATTTCTCAGTGCTTATGGTGACCTCTAGTCTTACGCACAGCGGAACCAGTTAATTCCTGGGGTGATGCCAGGTGGTTAGTAGATTGGTTATAACTTGTGCTTTGTAGGAAGACAGGGCACTGCATGCTGATGCTGTCAAACTTTCAGTCTTGCTTTTGCTGAAGTCAGAGAGATTTGATATCTGCCTCAGAGCTGGCCTGGATACAATGCAAAAGCAAATACAGTCTGGGGCCGTATCCAAAACTAATGCAAGCTCTACCATCCCCCTGATGCAAATGTCCCTTACAGCACTGGATATTCCCTACTCTGCTCCTAACAGCTCCTCTAACATGGTGAGCTGCTGCAGACTGGTCTCTGCTGAGTTATGAGACATGTAGCATCTGATCCTCCCTCCCTCTTTACATAGCAGACTTTCAGTAAAGGAGGACATGGACTTTCCTACATACGCAGACAAGGCAAGGATGTTAAAATAAATGGACATTTTTTTGCTATTAGCAGCTACCTTACTGCCTCACAGGGGCAGGTGCAGAGAGAGGCATGCAGGAATATGTACTTTACGAGGTGGGAGAAAATATCTCTGTGGAATGGCATTTTGAACACTGAGTCTGGTAAAAAATTAATCCTTGAAGAACTCATGGGAGAGCACCAAGCTGCTTTTCTTCTCTTTGTTCACTCTGAATCACAGGGATAGTGTCTGTATGTAATATTTGGGAAGTAAATTTGGTTGAAACTATTTTTAAAGGAAACTCACTGGACCTGTAGTTGACTGACACAAGAGAGCCTTACTGGAGATAGGACCAGGAGGACAAAGAAGCACTGTTCCAAGAAAGACTCTCAGATATTATTGAACAGAAAATAACACTAAATAACGTTATTAAGTGAATAAAGGCTAGAACTCCTGGCTGAGTGTTCCTTTCTCAGCTTTGCAAGCTGTCCTGTTCATGCTGAACACTAGACCTTCATTTAGCAAAATCTGTTCCAGCCCATGAGTGAGTTCTTTGTTTTGCACAGAGCTGTGGATAATTCGACTTACTGCAAATGAACAGAAAGAACATTAGCAAGAGGGGAGCCGCATAAAGAAACCCACCAAAACTATTCCCATGTGCAGAGGGAGTTTTTTTGAGTAAACCTCTTCATCACTGCTGATAAATCCTTAATTCCACACTTTTTTCTCTCCAAAATGCCTTCTGGGTGGCAGCCCATTGCTTTCCAAACATAGCTTTCCTGAGGTAGCCTTAGGGGACATGATGCCAGGGTACCCAGGTTATGAAGTCTTCAGGCTAGACTGATTTCTCAGAAAGCAACAAGCTCTCTCCCTCGCTCTGGATTTGCACTCTCTAGGAGGGTAACTGGATTATAAAGCTAAGCAACCCAGGCACAACACTGGGTCAGGTGAAAAACTTGCCGTTTGAAACTGTGATCACATATAGACTAGTATCCCCAAACATGAAGGCTGACTTGAGCTCCAGACCTTTATACAGCTGCTTTTGAAGACTCCAGCAATTTCCTTTTTCTGAAGGTTCAACTAGAGCACAGTGTAGCTGTAAATGCTTCCCTTAGACAGGAGGAGTCCCAGAAGCAGAGATTTCAGTGTGTGTGTGTTTTGTCCTAGATTTACAGACTCTAAAAAAGGCAAATCACTCTGTCAGTGCTGACTGATTTTTATAGTGCTTTTGCTGCTCTGCTGTATTTTGTACTTTGGTATGGTTGTTAGATACCACTCCAGACAGAGGCATGAGACAGTGAAAGGAACCTGTGTTTATTCCTAGAGTAGCTGCTCTCCCCAAACCTTATTTGAAATAAAGTTAATTCACTGCCAGTGTTAGGAATCTTACCTCGAGAGCTGGGAGAGGCTCTTCTCTGACATTACACGAACACACAGCACCTAGCAAGGCTAGGCCAGCATGTGCTGGTGGCTGCTCTAACACACCCACACCCAAGAGTGCCGCTCCACAAAACTTGCAGCTGGGACAAACTAGTTACTGGCAGGAGAGAACTGGAGGTGTAGGAAAACTAACTAACTAACTAACTAACTAACTAACTAACTAACTAACTAACTAACTAACTAACTAACTAAATATCCTCAGGCAAAGGGACAGCAGAAATGAGGACAGAAGTTCAGTTCCTTGATTGTCAGCCCCTGCCAGTATTTGGTTCATTGCAGTGTGCTCCCTCCTTGTGTTCTTGTCCACCAGCACACCTGGGGGATTTCAGGTGAGAGGCACTTGGGTAGGGGTATAGTGCCAAGACATAGGGAGGTAGCAATGGAGACAGGAGCCCAAGGAAGAGCCTGTGCGCTGCTGCTCTTGCAAGCAGGCTAGCTGGGATGCATTTTCCCCTCTCCTTTTCCTTCCCCTCCCAGTCCCAGGGAAGTCAATGGAGTCCGAACAACCGTGCAGCAAACAGGGCATGATTCTGCTGCAAAGAGGTTGAGCTTATTCCTCCTAGGAGGTGGGGGGAAAAAAAGTCACACGTTATGGATGGGCAGTGTAATGTCTTGTGACATCCATGCTCAATCTTCCCCTCGGCATGGAGCTGAGTCCCACGCTTCCAGGCTCGCATGAAACTGAAGAGGGGAACAATGAGCTTCCTCTTTCTCCTCTTCTCCAGATCGCACTGATGCAAAGTGAACAAAGCAAAGCACAGCAGCAAGGAATGATAGCTGGGGAATCTTTGCTCCCTGTGGTAGATCAGGCTCACAAGCACCTGCCCTGATACAGGAAAGAGGCACCACCTGCTCTTCTCTTGCCATTTACTTAAGGGCTGAGGGGACTTCACAAAATCCAATGCAATGTGTTAAATAACCAATTTTAACATGCACCGGGTTTCCCTGGTGGAGTAACAGTGTGGCACTGCAGGTTTACTAGAAGCACTCCAATTCTTGCTGGCAGCAGGCATCTGCTGTCTGATTAAGATTTGCAGGAGTGGGTCTCCAGTGGCCAGTTTCAACATAGATTTAACTTCACCGAGGTCAAAGGTATAACTTGAGGGAGGAACTTTCTCATCCAAGATCTTTATTTAATAGCAGCCTGGTAATTATGACTGAGTGCTGGGCTCCCAGCGAGTCCCCTGCCAGCCCTCAGACATTAACCATTGGCTCAGGGGCCATTTGCCTTGAATGTCATAGCAAAGATGGTGCTTTGTGCCTAATCTGCTCTGCTGCCGCCGCCTGAATTGCCTGGATGTCTTTTGCATAGAGAGGCTGTGAGAACTGCGGCTACCAAGGGAGAGATCTTCATCTTTTCTATTGTTTAGTCTTTTGTCTGGTGACACTTGCGGCTGCATTAACCACAGCCAGTATTTCCCTCCCCAACGCTTCCCCCATTTTTGTAATTTTCAAATGGGTAGGCAGGGGGAGTGGAGTGAGCTTCTGTTATCTGTTTGGTGGGTGGTGGTGGTGTGTTTTTTCTCTTTCTGGCTGCTGGAGCATATTCACTGCTGGGCTGGGTTTATTTCTTTGCACAATTCTCTTTACATGCTGCAGATGTGGATCTTAGCTCATGAAAGTGCACTTACTGTGCAGTTTCACACACTGCTGGATATGTCCTTTTGATCCAAGCTAAATCCTGTCCTCAGTGGCAACATTTTGCCCTTCAGAGTAATTCCGTCAGTGAAAATGGTGTAACTTTCCAGATTTACATTACTGAGAGCAGAATTAAGTCTATTGAATTTAAGCTGATG
This sequence comes from Jacana jacana, assembly GCA_013400555.1. Taxonomy (NCBI): domain Eukaryota; kingdom Metazoa; phylum Chordata; class Aves; order Charadriiformes; family Jacanidae; genus Jacana; species Jacana jacana. Next base: position 29,461 of record VZTM01036042.1, read on the forward strand.
TGTTCCTGGGTCTCTTTATTGTCAGCTAAATGTGGCTCTGTTAACACATGGTTAGGGAAGGTGACCAGAAAGCACAAAATCCAGGCTTGCAGGTTAATGCAATTTATCTGTCCATGATATGTACAAACGGGTGATTTCTGCACAGATTTAAAATGGACCAGTGGGATATAAGCCACATGCAGGCACTAGACAATACCTGTTTTATACAGTACACTGGGGAAAGGTAAAGAATAGATTGATTGGATGTGCAACATTAGCTAAGATCTGAATCTGCAAGCAATAGCTTATTGAAAGGCAAGCTTGGTGAGGAGGGTTGGAGAGAAGGAGGGAAAAGGATGAAGGGACTGAGACAAAAGGAATGGAAATCAGATCCCTTATCAGTAAATTCGCTGCATTCTAACTGGAAGTGCTGTGGCTACAGAGAAGTAGAGGGATGTGTGGGTGACGGTATGAAGCTGCGCTGAAACATTACGGTTACTGCAGGATTGGACCAGGCTCGTTTTTCTCTTATATTTCTAGCTGAAACTCTGAGCACAACAACTGCAAACTCACGACAGTAACGGGAGAAAGGAGAGGGGAATGTAAGATGGAGGGATGTATGGAGCTGGATTGCACCTGAAATGAAATGCCCGGTTCCTCCAAGAGGAGGCGCTGGGGGAGGGGAGGGCGTTGTTTGCTGATCTTGAATAAATACCAGAAATACAAACACACGTTTCTGAAGTGCAAAGCAGGAACTGGTCGCACAAAGGCATCTGTTTGCTGACAAGGCTTGTGACCACAAATGTGGTATTGTCCTTTCCAAAGGCTAGAGAAGACAAAGAAAGCATAGTGTGAAGGAGTGGGCTGGGGTTATTTTTCTACTAATAATACTGCTAACAGGACAAGATGACATATTCACAGTGCCAGCACTGCATGCTAACCTGCTTTCCTGGAATGACGTGCTGTGGACTGTCTGTAGCACAGGAAAGAGAAGGACCTCATGCTCAGTGGTAGGTCCAGGTCTAATCGTTGGTCCAGGAAGGGTTCGTAATGATTCATAAGAATGGTATTTATAGCTGAAATATAAACACATGTAAAGCAAACCCAGACCCACATGCTAGAATGACAGTGCAGAGACTGAAAGGCCCAGTGAAATACAATGTACCTGACCCATTAGAAGAAACTTTTTTTTTTCCCTTTGTAAGAAAACAAAACTGCCTTGTACATAAATTTGTCTTTAAAAATACCCAACAAAACAAACCCAAACCAATCACCAAAACAAACAAACAAACAAACAAAAAACCAACAAAACCCCCTCAACTCAACCAAAACAAAACCAACCAACCAAACAAAAAGCCCCAAAAATCAGAGGAGAGAGAGAAAAGCAGGTAGTACTCTGAACTTCATATGGATCCAAGCAGCTGCTTGGAAGAATAAAACTGTAAAGGCGAAAGTTTTGCTTTGGGGAGTGAATATAAGCCAGGCTATAGTACAGAGGAGCACTGGAAGGCAATGTTTAAAATCCATGTCACTGATCTGGCGAAGTTGTGGAGTTCTTGCCAAAAAGGTACACTCTAGATGTTTCAGGTACGTGCAAAGTACCAAGTAGGTTTGCTCCCTAGCACAAACCAAAAAGTAATACATAGGGTAGGAAAATAATAATAATAAAAAAGAGAATACAGTCTCCATTCACATTAAACAATGAGTCTACAAAAAAATATGAAGAACTCCCAGGCACCTGAAATACGAGAGCTCCTTTTTTTAATGAGACTTTCATGAAGCAAGGACATTTTGATGAGACAACTTTCTCATCCACTAAAGGCAGAGTAGACAACTGGACCTGACAGCAATTTCATACTTCTACCAAAATAGAAATGTGTTAGCTCTGTTAAAGCCGTGGCTGAGAGGAGCCTGGGAGGAGCCTGGGAGGTATGTGTGGCATGAGTGTAGCCCTATCTAGTACACACCTAGTACACATCTAGTACAGTGCATCTGTATTAGCTGCATCTCCAACCAAGGTCTCTGAACATGGCTCTGATATAATTTATGTTTCCCTGATGATTTGTAGTCACTGCTGGACTGGGGCTTGAAGAAGCTGGGAGGGAACTTCCCTGTCTGTTATGCCTGACATTCTTGCCTCCCTGCTAGAGCACCCCAGTTAACCTCTGAGTCACAGTGGGATTTCTTTATTCACCCAGACTATTACCACATACTTCGGTGAACCCCAAGTGTCTTGCATGGTATGAGGCTGCTTCACACAGACATAGTATCACAGCTGGGCTGTCACCCCAAACTTGCCCTTTTCTGAGGCTGAAGGGTGCCATCACCCCTGCTCCTCAGTCCCTTGTGGGACTGTTATAAGGTTGGATTTGCCAGTGAATGTAAAAAGCTGAGTTATTCACAAGCATGGGAGGGTATGTGGAAACATTTGTCCTTTAGTCTCTTGTCTGCAGATAGTTTATCCTTGCTCTTTCTGTGTGCCGTTGGTATAAAAAGCAGGGTCAGAAATGGAGAAGTGAGTGTCTCCTGCAGGGCTGTGGGAAAGAAGGGAAGACTCTTTCCAATGGTGGTGGGAGCAGGGTTAGGGCAATCCCAAGAGCTTTTGATGACCTTTCTGGTAAATGGGATTTAAAATTACCCTGTGCCACTTGCACAGAGTTCTTCTGTTGCCAGGTCTGCTCTGGGCACTGGGCTTCCTTTGCTGCTCAGCACTGTGAGGCAGGGAACACCTATGTGGATGTTTTGGCTGGGATGCCTGCACATTTTCTAGGAATCACACTTGCCCTCTGCAGCCTGCAGTCATGGCACTTGTGGCTTAGCCTTGGCAGCTCTCAGAGGCTAAAACAGAAGGCTGAATGAATCAGCCTGAGAGTATCTGCCACCAGAAGTGAACAGTTAGGGTGGGCTAGGCAGGGAGCCGGATAGTTGCTTCCCTGGAGAAGTCTCCTGAAATAACCATCGATGTGTGTGTCCATAGCGTTGGCTGTCTGCTCATTGAAGGCCTATGATGAAGGTTCACTTGGCTTAGCTCCAGCCACAAGTCATCAAGCTTGGGCCAGCTGGAACTGGCTTCCAAGAAGGTGTGAACTGGGGCTGTGAAAATATGGATGTGTTCTGCCTTGGGCCTGCCTATCTGACTTGCCTTCCACTGTAAAAAATGCCTGAGTGTCCCTCATGCAGCCTGGTGGGATGATTGGGAATTATTGGGAATTCTGTTGCAGGGCAATTCCCGGAAGTCTGGAGAGGCTGGGCTTTCAGCATCACCAAAGGGTTGTATGAGGAAATTAAACTTCATTTACTCCTCTGTGAAGTCCTTGCTGGACTGTGCCATCTGGTTGCATGTGCAATGCTTATGATCATGCCTGTGAATGGGGACGTGACTTCAGAGATCAGGGTGAACCTGTGCAGTATGTGCAGGACCAGCGCATCAGCCACAGAAGGCAAAAATTAGAGAAGTCTAGTACCACCACTGTGTGCTTGCAGCTGGCCCAGACATTACACTGCCCCCAGATCAGCAGCCTGTGTGAAAGCCAGGGGTATCTAGCATTCACTCTCATCTCCTTTGCTTTACAGCACCTTTAGAATGACAAGGAAGATCTTCACCAACACCAGGGAGCGGTGGAGGCAGCAAAATGTCAACAATGCCTTTGCCAAGCTGAGGAAGCTCATTCCCACGCACCCACCAGACAAAAAACTGAGCAAGAATGAGACTCTCCGGTTAGCTATGAGATACATCAACTTCCTCGTCAAGGTCCTGGGAGAGCCAGGTCTGCAGCAGACTGCAATGACAGCTCGAGGCAGCATCCTGGGGTTCTTCCAGCAAGCTCCACACTTGCAAAGCATGGAGGAGCAGCTGACTTTGATTGAAAACTGTGGTGTCTCCTCTCCTGACATGAGCAGCAATATAGCAGAGTGTTGGTCAGAGACATCATCTCCCTAGCAGATAATGATGCCATGTAGTCTTGGTGTTAGTCTGATAGTCTGCTTTTTGCAGAATCTGTGGGTTGCTCCTCTATGTACTATGATTATTTATTTTTATTTATTACTGCTTTATTTGGTATAGATTTTTATTTAATAGGAAAGGAAATCCTTGGTCAGTCAACAACTTGGAAGACCAGATAGAACTTGCAGTCCCTGGGAACCTGGAAGGACTCTCTGCTGTCACAGCAGAGTCAGAAGGGCCTTCTGCTCTGATCAGGTCATAGAAATTCATCCAGTGTTTCTGGCAGGGAAAGAGATTATTTTCCCATGCTATTTGTTTGAGGAAACACTACTGAGCTCAAGAATGATGACTGCACCACACAATTTGTCCAAGACAGACATCTAGACATCTGGCCTTGGTATTGAAAGATTTTGAGAGTTAAAATACTAGCCACAGTTTTTCACCGATGGTTTCAGGGGCTAATCATACTCACTGGGCTGCATGAAGTTGGGTTGATGTCTGCCCCAGACTGGGTACCAACACCATGGACAAGACTAGGGACATGCTGCCTGCACAGAATCATAGAAACACATGGTTGGAAACGACTTACAAGATCATCTAGTCCAACTGTCCTCCTATCACCAGTACTACCCACTAAGCTACTATATTGCGTCCTGTAGCACCTCTTCCAGATGGTTCTTGAACACCACCATGGATGGTGACTCCACCACCTCCCTGGGCAGACCATTCAGGCACCTGACTAATCTTTGGAAGAAAAAGTTATTCCTGGAATCTAATCTAAATCTCCCCTGGTGCAACTTGTGGCCATTCCCTAGAGTCCTAGCGTTTGTTCCCTGGGAGAAGAGGCCAACCCCCTCCTCTTCACAGCCTCTCTTCAGGAAATTGTAGAATGCAATGAGGTCTCTCCTGAGCCTCCCCTTCTCCAGACTAAACAGTCCCAGCTCCTTCAGCCGCTCCTCACAGGACTGGTGCTCCGGACCCCTCACCAGTTTTGTTGCCCTTCTCTGGACACGTTCCAGGGCCTCAATGTCTTTCTTGTAGTTGAGGGGCCCAAAACTGAACACAGTACTTGAGGTGCAGCCTCACCAGAGCTGAGTACAGGGGGATGATCACCTCCCTGCTCCTGCTGGCTGCACTATGCCTGATGCAGGCCAGGATGCTATTGGTCTTCTTGGCCACCTGGGCACACTGTTGGCTCATTTTCAGCCAAGCATCAACTAACAGTCCCAGGTCCTTCTTCACAGTCTTCTACCCACTCTGCCCCAAGCCTATAGTGTTGCATGGGGTTATTGTGGCCAAAGTGTAGGACCTGTGCATACCCAAACAACTGCCTTTAAACCCCCTGATTTCTTCTGCTGTGGTTGAGGGTCCTCCATCTGGACACCATCCCCAATAGGCTGGGGAGGAAGGAGAAAGAAATTGGTGTAAATGTTTTCCACTGGACTCAGTGGGTCAGTTCCCTGTACAGAATGTCAAGTACCATGCTGTAGGTGTTTAGAGGATAAGCAGGATGAAAAGAAGTCTCATGAAGGTGACCATTGTGGGTGGTTGCTCACAAATCAATTTAATTTCCTGGCTGAGCTATAACCTCTGCCAGCAAAGGTCTGGACTGCTCATGCAAGTTACAATGCTGCCTAGAGCAACAGAAAAAAATGACACCAGGTTTAAGTAGAACTGCTTTCTGGTCAGATCCTGCTCTCCCTGACCACATATCCTTTTGATTTCCATATGGACCAAGGTACACTTCAAAGCTTAGAAAAGAAAACTATTCACCACTTGTGAAGAAACAGAGATCCCACGTGCCAAGGCACGTCCCTAGACTGTTTCTGTTTATTCAGGAGGCAATGAGTTGCTTTCAGGAAGGAGATATAGGGTTTGTACATGTAATATGTACAGCCCTTCTGGATGAGGAGATTTGGTACCCAAAACTGTGCTGCCCGTTAAAGCCTTGCTAACCACTAGGTGCACCAAAAAACCCACAGCTTGTTTCTGCTAAGCAGGTAGTGGGCTGCCCGGGGCATTGACAAAGACCAAGGTCTAACAGGAACAGGTCTCATCCAGGGCTGGTGCTGTAGGGTACAGAAGCACCACTGGACAGATTTTGACCAAAAGAGAAAGAAGGAAAATAACCCACCCCAACAACAAACAACTGAAAGGGATCACAGTGATTTCACTTTCTTTCTGACAGCTGCTAATTTTCAGTTTTCTTATCCTGCATTTCTGAGCCACCAGGACTGAGGATTACACAGGAGAGCAGCTGAGTGAAAACAGACGGAGCCTTTTGCACGGTCTGTGAAATTAGTATTGCTTTCTCCCCGCTGCTGCTCGCTTTAATGTGACTGACTGGAGTCACGGCTTTTCTGCACAGCGCCTCAAAGGTAATGAGCCAAGTCCTCCTCCTAGCTTTCTCTTGACTTGCTGGGAGTTACAGCAAGATAAATTAGCCCAAGTTAAATCAGAGCACTTAAGGGTGAGGTGTGGCAGTGCTATCTGGTGTATCAGCCACTTGTTATTTTACAAAACTCACATGTCACCAAGGCAAGCCAAAACATCTTGTAAGCAGAGTTATTGTTGAGGGAAGAGGAAAGAAAACATGGCAATTTTGTAATGTAAAATGTTTGTTATAGTTTCTATTATAAAACGCTTTCCTTCTTGTTACTGCTTTCATTCATAACAGTGTTTTCTTTGTTCTCATATCCATTCAGGAGCTCCTTACTCTCATGTTCAGCATGTATTTGACTAGATCTATGTACCAAAGAAGAGTATTTTTTTTGGTCAGGGTTTTTCTTTGTGTATTGGGGATTTCTAATCTGTATGATCATGACAAAATATGGTATAACTGACCACATTTTGTGCTATATGATGTTATTTAACTTCTAATATATTCAAAATAAATTATTGAAGAAGCTAATCTTTGTCCTTTTAAACTTCTCTAAAATTTCATTTTACATTTGCATACCACTTAGAGGAGGATGATACCAAAAACATTACAATGTAGTTTCCAGTAGAGGATTGTTCTACTGTTCAGCACTTATGCAAGATTATTGATGTTACAAACAACATTATCAGATGAGGAAGAATGACAGGAATTCTTTGTTTATTATGATTCCTTACTCTTATTGGTGGAGTTGTTTTTCAAGCTATGTGCTAGGAACGTTTTGACCAGCTCTTGAAAAAGACAGTTAAATAAAATTTCATGCAACACTGTTGTATTTGTCTTCCTAATATTCATAGTGGAAACGGTATTAACCAACTCCATTTTAAAAAGCAAAAGTCACCCTAAAGAATGAATTTGGATTCTGATTTAGGTCTGTTATTATCTGAGGACATTCAGATAGGCACAACCTACATATTCAGACAGGAATTTAGGTTCAGATATAAAAACTCAACCATAGTTGAGAGGAGCTTAGGATGTAAAGCTGCTCTTTCTGGTTAACACCTGGTGGAAACAACCTAATCCCCAGCTGAATATGAGGCTGGGAGAGGGAGAGGAAGGACTAGGATGACAGATGCAGAAACTGTGAGGCAAAGGTGGGAAATCACTGGGACACAGGGACAGTTCCAGTTTTGTGCTTAATTGGATATCTCACAGCCTTGATGAGAAAGGTGTCATCTCAAGAAATTATACATAAAAGTAATGAAATCAGCAAAAGATGTATTTATACTAAGAAAGGCAATTAGCATGCTCAGGATCATGTGGCAATCCTCCTCTGGAAGTGGGCACAGTATAGGTATATTAACATGGTGCTGTGCTGTGAGATAATGGGACCTGTGACATGGAGATATCATTTAGAACTGGCTGAAAATGTCTCACATTTGCAACAGTGGCAAGATCTTAGTATAGATGACAAGAATGTCCATAGTCTTAAGGCCCCTACTTAAGTCTCCTAGTTGTAACTGGCAGTGGTAGTCAATTAGTAATTAGCAATCCTTTTCCCTTTGTTTTTTGTTTTTAGGTTTTTTTTTTGTGAGGATATGGCTGTCAATATTGCAAGGAAGACCAGCTAAGATAGTACCTTCTAGAAGTATCTTTGCTATCTGTTGATAGAAAAAAGGCATGATGGAAAGTTAAAAGAGTAATTTCTCTCTCCAACCCACAGTACTCCTGACCTTCACAGAGGGTGTGAGGTGTCCTCCCATGCCTTTGTGAAGCAGAAATTCCAGTGAGACACTCCTTTAATTGGAATTTGCACCATGATCAATGGAAGAATATAGCTCTACTTTTCAGGTCAAATGAAAATTACTTTCATCAGAGGCTGAGTGGTAGCAGAGAAGTGCCACTCTTCAGCTATCACAGATTCTAAGAGAACTGATGCCAGGAGAGGTGCAATGTACACTGTTCTTAAAAGTAGCCCACACATTACCAGGAACAAGCCTGCTGTGCAGACAGCTTCATTATGTCCACTTTCTCAGTATCTTCCTTATGGCTATGGACTCTGACTGAGATTGGGCAAGGAAAGAAATATTACAAGGATGCTATAGTCTTGTGCATGAATCTTCGTAATGGCTGGGCTGTAATTAGAGGAAAGGCAGGTTTGCCATCAGGGTTTTGGCCTGAGATTCAGTGGATTAAAATCCTGGCATATGTGAACACACTGAGCCTAGCACTGGACATCGCATAGTGAACATCTAGATCTGCCTGGAGTGTTGCTCTGCCAAGGAAAACTTTGTGGTGAGGCATGTACTCAGCAGCCTTATTAGTTTTACTGAGTCTAAATCAGGGAGTATCAGGGTACAAAGAGCATAGCAGAGAGAGACTTACAGGATTCCTGAGTAAGCCAAATGAAATAACAAACAGAGTTGTTTCAGATCCACCCTGCCATCTTTGGCTGAGCAAGAAGCAGAAGCTGCAGGACTATTGTGTTTCAGAGGCATACTATTCATGAATCATTTAATAATTTATCTTCCAGTAGTTCCCCAGAACTGGCTCCCACAACTTTCTTTGCTGCTAGGGAATGATATGCAATGACCACAACTAAAGTAGTGTGAGTAAGGCAGATCTGACTTTTGTTCTTTGAAGGCTGGGTGATGAAAGGAGATGAAGAGAATGGGCGACTTAACTACTGGCCTGTGGGGCAGGGGTCACTTGGAATCCAGTCTTAAATCTAAAGGTCATCAACAAAGTGACAGAGTCTAAATCCATGACTTTTTAGGGGTGTGATTGTATTTTTAACAGAGCAGGTGCTGAGATAATCGGAGAGAGAAGGTGGGGTGGATGAAGCAGCTCAAACGAGTATTTGGGTTGCAGAAGGTAGAGATTGCCCTCTGTCTGCTTGATACATACATCTGTTTGCATTTTCATTTTTGTTCAACAGTAAGCTATGGGCAACATTTTCATTGCACTGCGGGTTGGTCCAGCTTTCCTCTATGAGAAATAGCATTAGTCTCCCATCATGTTCTCCTCCTACCCCCTTCCCCTATGTGCAAATGAATGCACATCCTATCCTGCCACAGTTTATTTCTCCGCCACAGACTGCAAACTTGACAGTGCACAACTGAGGACCCTGTGATAAACACCTATTTGGGAGCACATTTTCAAAAAGGGACTGTCCAGGCAGTGATAGCCAAATTGAGAGGCAAAGAGCAACCGTCCTTTGTGTGAGTGCAACACCACTTCTGAGTAGCAAAGCCACAAAATAGCACAGAAGCGGCACAGGATGAAGGAAGTAAAGAATGGTAATCCCAAGCACAAATACAGGCTGGGCAGAGAATGGACTGAAGAGAACGACTTGGGCACGCTGGTGGACGAGAAGCTCAACATGAGCTGGCAATGCACACTGGCAGCCCAGAAAGCCAACTGCTTCCTTGGCTGTATCAAAAGAAGCATGGCCAGCAGTTCGAGGGAGGTAATTCTACCCCTTTACTCTGGTGAGACACCACCTGGTGTACTGTGTCCAGCTCTGGGGTCCTCAGCACAGGAAGGACATGGACCTCTTGGAATGGGTCAGACAGAGGGTCATGAAGATGATCAGAGGGCTGGAGTCCTATGAGGACAGGCTGAAAAGGTTGGGGTTGTTCAGCCTGGAGAAGAAAAGACTACAGGGAGACCTTATAGTGGCCTTTGAGTACCTAAAGGGGCCCTGCTGGAGAGATGGGGAGGCACTTTATCATGGAGTGTAGTGATAGGATGAGGGGTAATGGTTTTATACTGAAAGAGGGGACATTTAGATTAGACATTAGGAAGAAATTCTTAACTGTGAGTTTGGTGAGGCACTGGAACAGGTTGCCCAGAGAAGTTGTGGATGCCCCATCTCTGGAAGAGTTCAAGGCCAGGACGGATGGGGCTTTGAGCAACCTGCTCCAGTGGGAGGTGTCCCTGACCATGGCAGGGGTGTTGGAACTTGATGATCTTTAAGGTCCCTTCCAACTCTAACCATTCTATGATTCTGTGATTCTAGGAAATTAGTGAGACTTCTGTGGATCTCATCACAGACCCCATTGGACTGTTATACTGGCAAATGATGCAGAGAGGTATTCACAAGTACAGGGCAGAAGCGGTTTCCCATACACCCATCATAAGAGATGTCTAGGGGCACTATGAACAACACTGAATACCTCAGGCCTGGGGAAGATACCTCACTTTCTTTGAAATTGCTTACACTGCACTTTGAAAGACAGATTCTTAGGTAGCCTAAAACCTTAATGGAATGCTAAAGGATGATGACGCACTGTCAGTAAGACTCCAGGAAGATGTTCTGCCTCCAACCTTCAGTGTAGACAACATTCAGCATTTAGTTTTCTCTTGGTGACTGTATTTGGCAGCCCTGGCAGACAGCCATGCTCAGTCCTGGAGCTGAGAAAGGCTAATAGCAGCCAGTATTAAATCTCCTTCAAATTTCAGCAGAATTACTGTTCTGATAAGTAGCTATACAAACAACCAACACATAACCTAGAAATTCCCCCAACTAAAGACTACACAGTATTAAATTCAAGCTTTAATTTCAAGCTTGCCCTCACCTGAAAGAACTGAAGACACTCAAGAGGAAACTAAAATGCCTAAAAGCACCTTGCATGGTGTCTGTTAGACCACACTAACCCCAGAAGCTCAGGCCAGCTGACTCTCATCTGAAGTGTTTTACAGCCTGTAGGTTACAAATTTATTTCAGAGGGAAGTACCTGGCCCTGTGAGGAGGCTCTGCATCCATCTCTATCGGGCTGAGTGGCAAGAAGTGGTTTGCCAGTTCAGACTCCCCAACAGAGCAAGTGAGCCTGGTAGGTTGGACTTGCCAAAAGCAGTTGGCACTGTCACAACCCACTTGGATGGGAAACATTCCTACCATGTGAACGGGAACTAAAACGCTGAAGGGAGTCTCTGCCTCTTCCTCCTGAGCTATGCTGCATACATTTTCCTTAAATTTTCAGGCGCAGAGGAGCTGCTGTTTGGTGAACATGCCTGGCCACTGTGTTTGGCACAGGACAGCCCAGTCTCAAAGGCCACATTTCTCATAGACATGTGGAATACAAATGTATTCTTCAGTTCTTTCTTTCCTCAGCTCTCAAATTTGGAAGAGAGGGGAGAAATTCATGGCAGGTAACTTCACCAGGATAATTTTACCTGTCAGTTTTGAACTGAATAGCCGAGAAGATTAGAAAATATATATATATGTATATGCCCGTCTGTCTGCCTGCACGCCTGTCTGCCCATCTATCTATCTATCTATCTATCTATCTATCTATCTATCTATCTATCTATCTATCTATCTATCTATATTCCCCTTATCATCTCCTTAAAGTCCATGTTGAAGTTCACTTAAGGTCAAAGGGAATGCAAAGAGAAAACCACAAATTGTATCTCTAAAACCCAAATTAGTCTTTCAGACTAAGGCAAAATAAAAACGATAAAAACAAAAAAAAAAAAGACAACATGTCAGTGAAAGTGGGGGAAAGGATGCAGGATGGTTCTGACATATCTGGATGGACACTAATCTTGTTGTATCAGGGTAGACTTCTTTATTACTGCTCCATATATCATCTACATTATATCATTTCCAGAAAACAGATCACCACCTTGTTTATGTTATATCTAACAGGTAAGTCACACTGCCAGTAAGGTAATTCTGCAGCCCTGATACAGTGGCTCCTATTAATTTCAAACATTTCCCCAGAGTATAGGCTTATGAACTGATACAGACAAACATTGATCAAGGTTTTGGTATCTAAATGTTTCATATTTCCCCATACCATGTATTTGTAAATTAATTGCTTATTTCTAAAAATCAAAGAAATGAAAATGCTGGTAAAAAACAGTAAAGAAGTACCTTTGCTTTTTATCACAACTTCATCAGTTAAATACTTCCAGCAGTTCTCTGCCAAGTGCTCTTAGGATAAATGGAAGAAAAGGCAGTATTTCATTGCAAAAACTGCAGGTTTGTGTCAGCTAGGGGCTTGTCATAAATACTACCTCAAAACCTGACTTACCCTGACATTTATGTTTGTTTTTGTCCTTACTCTGTTAAGTACTGAAAAAGCCTAGGGTTAAGGCTGTCAGTAAGATTCTTGATCTTGAGGGCTCAACTTTCAGGGTTGTTGTGACTGCTTTTTGAGATGCTTTTCTTGTAATGTCTGTCCATGCATGCTTTTGAGATACCTCAGAATGATGAGGGTAACTGGTCAAGGAATTCAGCTGGAAGACCTGGCTGTGTGGGAGCAGCCTTAGCTGGTATCTGAAGATTTTTTTAAAAGCTTTCAAGTAATTTAATCTCATGTTCCTGAATACAAAAGCATATAAAGCGCCTAGGTGCTTTTAAAACCTGTGGCTATGGATTTGAGTCTTCAGTCTTCTGGGAAGGTTCTTCTTCCAGTGATGGCAGAAAGGAGAGAATTAGGGGAGGCACTAAGGAAATCAAGCAGATAGCGTTAGCTATGCAACCCCACCAAAGAAAATGCCCAAGAACACCCTCCCCCCCACCCCTTCCCTAGCCAGTTTGCTTTTTTCTACTGTGTTCCTGCAGAGACTCTAAAACTCTTATTTCGATTGGCCAGATTACCAAGATGATCTCTCTCCATGATGAATAGGAATCAAACATTTTCCACTGTCAGCAAACCTCCCATTCCTTGTCCAGATAATTCAATCAATAGAACCTCTCCTCTCCTCTCCTCTCCTC
>VZTM01036043.1:0-57354 GCA_013400555.1 Jacana jacana
GTCCCTCCTGGAACCAGGACATTTATGTACATAAATCTTCTATAAAGAACTGGGTTTGTAGCTCTACCAAGATAAGGGAATGGAGTATCTCCCATACGAGGAAAGACTGAGGGAGCCGGGTCTCCTGAGCTTGTAGAAGAGGAGACTGAGGGGTGACCTTATTAACGTTTATAAATATGTAAAGGGTGAGTGTCAGGAGGATGGAGCCAGGCTCTTCTCAGTGACATCCAATNGGCTCTTCTCAATAACATCCAATGACAGGACAAGGTTATTGGATGCAAGCTGGAACATAGGAAGTTCCACTTAAGTATGAGGAAAAACTTCTTCACAGTGAGGGTGACTGAACACTGGAGCAGGCTGCCCAGGGAGGTTGTGGAGTCTCCTTCTCTGGAGACATTCAAAACTTGCCTGGACACGTTCCTGAGTGATCTGATCTAGGTACTCCGGCAGGAGGATTGGACAAGGTGATTTTTAAATTTCCCTTCCAATCCCTGATATTCTCTGATTCTGTGATTCTGTGATTCTCTGTTTCCTTCTTGGTTACCGGTGTCAATATTTTTTTTTTTTTCCTCTGCTTCTTTTGAAAGAATTTCCATCTCTTACACAATGGTGAAATTTTTCTGTCCTCTTGATTGCAGGTGTAAAGATGATGGGAGCTGTGACGGGGGGGGGGGGGGGGAGAAAGCTTGTTTGGTGGCAGGGTCAAAACAGAGGAAATAACAATAGCAGGTGAAGAAATGCTTTGACTCTCAGTGCGAAGCAGGGCACGGGGAGGGCTGAGCGTGCCCTTGCCCTGTTACATGCCAATATGTCTTCCTGGGTGAGACGGTGGAAGGTGCTGTAGATCTGTGGCATTGTAAATCTGCAAGCAGGGATCTGCCGTTTGGTTCCTGACTCTCATAAAGCCCAGGTGGCTGACTTGAAGCATCACTTGCTCAGTTTAAACGCTGCCAGGCTCGCAACAGGCACTGTGGCAAGCTGCTTCGGAGAGTCTCTCCCCTTTATGGCATGCAAAAGACACTGGTGCGCCTCCTGCTCCACTTGGTCACTGCCTGGGAGGAGACTCTGGTTTTCCTCTGCTCTGTTCGCCCCCATGTAAAGAGCCCAACCTTGGACAAAGACCTTTGTGTGCTCAGCCTCCCCTGCTGCTCCAGCAGCATCTTCCTATGCTGGCATTTGTTCCTCTGGGACGCTGCTGCCTCCAAATCCTACTTCCATTCTTCCTTCCCACCCATGTGGATTTCTTGGAGCTCAAGTATCTCATGATGGAAGTGACCTGGATTTGAGAGAGTTCTGGTGGGAGACTGGAGTTCCCCAGTGACTGCTGAAGTTCCGACAAAGCCTGCTACAACCAAAATGTGCTTCTCATATAAGCTAAATTGGGGACCAGTAACCCAGTGCATTTGTGTGCACTATGCTTGCCATGTGTGATGGAAGAGGGGACGGGGAAGGGAAACTGACTGTTAATGGTTAATAGATGGGCAAAATGGGGAGGGCTTGGTGTTAAAGATCTCAATTTACCAAAACAGGGGCAGCTAAGGAGGCTAATGCTCCCACTGGTGTTCTGGTCCTGGAACTCTGTCTGCGGTGCATGATGACTATGTTGCTCTCTCTATAAAACAGCACTTCACGTTGCATGCTCTTCTAAAGCATCCTCAATGTTCCAGCAAATCTTCTGCTTGTTCTTTTGATACATGATGGAAACATTCTTGCTTTTCAGTTGGCTGCAGTCAGTCATTTCAGTTTATGGCTCAGTCGGAAGGTGAATGCATTTTTCCAGCTCTCCTCTTCAACCACTCTCTTTGCTAATGGCACATTCAGCAACTCTTTCCACTGCCCACAGGCAACTACTACGAAAACTATATATCTTTTATTAAAATTTTTTGAAATAAATTGTTTTGTTTTAACTGTAAAGTCTTTGTAGTTGTCCTTTAGGTACTGGAATGAAGGGAAAGTGTTTTGTTCTGGGAAGACTTTTTAAAAGCAGAGGAGACACACAAGGACTTATCCTAAGTTCCCTGGTTATAGTAGAGAATGAGGAGTTTGGAAATTTTTTTCCCTAATTTCTACAAATAAAACACTTTATCTGTCAGGTTTCTTGTTGATACAATGCTGTATGTTTCTTGCTCTAAGGCACTGCTTGCCTCTCTCGGCACCAAAGGGGTATTTTCTACTTTTAAAGTCTTTGCAGTAACCCTTATGTTATTCTTCTCGTGAAGAGAGTATCACAGAAAAACAGACAGGCAGGACATGGCTGTTTGAAAGTAGTTCTTTATGTTCTGAAATATCTGGCCTTAGGCATGTCTCTGGGGCAGGAGGTGTGATAAATTTCAAATTCGACCCCTCACCCCCCCAAGGCCTCTCATTTTCCAAATAGGAGTTGTTTGGGATGTGGGTTTTCTGAGGACTAGGGAAATATATCAATTTTTCTACCAGAAAAAAATGGTCAGAGGAATACAATAGCTTTTCCATTTGTAGTGTCTGAGTGTGAAATACAGATGTCAGGAGATCTGCTTATATCGTCAAGAACCCTTATCTTCCTCCCATAGTACCTAAGATGTTCCTGATCCCACAAGGAATATATAAACCTGCAACATCACAAGTTCTAGGAAATACTGTTTTGCATTAATCTTATTCTGATTCCTACTTCTTGGGTCTTTTTCCTCCTCTGTTTCCTAAGTTAAGCACAACATCCTTTACCGGACACACCGCTCTAACTGTCCCTTAACTCCAGCTGCTTTTGATGCCAGAGAGGCAGGGGGGCTCCTGGCTGGGGGAGTCCCCTATTGTGCAGGGTCATGGTGTGGCTGGCTCACCCTCCAATTATTTGTTCTGCTCTGAGCAGATGTCTCCCAGGGACAAGGCTGGGCAGGTCCCTGCCCTGGTCCCACCAGCCCTATGCCTGCTGCCCTCTGAGCAGCCTTCCCGGAGGGATGAGGCCGAGCCCTGGTACAGTTGTCTGAGGGACTGCTAATGTTGTCTGAGGGACTGCTAATGTGCTGCTAATTGAAGGAGCCACAAATGCATGCAAACTCCAGTGCTGAACTAGCATCCTCGCTAAATTACAAGTAGGAGTAAGACTAATTTTACCAGACAGCAATTAGTATGGCTTTACCGTTAGGAGACAGCCTGCTTGTGCTGAGCAGGGGAAAGTTGTTTCTGTCCCCTGGGAGGGCACTTGTGCACACTGAGACCTTCTGGGGGGAAGGGAGGGTGTTTGGGACTGTATGTATTGCTCTGAGGCAGGAGGTGGGTATTTAAGGTGCTGTGTTGGAGCATGTGTGCTGCAGAGTCCCAACACCCATGTCTATGCAGATTCCTGGTGACTCCTGCATGATGGGCGCAGCTGAGAGGCGCGTGATCAGTCATTTATGGTGATCAGGACCAGATTATTTCCTGGAGGTAGGTGGATCTGGAACTCCAGACCTTTGTTGTAGCAGCCTAATTTCTTTCAACAGGCATGTTGCCGGACTGACTGCTCACCTTGTGTTCTACATCTTTCTCAGGAAGCCCTGAGAACCATGATGCTGCTGTCAGATCTGGATGACCAGGGGTGCCGGCTGTGCCCAGTCCCACATGGCATCTCCAGGCCAAAGCATCATCTTCTTGCCCACCTTCCCCTTCCTGCTCCCGAGCAATGTAGGTGCCCATTCTCAGGACAAAACAGGGACAAGAATTAGCAGAGCTGGACAGTATTGAGCCTCTTGTCTGCTGTCAGCTGTCTTCCAATGGTCTGAATCACTCAGCACCAAGGCTTTTGAAACCCCAACTCAATTGACTGAGGATTTGCAAGAGTTAGACCCTAGTCTCCTTGTTCAAGCTCTAATAACACAGGGAATTAGTGGTAAAGTATTGGATGATTTAAAAACAATAAAGTATTTCTCTAGTGAAGCTTCAAAGAAAAAAGGGCATTTGATTGTGCTTTGATTATACACAGGGAGGCTGTATATAAAACATCCCTTTGGACATCTTGCTGCTATAACCACCATAATAAAAGTGAAAGCTTGCATTCTATGTAATACACGTTAGTCTGCAGTATGGACATAGAGCTGAGCTGCGCTGTGATTGCCAGGAGCTGGGGTAATGGGTTATTTTGAGGACACAAGGGGTAAATAAGAGCTTTTCTGTAAAGCAGGGAGACTTTTCAGAAAGACCTTTAATAGAGCAGTGAATTTTTTTGCCATATATACCTGGGAGTCATTGCAAACAGGAAGATTTACTGGTATCTTCAAGCCAGAAGGTTCATAAGCAATTTATTTCCAAAGCGCTCTGCTACTGCATATGTTTGTTCTTGGTAAAGGAAGAAGGTTCAGGGTTTTTTTGCTTCTTTCTTTTTCTTTTTTTTTTCATCCTTTCAGGTCTGATGCTGTTGTGTCTGCTGCAGCTTCAGCTTCTAAAGCAGCAAGACGTAACTGGCTGCTTAGGGTCCAGCGAGTAGAAAGGAGTCATTAAAGTGGAATCCTGAGAAATAATTGAGTTCCTAAAGTTGCTCCACATATGATACTGATGACTATTTTGCATTCCTCTGACATGCAGAGGTATAAACCTTCCGATCTGAATGGGGCTTTTGTCCTTCACCCTTCATCAGTCCAGGGGAGAGTAGAGTAAGCCAAGGTTGTTCCTTCTGGGCTAGTGTCTTGTGTTTCCAGGAGCGAAGATTTCCTCTTCCACAAGAAGCCACTTAATTTGACTTTGGTGAAAACTTTTCCACAGACAAGCTCAAACCCACAAAAAAAGCGAGTTTTGCCACCAAGAACAGGTTTCACAGTAAGCATTTGCCTTCTTAAACTGACACTCTCCTCGCAGACTTGAAGCAAGGATGGCTAATCAAGTGGGTTAAACTTTGGTTGTAGTCTTACTGAGAAGGTCTAAAGGAGGCTGTGCGGAAAGAAGCCTTGCAAGTATTGATTTGTCTGGATTTGACACTGTGGAATAGCTTTGCTTGAGAGATGCAGGGTTTTCCTGTTATGGTGCTAACTGGGAAGCTGAGTAGCACTTGTGGCTGTCCTTAGTTTTGCTGCCCACAAAGCCAGCGTAACTCTTAGTAGAGCTAAGCACACCTCTGAGATGAATTGTTTAGATTAAGAAAAAGCCCTGCACTTGCAACACTGGCAATATCCTTGGGTTTTGCTGAGGTTTCAAAACAGGTTCCATGGTTTCCAGCTGGTCTTTAGAAACAACTGGGCCAGGAAAAAAATCTGGATGTGCTATTTGGTAAGTGTGCAGCTCTGAATCCAAACATGTGGCTCAAACTTCTTAAAGGTCCTTTGCTTAATGAAGAAAGGCCTAAATTTGAATATTCAGGCTCCTAAATCCCATTATAAAGGTTAAGCAGCTGCAACTGCATCTATATGAACGCAACAGTAGCCTTAGGCTAATGGTCCTTTCCTCATGAAGTTCTTAAAGGCAAGAAGATCAAGGTCAGATGAAGAGCAGCAGAAATATAAAATGAGATTAGGAGGACCCTCAGGAGACTGTTTTCTTGCACCAAGGAGGCCAGGGGAATTAGTGTTGGGCAGAGAAAGACAACCAGGAGGAGAAACAGTGAAGCAGAACAAAGACCAGAGATCAGGGCAAGGATCCCTGATGCAGCAAGTGCTGTTTGCAGGCTGGGGTTCGGCAGCCCTGAATGCAGCCGAGGTCTGTGAACCCCTCAGCCATGACTCCCTGATGAAAGGCATGGCTTTAGAAGCTTTCCTGGCCTTGACAACAGAATCCTCCAGATGCCTGAGGCAGGTCTTTAGAAAGATTGCCAATCAACCTGTCATACGTTCAATGAAGATACATAGCCAGATTTAATTGATGAGATGTTCTGTCATTACTGAAGAGCCTATCTGCCTCTGTAGGGTACAGTGTATGTGTGAATATAAAGGCTTGCTGGCTTTTTTGATGCCACAT
The DNA here is from genome assembly GCA_013400555.1 of Jacana jacana. NCBI lineage: Eukaryota > Metazoa > Chordata > Aves > Charadriiformes > Jacanidae > Jacana > Jacana jacana. Next base: position 5,899 of record VZTM01036043.1, read on the forward strand.
AATTTGCTGTCTTCCTGAATGACACGAAGCACAAACACTTATTAAGGCATTATAAAGGCAGGTCAGAAGTTTCATGATTTTTCTAAGCCAAAGGACAGTCTGTTCTGTATACATAGTGTTAAAATTAGTATTTATTTTTTCCACTGGAAAATTCCATCAAATGCTAGTTTGCAACTTTTAAAGTTGTTTTTTCTGTTGTTTTATTTTTCGTTTTTTTTTTTTTTTTTTNTGACTATGTTCTACTCCTTGTTAATTAACCTCTTGACTTCTTTTCGTTGCTTAAACAAGACAGTGCAGAAAAGGATATTGATGGTGTTAAAAAGCGCTGTGAATGCTGATAGCGAAGATAGGATTACACTTCAGTTTGCCTGGCCTGGCCTTCTTCCTGGCTTGTTACATGATCTTGAGACTTTGCTGTGTTGGAGAAGCTTGCAGTAAAGCTAAGCCTGGCAAACTTGTGCTGTTTTATAATTTATGGGTGTTAATGCCTTAAACACTGTTCTGTGAGAAGTATACGATGCAGTGGGGAGGCAGAAGCGGCCAGTGTTGTATGATACAGTGTGCACTTGCTTCTGCTTGGTGGCAATGAGCTGAGTAATGAGATGTAGCTGTCAATGACATTGCTATAGTGCCAGAGAAGTCCTGGAGAAGATGAGAAACAAGGAAAGGCTGTAAGTAAGGGAGATGAAAGAAACTACAAACTAACATTGCTCAACTTCTTGGAGCGAGTTGCATTGGAAAAAATACAAGGGGCGGGGGGTTGTCCTGATCTGAGAAGGTGTATTCATGGACAAAGGCTGACTTGGCTTTGCTTAGAAGGAAAAAAAGGACTCATGCAGCAAGGACAGCATGAAAGAAAGCGTGAGCATGACTGTTGGAGAGTCTAGCAGAGGAAGAGGGAGGCCAGCTGGAAGATGGAACTGATTTCTTGGTGCTAAATGACTAATGAAAGACAAAGCAGAGTTGTCTGTGAAAGTCTTTGAAATATAGACAAGCAGTTTATGTTTGATCTGGTATAGAGAATTCAGCAGAAAACCTCTCAGAGAGGAGCACAGAGAGATGGTCAAAGCGATAGGCTTGGAAAAAGACCTCTGAAACAGCATTTGATCCAGGTACCTTTAGGAGTGGTTGGCAGGGGAGATAAAAGGGCTTTACAGCAGAGAAGTGAGCTGGGGAGAGCTGCAGCTATGTGGGAGGCTGGGGAGGGGTGCATTTTTCAGGTGCTATGTGGGGGAAATCTGCAAGATTTAGACCCTAAGGTGTGTCAGTGAGGTCTAAGTTGTGTTGCTAGTGGGCTCATACGGGATGAGCTCCTGAGGGAGATGGTTAGTGCTGTCTTGGCCTATTGAGCTGGAGCTGGCAGGCGGACAGCCATGAGATGCTGGAGATCCTTTGTGCCAGTGTGTGATTATGAACAAAAGTCCTGTGGCCAAAAGCACTGCAAGCATGTCTGCAGCATCCCTCCTCTCCAGAGCCCTGGCCTGTAGGAAAATGCTTGTTTCCTCGCTCCTAACTGTGGTTTCTTTCCGATAAGCTATTGAAGAAATGTCTGTAGGTTGTTTTTTCGGTTGAAGAACAAGGAAAAAAAAAAAAAAAGCTGTTAAGTCGCCTGTAAATGCCCGTTTCTGCTTTGTTTTTACACGTGGAAAAGAAAAATTAAGAATTTTCTATGGTTAGTACTTAATGTATATGCAACTACATGTCTACTACTGGCAATGTGGGTAATAAATAGAATAAATAATAACTCTCTGAGTTGCAGAGTCAGTTTCTGTGTGTCACTGGTCTTGGAAAAAGGAACGTATTTTATCTTGTTATCACTAGTCACCCATCAGTCCTAAAGTAAGCAAGAAAATAAGTAGCTTCTGGATGATATCTGTTGCAGGCAAATCAGACGCCAGTTACTGATTTTCCCACGGCTAGCAAATCTTCTAGGGGAACAGAAGGATACACAAATGTCCCCATTCTCACACTTCACAGCATACTCTGATTCACCACTTGGACTCAGCAAGAAGCCCCTGCTACATGGCTGTCCTTTGGGAAGGCTGTGTATGCTGTTGGAGCGACAGCTTCTGGAGAGGGGGCACTGCATCAGCCCAGAACCCCCCTCGATGCTGCGATTGCAGTCTCCCTGGTTGATAGGGAAGAAAAATTATAATTTCTCAATTTGCCAGAAACATGAGCATCTGCAGCGATATAACAGAGCAGAAAAAGTTGTGGAGTATCTACTGATAAGAACTGCTGCATATTTAATGCAAAGGCTATTTTCAGTATAACTGTGTAATTGGGAAATTAAATCGTCTGAATGTTGTCATACATGCTAATTATACTAAAGAAACGGAGAGGAAAAATCTTGCACGTATCATATAGAGTTGGAAGATAATGACATTTTAAATTAATACTCAACATGTTGGTGCACAAAGGTGAAAATATTTTAAGTAAATGCGTTTTGGCTGGAATACAAGTGGAAAGAAAACAGATACAGTGTACTTGTTTACAGTTTATTGCCAAAGCTCAATATCAGGCAGATCAGGGAAATGCGAACTTGCAAATCAGCTTTACTAGCACTTCTTGTTTCATGTAAAAGTTTTCTGCTAAAAATGACTATGGGTACCACAATAAACAGGTATCTGCTGTATGTGTCAATTTGCTAGTTCTTACTCGCAGATGATTGTAGTTATCTGTATTTTGTGGTTGTGCAAAGCAAATATTTTGGCTAAAATGTATTTAAATGCTGTTTTAACTGAGTCATTCATTTGCAACACATGAAGCATAAAGAATGCATTTTGGAAGCTACACTTAACAGAATTAAAATCATCATGCCATTCCTTCCTTAAATAAATTCTTTTCAGTGACTCACCTGGGTAATGAATGGCAAGAAAAATGCATCTACACCCATATTGTTATTGCCACGCAAGTGTGGAGTTAAAGCTATGCCACTGAGGTAGATTTTTTTTCTTTTTATTGACTGAAAAGGAAAGAGAAAACATTTACAGTTTTTTTTTTTCTAACTCGGTCTTTCACATAGTCTTACTCAGCTCTGTAGCTATGAGTGGTGACCCTAAGATCTGCCCCATTACACTGCACAACTTCCGCCTTCCCAGGAAGAAATGTACTTTTATTACACTCATTTGGTTAGAGTGATGTCAGAATGATTACTGATATGCTTAAAGTTGAAAAAAAAAAATATATGTCCTTCAACAGTCTGAGGATTTAGATCTTCTCTGGGAATTCTTTGTGTCTTGTTGATCAAGGAGTGTTTTCCTGGAGGAGGAGTTCTCCTGCAATAAAACTATTAACATGACATGCTTGTAGACTTTTTTCATGATGTAATTTGTGCCTTTGATTAATACGTAGAAATCTCCTATCTTGTCTCTTATAAGTGTTTCCCCAAAATGTTTATAAATATGTTGGCAATTACTTTGAATATTTTTAGGATATAGACAAAGCATCTGCTTGTCCAACGCATATGACTATTGACGTTGCAGGTTACTCTGATACAGGACTGGCTTTGATATGCTGGCATAACAGATGCTCATAACTAATAACTGGGCAGATGGTGAAACAGCACAGCTATCGGTAACTTGCAGACGTCAGAGGCTGGAAAATTCAAGGGGACTTGGCCACCTAAAAACTTTGAGGGGTTTGTGGGGTTGTTTGTGTTTTTGGAAAATCTTAGCCAGATCTGCAGAACTGCCCACATGTGGCTCTGCTCCAGTTCTATTCAGAGGAAGAGGAAGGGATCACACTCAGATGCCAATGGGATGTGAGTGGGGATGCTGAAGTACTTCATCAAGCAGGACCAAGGGTGCTGCCAAGCCAGCCCAGCTGGTGCTAGCTAACACTATGCCCCCTGAAGCTGAGTGCTCAGGGTGCTGTGTCCATGGGGGAGAGCGATGGGTGCTCTCCTCACCTCCAGACACACCTCTCCTTTTGCCTCACGGAGAGGAGATCAGGCAGCACTTGGGCATTTGAAGTTGCAGACAAAACTGTCCCGACCACCCAGGAGTTCAAAATTCCCCTCTATAGGTGTGCAGCCCTTCATCTAAAGGTGCAGAGAGTCCATCCAACTTTCGCTAATCGAGCTCTGTGTTAAAAATCCCCTCTCCAGGGTTCCTGTTCTCAACTGCCATGGAACAAATGGTGCTAAAGGAGATCCAACGTCTCAAAGTGAGCAGTGCTGTTTATAAGTCCTGGCTCTAGGCTACCCTAATTCTACAGTCCTCCCCAACACAAGTTGCTAACAAGATACAAGACACTATTTTATTTATTCATTTATTTTGACATTGCTTGGGACCACCATCTGCTCCATCAAAAATTGATCCACCCAGTCAGGATAAAACTCATTCCAGGAGGCTGTACAAAGGAGAGCTGGTGGGAACCTGAGCTTCTGCACAGTGCTCCTTTGTGGGAGCATGGAGATTGGCGCAGTGGAATGTTCTGCAGACACACAGAACTCAGTGATTACAGCCCATGTCTGTGTGTAATACATGTACATGAGAAACAACTGTGTAAGAAAGTAGTCTCTTGCAGTAGACAGGTTGTAATATGTCCTAGATTTGGTAGAAATGGGTACACCCTTACATTTAGTGTCACAGGAAAGAAAGGATTGAAAAAGGATTAAACTATACTTGACATGGAGCAGCATCTTCTATTTGCCCTGCTGTCAATCTGCTTATGATACTCAGTCTGATAGAAACCGTGAAGATTTTGTCCCTGATGTGCTGTTGTGAGAAAGGATGACCTGCGAGGTATGACCTGGATAAAATGGTAGGATGTGCTCTCAAATCTTGACCCCCTGAAGTTAAGAGCAGAACTCTTCCAGTTGGAATGGGCTCAGCCTTTATCCCTGGTTCAACAGCTCACAGGCTGCCCCCAGTGAACCTTTATCCTTCATTGCCCTCATCTGCAAAATGGGATTAGATGTTGGAGTGGTGCATGCAGTATTTTCCGGAAACATGAAGAATGTAGCTGAGATAGCCTTGCTGCCATGGCCAGCAGGTGTCAGGAGGCGATTTTACCCCTCTTGTGAGATCCCACTTAGGCTACTGGGTCCAGCTTTGGAGTCCTCAGCACAGGAAGGACATGGACCTGTTGGAACAGGTCTAGCAGAGAGCCACAAAGGTGATCAGAGGGTTGGAGCACCTCGCCTACGAAGACAGGCTGAGAGAGTTGGGCTCTGGGGAGACCTTATAGCAGCCTTCCAGTATCTGAAGGGTGCCTGCTCTTTGTCAGTGAGTGTAGTGATAGGATGAGTGGTAAAATTCTTTAGTGGGAGGGTGGTGAGATGCTGGAACACGTTGTCCAAAGAAGTTGTAGAAGCCCTGTCCCTGGAAGTGTTCGAGGCCAGGCTGGATGGGGCTTTGAGCAACCTGCTCTAGTAGGAGGTGTCCCTGCCCCTGGCAGTGGGGTTGGAACTCAATGATCTAAAGATTCCTTCTAACTCTAACCATTCCATGATGCTAAATTTGGTTCATGGCCTTTACTGAGGTCAGTAAACTTGTGCTGGCAGTTCCTGCCACGGGGAATCCATCACTACAGAAGCTGCTCACCCTGAGGGTTGTAGGCTTGTTTTAAATGGTGGGCTTTTGAGTCGCTGCTGTACACTCCTCCCACCCCTGTGTGGCTGTGCTGCCTCTACCTTCCTCCTGAGGATCACTTTGATCTGCCCACAGTGGTGTCAACCACCAAGAGAAATGACCCCTAATAAGAAGAGCTTTTGGAAGTGCTTAGCAGGAAATTACTACATGTGATGTTGCTAAGCAATGCCAGGCTGGCCTGACTGCACGGGTTAATGCTTCTGTGCTGGAAAACCCAGGAAGGGTCAAGGGGTGTTGGGTAGCTGCTGCTTTCTGCTGGAGCAGTGGTTTCTGCAATAGAGCAAATAATCCTCATCTCATCGGGGCTGGGGTGACAGTTATTGGAGGTGGGAAGGAGATCTCCCCTGAGAGCAGCAGCAGCTGTGGCATGGACAGGATGAGATGAGAGCAGCAGGAGATGCACAGAGGAGTGAATCCTGCAAAGGGGAGAGGGAAGCACAGGGAAAGGGAAACCACCCCACAGGAGATGGGAGCTCTGTGGCCTTTTCAAATTCCACTCCCTGCACCTGTGGAACCAGGCTGGGCTTGGATGGGCTTTTAAAGGAGGTGAACTTTGCTTTAGTGAGAAGCAAAGCTGTTGAGCTACAGTAGTAGCTCTATTTGGTGAGACTCTGAGTCCTGTAATCCAGTGGTTTTCCTTCTGATTTCTCTGGTGCTGGGGCAGTCATCTCAGCCCAGCTCACCGAGACACAGGGTAGCACAAACTTACCTGCAGGAAGCAAAGTCTCCCTGTCAATTCCAGTTTCTTCTGGACAAAGATTTCTTCTCTCCTCCTTTGCTGCTATGCTCAAGTCCTGTTTGATATTACATATCTCCAGAAGCAACTACGGTTCACTGCTGAGTTAATCTATTTGTGCAGAAGGTGTCACATCGCTGTCCATTACAGTTTTGCCTCAACAGCATCTCGAAGCAATTTTTCATCTCTACCAATCCTTCATTATTTCCATTTCTTATTTATCTTTATCTTTCTCTTGTTCTTTTTCCTTTTTTTTTTTTTTTTTAAGAGAGTACATTTACAGTTCCCAGTTTAAAACAACTTTGAAGGTAACTTCTAAAGCTGCTGAGAGTATTAATGTGCTAATAGGAAGTGGGGAACACAGATGTATGTGTATATGAAGTACCTTTTTATGCTGAACTGGCAGGAGCTGGAGATGTCAGGGTGTCCCCTGCCAGCTGGCCTGTCGGAGCATGTGGCAGATTCACAGCTCTCATGGGACGGCACACTTGCAGAGGCCACAGGAGCTCATTCTGCTGTTTATGGGGACAAGCCAGACATTTGTCTCTCTGAGCCTGGGTGTCAGGCAGAGATGGAGCAGCCACTCAAGTCTTTTCCACAGCACTTAAAAGAACTCGGAGAACGGGACTGGTACTTAAAGAAATGGTGATGCTTAGAAAGAGGAGTGTTGGAAACTGAGGCCAGGCGGACGCAGATGCAAAGCTGGAAGGGGACACTACCTGCTCGGGGACTGAGCCCTCCCATCCTAACGGCAGGGAGCGGGACCGGTGCTCGGCGGCCAGACCGCGCTGTGCCGCCCCCTCCCCGCCAGAGCCCTGACACCGCCTCCATCATTAGCATCCTTTCCTCCTCCTCCTTCTCTCCTCCCATGCCGCTGGCCGGGCGCAGAGGGGTGCATGGCAGGAGCGGCGGAGCTTCGGCAGCCCCGAGCAGCAGCAGTAGCCGCCGCCACCGAGCCGCGCTTTGCTCTGCGCCAGCGCCCGAAGCAACTTTCTCGCTCCGCGGTGTGCGGGAGCAGGGAGATGTGACCGCCTGCCCGCCCCGGCGGCGGAGTATCCCCGGCGGAGCAGCGCGGAGAGGAGCGGAGCATAGCATCCTCGGCGGAGAAGCGTTGAGCGGAGCTTGCCCCAGCGGAGCGGAAGCGGAGCAGCGCGGAGGAGGAACGGACCCCCCCCTCCCCGCCTCGCTCCCCGGCGGCGCCCGCAGCTCGGGGCGGGAGCCCGGATGCGGTGCGGAGCCCGGCAGCCTGGCGGAGCCCAGCGCNCCGTGCCCCACCCCCCAGCATCCTCTACGTCGTGCTTCCCTTGCACTTAGTGCCACCCCACGACCGCTCGAGGGACCATCTCCCCCAGTCCCTGCATCCAGTGTCCCCCACCCTATCCCCGCTGCACGGAGCTGTTCTCAAACCTGTGTCTCCCCCCTCCCTTGCAGCCCGTGCACAGTGACTCCCCTTGCAACCCGTTTCGCGCACCCAGTGCACCCCATTGCAGTGGCCCAACTTTCCCCCAGTCCAGCAACAGCTGGGTGATGGCCCCACAAGCCTTCACACATGGATGGTGATTTCTCAGGTGTTGGGAAAGGGTTGGCTTCTCTTAAGGGCTCTCCACCTGCGGTGGAGTCACACAAACTTCCACCAGCAAGCAGCGTAAAATGGCATGTTTGGAGTAGGAGTGATTCCAGGCGACTGGGATGTGCTCAGGGATGCTTTAGGGGCTGCTTTGTGTCAGCAGCAGGTGGAGGGTTGACTTAATTGTGGTGGTCTGCACAGCGTGAACATCCTTGTGATCCTGCTTGGTTTGTGGGCAGTGAGGGTTTAGGTCATGTCCCTGCCAGGTCACAGTGCCAGCAGGTCTATACAGCTCCACACCATCTCCTCTAAGAGGAGAAGGGAGAGATGGAGGCTTTTCTGGATGAAGAAAAGTTTCTGCTAGCTGATGCCAGCCATAGCTCAGAGAGGAGAAGCCCCACGACTATATCAACCCCGGGTGTTGGAAAGCTGCCTGGACATGGGTAAGCAGTGCTGGGGCTGGACCCACAGTTTGGAGAAATTCTTGAAATTCATTGAATTTCAAACAGCCCCTGTTGCTCTGCTGTGAAGGAGGGAGGGTGGATTTGCAGCACGGCTGGGTTACCTAACGCAAGGAGCTCGCAGGGAGCAGTGCGCCAGGATGCCGCCGCAGCCAAGCCTCAGCCCCCAAATGCGTGTTCTAGCTCACAGGCTCCTGCTCCAACACCTGCCGGGAAGGACAAAGCACGTCGTTCCCCGTCGCTTCCTAGCAGGATAGAAAATGTGGGGGAAATTAGGCACATCTGCATCATTATGGTGCATTTACTTTCCTCTATGGCCAAATGCTAAAGCTGGAATGCATATTTCATGCAAGTAGCACATGAATTGGTGTATTATGCCCCAATCAATTTGACTCAAACTTCATCTTTGACCTGCTTTTGCCCTTGCTACCATACGTGCTGCACTCAGCTTTTACAGGTTAAATGTGAAAACTCAGGGGGCTTATTAGTTATCGCTGACAGCTTTCAGGCATTAAGGTTCCTTTTTTATTTGTCCTGGACTGGATTTGAGTGGTGGCTCACAGCCGTGCTGAAGCTGTGACAGTCTTGCAAAGCAAGAGGTACTGGGGGTGGTGATAGCGGTGCAGAAGTGAACTGTGGGAGAAGGGATTACAGCACCCAACGTGGAGAGGCAATTTAGGTTGGGGAGGACAGAGTAGATGATGTCAGATGGGTATCTTGGTGATTTCTTGCTGGGGCAAATACATCTATCTGGCTGGAAACAGTGTTGGTGGGGTTACAAAGGGGTTGATTGTAAAACAGGTTTGACTTCTTATGCCCTCTAATGAGCTGCAGGGAGCAGAAAATGCCAGGTATTTTGAGAGGTGCTTGTCAGGAAAATACCACTGTGTGGGAAGTGAGAGCTTTAAGAAGAATTATTTGACATCCACTTTATGAAGCAACTAAGAAATTAAAGATCTGTGATGCATTTCAACCAAATATTTGAAAACTAGGAAGCATGAAACCATGGCAATAGAAAGCTCCACTCACCTTTGGAAATTCTATCCAGCAATTCTCAGCAGTAAATAGAGCACAATGTCAACAGAGCTTTTAAATCCCAAATAACCCCACTCCCTTGCAGCTGGGGGGGCTTTCAGTGCCGAGCCGGACTGCACCGCTGAGCTGGGTCCTCCGCTCTGGTCCTGCCATAGGTTAGTTTTAAAAGAAACAGTGGTGCTGGGCCAAATTAAAGTTCAGCAAAATGAGAGAGGGCTATAATTCAAAGGCTGTTCTTGTTAGAGTGCTGCCCAAAGCAATATAATATTGAATGATTCTCCAGATTTCATTACTAGTGGAATATCCTGCCCAGGTTATAAATCTAGCTTGATTATTAATGTTTTTATTGTTCTCCATTAGCTGCTCTAACAAAGAGAGCATAAAATAGCAGATGGAATGGAGCTTGACTTGAGTGTTTGCCTTGAATTTTAGTATGTTGTTTTTGAGATTTACTACTTTGCATTTTGCACTGCAGCCTTTACAGTAAACCCCCCAATTCCCTCTCACCCCAGTGCCCAGCGTTTGCTAATCACATCTTTTTATGGCCGTTGGGCTTCAGCATCTCAGGGGTGCTAGCAGCCAAAACTTGATATACATTAATAGTAAGTGAGTAATCAGAGCTCTTGCTTCACTGGGCTTTGAAGCAGGTCCAAAGGGAGGTCTACCATCAAGTTATATTTTTCAGAAGAGCTGGTGCGATGGAGTCTTAGTACTGAAGGTGTTGACCTGGAGACCTGCTGGTGCGTAAGGGAGCTGGCTGTTGAACAGGCAGGTCCTGCCCACTGGGCTGCAGGCAGCTGTGAGGTGGGACACTGGGCACCAGGCAAAAGCTGAGTGCTAGGGCTTGAAGAACTCACAATAATTTATTGTCATTTAGACAGTTATTCTATCACCTGATGACCCCTCCCCACCTGGGAAGCAGAAACAGGGAAAAACAAGGAAATCCAAGGGTTGAACTATAAATAGATTTAATAGAATAATACTAGATTATTAATATTAATAATACTAAAGAACCAATATTGATCCCACTGCCAATATAGAACACGCAAGGATGATACTCAGCCCATTCTATTAGCAGGAAGCTGTGCACTCCCAGCAGGGGACAGCCTGTGCTGGACACTGAGTGCTGCAGCTTTGGGAGGTAGGGATGGGCTTGGGAATCTGACACCCAGGCAAAGATGTTTTAGAGATCACAGCCATTATAGAACTAAAAACTCCTCAACCAGCTTTCTCATTTATGTTGAATGGTATGAAATAACTCTGTTGGTAGCTTGAGTCAAGTGCCTGGGTCTCATTCCTCCTCATCTCTGCACCTGGTGAGCTCAAAAACACTGAGACCTTCAAGCATGCTTCATACAGCAAATATTTTCACAAATTCAGACACTAGAGTTTTCTAAAAATGCAATTTTCCCTACCATTAGAAGAGACCTTACTGAGAAGTAAAATGACTGAAAGAGAAATTTAGCCTGTGCTGTTCAGATCAGTACACTGAGCAACCTTGGCCCTAAGGGAGATATATGCCCTGGTGCTGGGGTTGCAGGATGGGAGATGATGGTGTGGTGGCAGTGGTGACATCAATTGAGATCATCCCTTGTGGACATGGGCTCTAGCATCAGTGTCCAAGGGACGCAGGAGTGGCAGGAGTCTCTTAGTTTGGGTACAAGAGTGTGGATGCAAAAGAGATTAGTGTGAGCGGCTTTTTCTTGACTGGGCGGTCAGGGGTGACAGGGAAGGTCTGTGGTTCCCCCCAGGCATTTCTACAGCTGGGGCTTGCTGGGCATTCCTAGGGGCTTGCGTAGAAGCAATGCCTCCCTCCGCGTCCTGTTCACAAAGCCTGTCTGTGTTGTTCCCAGAGAAGTTGCTCCCAGGGGATGGAAGCATTTGCATTCATGGAGACCACGGACTAGCGTTCCCCTCCGCCACGGTCCCAAGTGGCTCTTTGTTCAGGGCAGGGCCCTTGCCTTTGTGGCAGCTTCTCATTTGAATGACAAGGATGCGCTTGTGGGGAGAGCCGGAGTGGCACAGAGCCCTGCGATGCTGTGGGGTGGGCTGGGGGGAATAGACAGAGGTTCCTCTGTGTACCCACACTGGGGAGTGGAGGGGTGGGATTCATACAGATCTGTGCCCCATGTCTCCCAGGTGCTGAATTTCAGAGCAGAAGTCAGCCCATGCCTGGGGAATGGGCTCCTTCATGCTGTTTCTGGGGTGCTCTCCCTGCCGGCAAGAGCTTGGGAGCATCCTCGACTGGTCCTGCCACATGCCCACACGTGGCTACATGTGCTGGTCCAGTCGCGGTCCTGCCTGCCCTAGGATCAGCCAGGGACTCTCCTAAATTGCTGCATTTAAGCCCCTGGGAGCCAAGAATGTTTTTCCTGAGACATAGGTTACTTTCTGGTTCAACGCTTGGTGTAATTAGCCCTCATAAAGTAAAATCCTTGTATGGAAATAGTGTGTTCCCTCTCGCAAGAGAAGCTACCAGACTCATAACCTTCTGTTTCTGCTAATGGGGAAATTAAAAATTGATAATCCCAGTTGGATCTTCATTCAGCCTTCTAAAAAGGCAAGTCTTCCAGGACAAAATGCTCAAATACATTCCGTAAACAATAATGCATTCAGGCCAATGGCATTGCAGACAGGAGCTTTGCTTGGCCTCTCTGCCATTAAAGCACTTCGTTCCCTTCCCGGACAGAGCAGTGGCTATTCCAGGTCTATGAATTTTCTCCAAGAAAGTTAAGCTACCATGTTTAACAAAAAAAAGGTACCAAGTGTTGCTGGTTACATTTTAAGGTACCTCTTGAAGCTAAAGTACAATGCAACCTAAATTGGCTTGACAAAAGGCTGGCTGGAAGCTTTCAAATAGACGAGCTCCTGTGAAAGCATTTAATCTGGTATTAAAGCCCTGGCTGGCTTGAACCACTATTTCCCTTTCAGATTTGAGTACCCCAGACCTCCAGATACAGTAATGCAATTTCCTCCTGCTTTTGGCTGCTATTGTGGGCCCAGCAGTGTGAATTACCCAGGGCTAAATTTCCCCCTTTAATGAGACTCTGCCTTCAGGAAGGGTTCAGAGTGGGTGAGTGAAACCTTGATGTCACTGGGGATTTCCCCTTGGTTGGTGCTGGGGATGGAGTAGATGAGCTCCCACCTTGCCCTTGTTCTTCGTCCATGGGTGCTGTAGCGAAGCATTGCAGGGGTAGGAGAAGCTCTTGGCTGGTAGGACACCCCCAGGTGGACCCCACCATCTCTGGTGGCAGCATGCAGCAGAGCTGTACCTCTGCACCCTCCTAAAAACTTCCGGGATGCTCACACCGGAGGTCACTGCCTGACTGTTCTGACCTGACTCGGCCTGCAATGGTTCATTATTCTGCCTCATTAAATTAAGCTTCTAAAGAGATGATGTGAAGTGCAGCATGTTTCCATCCCCTGCCTGGCATCGGATGGGGCTCTCCCGGGTTGGTGTATGGGTGTGACTTACCGGTGGGACTGTGCACATCAGCCCCACTGGGGACAGAGGTGACATAGGTGATGTCACAGAAGCAGGGGGTTTTAGCTGTCTCCGACACCCTGCTTGGCCCTGCAGGTTCATTAGTAGCAACAGCAGCTCGCTCTGACTCATCGCCGGGGCCATGCACTAATTTCTCATTATTTACTCATTGGCAAAAGTGCTGCAGGAATGGGCTGTGCGGCTGCGGGAAAGGTCACGCTACTGCTGAGGGATCCTTTATTTCTGCATGCTGCAGGGAGCAGGCACATACCTAGTGTGGGTGTTGGGTCCTAGCTGGCCTCATGGAGGTGATAACGTGAGAGGGAAAAGCCCTCACACCCCAGATCCAAACCGCCAGCTGATGGTAAACCTGGGCCACCACACCATCACTCTTTAAAGTGTCTTGTTCAGAGTAGAGCTGCAACTTGGAAGCCAAGGATTTGCTTTTAAAATAACCCAAGATCTGTCAGAAACCATTCTCAAAATGCTTTCTTTAATTAAAATAATTTTAAATGGGTAGATTTGGGAGTTTCGGAAGCTCTTGCTGCTGTGCATGTGCAGCTGTGTGTGCCTTCTTTGTCCCAGATTTTTATGAGGATTGTCTCCGATTTCTGGGTCAGAGAATTAAGAGATTTGATGTTATATTAAAAAAACCCCACACCAAACCACATATGCAAAGTTAAATCCAGCGCAAAACAAAGCAGGCGTGTGGGGGTGAGGGGAAGAAGCTGCTGAAGGACAGGAGAGTTTTAGATAAGCGTAATGAGAAACTGCCTTTGACAACAGGTTTGTTCAGAGGAAAGTCCTGCCATGATTGATGTGGAGTAAATGCTGATGTTCATAGAGGAGTCTGGTGTTCAGACTCTGGCAGCTTGATTAGCCTTGATGATTTAATTGAAAAGAACCCGATTAAATCTGAGGAATTTCCTGCATTAGAATAAACCGTGTGCACAATTCTTTTTTCGCAGAAATCAGATGATCTACAGCTCTTTGTGAGAATGGTCAAAATATGGTGATTTGGAAAGTGGCAATATATTCAGGATTCCTTTTATATTGTTTTTTCAAGGGGGAGTTTCTGCCTGTTGACTGCCCGTGGTCAGGCAGAGTTCTTCACAGTGGCTGACACATTATTTCATCCTGACAATATTGATCTTTTGAGTGAACAAAAGCAATTTTACCTATGTCACAGGGTCCTTGCTTGCAGGTGATGGACATGTTTGGATTATTTGTCATTTAACAAACCCCAACTGGCACCTCCTGTGGTACAGCTCCCAGCTGCTGAAGTTTACCTGACAGCCCAGGTGCTGCCTTTATATCCTAGGGTTGCACTGCAATTGGAGTGTCCCCTACACGGTCTGCTGCACTCATCTTTCTTTAAGATCCCTCATCCAAAATAAAAGTGAGAGATAAGAGGTCTGGACTGCTTCATCCACAGGTCTGTCTTCATTTGCAGAAGTTGCTTCTCCTGCACCATGGTGGGGGCATTTAACCCCATACAGCTTCCCCAGGGCTTCCATCCCAAACCAACCAGCTCTGAATTTTTCCAGATGGAAATTTACCAAGAAATTATAAAGGAAGCTTCATGGACTATTGCCGGACTTTGGAGTTCTCACCGTCCAAGGCTTTTTGAGGTTGGGGAAGCAGATCCAAGAGTGGTGTCGGGACCAAGTGAGCTGCTGACCTCTGGAGGGTACCTGAATAATACAAAAAGCAAGGATTCCCATAGACATCCCTTCATCCCTTTTGAGAGGAAAGCCTGGAAACAGTCTTCTGAGAAATTGTGTGCTTGATTGGCAGCTGTAGACTTTCCAAAATACTGGGAGTTATAAGCTATACTGCTGCTTCTCAGGCTTTGACTAGCTATGTATCAGTCAACCTTTCATGAAGATTTGTTTTTTCTCGGTGAGATGTTGTCACATGCACAAACTACTGCTGGCATTGTGACTGAAGTATGTCTCAGCAGATGGCTTTTCCTTGGAGTCAAAGCTGTGACTCCTGGTGCCCTGAGCTGCTGGGTGCCTCTGCTGGGAGCCGCTCTGGAAAATCATATTACTAAAAATTTGGAGGTCTGTTTGGCTGAAGGGTGAAAAAAAGAGAATTCTCCTTTTGTCCTCCTGTAACTCCTGGGAAGTTTGGTTATAGGATCCCAGGGAAAGCGCAAGGACCAAAAAGATACCATGACTGCTAGCAACAATTCCAGCATGGCTCCAGATCTAATTACCTGTAAGGTCTGGAGTTGATGAATTCAGCCTTTGGGAAAGGATGCCAGGTCTCATTTATCACAGAGCGAGACAGAAACAGAGCAGTCTCTCCTGTTTTTCTTGAGCCTACCATGTGGGATCTCCTCTGGAGATGTTACATCCACTCAACATTAGTTATGCCCTAGCTGGTGCTTTGGCAAGGCACGTGTTGGGGAGCATGGGGAGGTCCCACCAGTCTGTAGGCTTGTTCCCACCTTGTTACTTGTGTTTACTTTGTTGTTCCTTCTTCATGCTCATAGTATCCCTCCAGTATGTTTGGCAGTAGAAGGGCAGTCAGTGGTGCTGCTTGAGAAGCATCTTTCCTCCTCTGATAAATTCTCTACATTAAATTAGCTTTTACTTTTCTTGCTTGTTCTCCAGTTTGTTGTTGCTCTGTACCAAGCCATGCTGTGTCTGCCTTTGCATCCTTCATGTCAGAGATGCATTTTTGTTCAAAAGTGAGAGGAAATTGGGTTCACAATGGGAAATCCCTTATAGATGTGTTTGTGGAATGGCAACATGCTTTATAGAAAAGGCACAGCTAATCAGTGGTTTGGGACTTTTGCCACATTTTGTTTATGCTGCAGAAAATGTATCCTTCAGGTCTGATCAATGAGACTCTTAAAATGAGGAATAATCTTGCATGGCCTCAGTTGGCACTAAAGTGTACAGCAATCCAGTTCTTCCTCCCAGGCTGGATGCTTGTCATAATTCATGACAGAATGACAGCACTGTCAGACAATCTGTTGCTGTTTTGGCATTTCTAATACACCTCGTGCTTTGTTCTGCAGTCACTCAGTGTCCAGCCAGATCAAGATAATCGAGAGGAAATCAGCTGTTGCACAACAGGGTCCCATATGGGCAGGGAGTGTGGCAGCAGTGATTGGACAAGCTCACCTGGGTTAAAAAACTGACTCAAGAAGACACTAAAATTCTCTTTCTCTGCCTAAAACCCAGAGCACCAAGTGCCCAATCTCCCAGGTTCTGAGGCATGAGGTGTTGTTGGCCAAGCAATCTTATTGCTTACTGAAAGGTAACCTGAGCCCTGAGTACCAGGTCTCTTCAGGGGCTTGCCTTCATGAAGGGTACCTGTCCAGTCTGGAGTTGGGTAGCTTTTGTGGAGTCCCCTTCTTTCATCCCTGCAGCTCCTTGGGGTACAGCTCAAGGGGCCCCATATGAGAAGCAGTTGCTGTATCAGTGTTTATCTTATGTATTTTGGCAGCATTATGTATTTTGGCTCTTAAGACCTGCTTCATTCCCTGTCAAACTGTGGTCATGTAGTGGAGGAAACAGTGCTTGATGTGTTTGTTCAGGGTGGTCCTATGAATGGAAATGCTGCTGCTTGGGTGCCAGTGGCAGTTTGCCTTTGGTCAGGCTGCACCTCAGCAGTGTCCTGGCAGTGCTGAGCCATCACTGCTCATGTTGCTGCCAGGAGCCAGAGGCATTGGGCATCTATGGGACCTAGGTCTGCTCTGGCCACAGTTGTGGAATGCAGCTCTCCCAGGTGATGCCGTGGGACTTCTGCCTTCTGGCTGAACCCCTGGGTTGGGGTAGATGTGTGCCCAATGGGTTTGCTCTGCATAGTCCACCATCTGAACAGGGCCAGCTCTTTTCATCTTTCCCTGGTTTGCCAGATGCCCAGCAGTGCCCTGCGGATGAAGCTGTTCTGCAGAGAAGCAGCTCTTGAGGGTTCCTGCTCCCTGCCTGGGCTGTGCCTAGGGGTGTAGAGGCTTGAGCCTTGAGAGGCTTGAGCCTTGTAGAGGTTTGAGCAGATGGGTGATGGTGGGTGCCCCTCAACATCCCCAGGGGAGAGCCCACTCCCCTCCCTACAGCCCCTTGGTGTTAGCAGAGCTAGTCCAGAAGATCACCTTTTTGAGCAAAAAGGGTTTCTTTCTGGGATAGCAAATGTCTTGGTGAGGCGGGAGTCCAGAACCGACATGTCCCCACTCCCAGCCTGCACAAAAAGCTCTCCTGGGAGATAGACATCAACCTCTTCCCTTCTGTCCCTGAGTGGGTGGTGGGAAGGGGCCAGGCACTGCTCAGGGACACCCAGGCATCCCCGTTGGTGTCGTGCCGGTGCCCTCTTGTGGAAACTGGGAAAATATCCGAGAAAATATGTTGGTGCTGGGCTGAGTGTGAGGTTGGAAATCCACCTGTGGAAGCATGGTGGGATGCTGAGCTCTTCACCCAGGTCCACGCGGTGCCCAGCCCTTCAGACTGCTGCCCGAGTGCCTTTTTTATTGCTGGTATTAATAGAGGGTAAGCAGAATAGTATTAACTTAGCCTGGGAGGCAGGGGCTCCTAGAGTTCAAATCCTGCCCCTTGGTGCTGACCTTTGGTCCCTAAATCCGTGCATGGCGACAGTAGCCTGTGTTTTAAGTTGAAAAAGTTTGCAAAATGTCTTCTGTGCCTCCTTGCTTTTATTCTGCAGTAATTTCCTTTCACCTCACAGCAAATACCTTTATCCACAGCTGCACAAACTTTGACTTTCTTCTTGAAATCATAGAATCACAGCATAGTTTGGGTTGGAAGGGACCTTAAAAGGCCATCTAGTAACCTCCCCTGCCATGAGCAGGGAGATTTTTGACTAGATCATGTTGGACAGAGTCTCATTCAACATGACCTTGAATCTTTCCTGGGATGAGATATCTTCCACCACTCTGAGCAACCTGGTCCAGTGTTTCATCAACCTCATCGTAAACAATGTCTTCCTTATATCTAGTCTAAACTTTCCCTCTTTTAGTTTAAAGCCATTACAATTTGTCCTATTGCAAGAGGCTCTGCTAAAAAGTTAGTCCCCATCTTTCCTGTAGGCCCTCTTTAAGAACTGGAAGGCCACAATAAGGCCTCCCCAGAACCTCCACTTTTTCAGGCTGAACATCTGTGACACTGAGCCCACCATATGCCCCCTGTATGTATGTCCTGTAGCTGCAGTGCAGGCACAGACCCACTGTCACCTCTCTGCAGTGGCTCTGCCACTCTCCTCAGGAAGGTGTGATGCCACTTTGGCCACCTCCTGAAAACATCGGTAAGTGAATGAGCCAACAGAACCACAGTGCTGTCCTGGCTCTCACCTTTGCATCTCAGCACCACCCCTCCTTCGCACTTGGGTGCCTCCAGCCTCAAAGGGTGATGAATAATAGCTGCCCTGGAGCTAAACCCACTGGTGCCAAGCATCTTCTGACCCCACCAACTGCCTCGCTTCCTTTGTAGTAGCTGGCAGAAATCATGCTATGCTGTGTAGGAAATTTCATGGGAAATGCCAGCCCAGCACCATCAGGGCTGTTTTCCATCCTTTGTTCTGGTTTCCCAGCCCTGCGGGACCCTGGTGAGCTATGTGCCCCATCTCCCACCTCTGCTGTGGGAACAGCTCAGGCAGTGGATCAGGCAGTGCTCAGGAAGCTCCAGTCCCACAGCTTCCCTGAGTTCTCCTTATCTTCTCCATGTTTCCCTCCTATCTCACTTATTGGTACCCTCCTCCTGGAAAAAAACCACCCTCTGTTTTAAATTTCTAAAGACTGTTAACTATTAAAATCAACCTGTCTTCTGCATTTCCCAGGCACTTGGCTGGCAGCTCCTCTTCATTCCATGCTTTCCTGGAAAGCAGTGTGTCCAAAAGCCCAGCCAAGGACCCCACCATACCCTGGGCTCTTCTCATAGAATCATCTAGGTTAAAGGGACCTTTAAGACCATCAAGTCCAACAATCAACCTGCACTGACAAAACCGCCACTAAACCATGTCCCTAAGCACTACACCTACCCATTTTTTAAATACCTCCAGGGATGGTGTTTCTCCAGCACCGTGGGTTGCTTTTGAGGGGGCAGGCAGCAGCATTGCTCCCACGGACACCTTCTCTCAGTTGCCTGCCCTCAGAGAGGACTTTAAGTAGTGCCAGACATGGGGTGCACAGAGCTAAATTCAGTCCTCCCTTGCCCCCAGCACCCCAGGACAGGCAGTGTCTCCCAGGCACCGGCTGCTGAGCAGAGCCAGGGAAGGCAGGATGCGGCTTGAATGCAAACACGCCGGGGACAAGAAGACATATGGCTCCAGGGGAAATAATGATGACCTCCCCAGCAGTGTCAGGAAACATTTGTCAAATGGCAGAAGTCATTAGCTGTTTTCACTACTCACCTAACGGGAACTTCACGTCACTGGTGACAGCTGGTTAATGCAGACCTGACAGGGCTTTTGCTGCCACAATCGGGGTCAGTTCCCTGCTTAGGGTGGCAACAGCCAGGTTTGCCCAGCGCAGACTTGGCCACTGGTCTGGGTGCCTCTGGCTCTGGCCCTGCCTTCCTGCTAGGCACAGCAAACCAAGCTGCGCCAGAAAAACCTGCCTGACTTCTGGTATCCCTTTCACAGTAACAGTGGTCATTTTTCTATAAATTCAGAAGATTTCAAAACCTTTTGCTAAAGGTGGACTGCCAGCCTGTTGCAATGGGTGGAAAACAAGAGATCTGAGCAGGTAAAGGGCTTTCTAAAAATCCATGAAAGGCTGATGCAAACCCCATCAAACGCTATGACCCATCCTTTTGGATGTCTTTAGGGAGGGTTCTGCTGAACTCTATCAGGCATAAGCACCCTCCCAGGAAAGCTGCTTGCCTCCAACATGCAGTGGGAGCTGGAGCAAGCCATCCCTCACCAGCCTTACATTTAAAGGAAGAAGAGCAGATTTAGTTTGTGCAGTGGTTGAATTTTGCCTACCATCAAACCTGCCCAGCTGTGGCGGTGCTGAGCTGCTGGCTGCCTCCCTGTGTGGTGTGCCTCCACCATGTTTGGCTTTATGAAGGTGAAGATGCGCTCAGCAAAAACAAGAACTGAGAAGGTGTCAGGTGAAAACCATGCTTCTCCCTTCATGAGCAAAGAGGTGGAATGGGGATAGACAAGAGCTAACACCAGGTTATGCAGATGGATTTATACAAATACTTCAATAAGAGCATATACTCAGGCACCTAATTTAATACATTAGAAATAATATCTCACCAAAACTTAACCATGGCAGCATTTGTTTTCCAGTGCTGCCATGAGACTGGCAGCCCCCTGAGCTCCCGAATTAGCAGCTCTGGCAATGAGGAGATGGCCCAGCTGCGTGCAGAGCCTGGCCCATACTGTGGCCAAGTGCTCCTGTGAGAGGCTTTGGCTCTGCAGCAGCCTTGGAATGAGGGGAAAGAAATTAAATTAAGTGCACCCTTCACCTGGCAATGAAACGTTAGTGTCGAGTACTTTAGGGTGAGTCCTCCACTCTCTTCAAAAAAATGGCATGAATATCTAGAGCAGCCAGAAAGGGTAAAGAGATGAACGAGGTTGATCCAAACGCAGGTGGGATCAAGGGATAAGTCAGAAAATTAATAAGCAAACTCATGTATTAGGATGCCTGGCAAAGGTGACCTTTAAACTTGTCATGACTGCATTAAGACATGTCCAGGATAAGATGCATTTTCTGCACTACATCCAAAACGCAAAGGGGAGGTGGTATTCCCAAGAAGGGCAGCTGGAGTGGAGAGGACAAGAGGGGTTCAGCAGCGTCAGCCCCTTGCTGGACCTCCTCCGGTGGGAAATGGTATCTGGCACCTCAGCAACATATAGTACCCTGGGATGCATTCGCAGTATGCACATCCCTCACCAATCTCAAGCCCAAACTCTTCTTCCTACATAAAACATCAACATGCATCTGAAAACACAGTGCTGGGACTCTATGAAATGAGGCAGTGAAAATGAGCACGAGGTTGACTCCATAAAAACCGCCACCACCCCCTCAGCAAGGAGGCCACTTATCTGTGATGCTACTTGCAGCAAGGGAATAAAGAATAGCGATGAAATGTGATTTCTTTAAGGGGGTCCTGAGCCTCTTTCTGCAGTTAAGACATCAACACGGGTATGTCAGTTGAGTCACCAAACCAACTTTGCAGGTTTGCCATCCTGGATGAACCTCTCCTGTGAAAGCTGCTGTAAGAAAGAGAAAAGGGCTGCAAAATGCACGGCTGAGCAAAGCCACATGGTGCTGCCTGCATGGCAGGGCACTGCTGTCAGCCACCTTGATGGAGTGCTGCTTTCACACAGCGGCCCTCCTCCCAAACAACATTTTTCTCTGGAATGAAGTGGCATGTTAAAAGTCACTATATAAAAAATATTTAGGCATTGCCTGATCATAACACACCTTCCCCTGAGCACCAAGATAATTCTCAGCCTGGCTTTCTTACTCTTGAATCCACAGCAAAGCAGGGCAGGTTCATGCAAAGCCTCCCCCTGCCTCCCTGAAACCAAGCCAGGGTCGCAGCATTGAAATCAAGAGTTAATGTTTAAGAGTCAATTTCAAAACACAAGGCAACAGCACTAGCACAAGGCTGGATATAGCAAAAGGTCATCAGAGATGTGAGCACTGGGATGGAGCACACCTGGGTGCTGTTTTGGGAGGGCAGTGGGGAGAAAAAAGATCACTAGGAGACCCTGAGCAGGTGGAAAGGGGCTTCCAGCCATCACTCCATCCAGCCATGGCAGGTTTTGGTCCTCCTCATCCTGCCCAGAGACGTCCCCACAGGCAGGGACAGTGCCTGAGGAAGCCCTGCAAGAGCCACTCAGCCGTGGTGCCACTGCCGTGTGGTTTCCTTCACCCTCCCCAGTGCAGGGCTGGCAGGGCACCAGGGAAATTAAGCGATTTCTAAAGCTGAGAGAAAAGCAGCCATCTGGGCCCTAACAGACAGGTCCTTTAATGAACAAAGGGAATTTTCTAGAGAAGCCAGAGCAATGCAACAGTCTGAACAAAAGAAGTGGCAACCCCTCTGATTCATCCAGATGCTGCCATAAGAGAGAAGCTTTCAGGGAGCACTAAATACTGGGGTAACGCCCTGTCCTGTCTAATTAAAGGATGAAGCAGGAGACAGGCTGGAGCGGTGGGAAGCAGGAAGGAGATGGGTGGGCTGGGGGGTGAAGTTCAAGGTTTTCTGTGCCACAAAGAGCCAGGGCAGCCACCCACAATGGCAGGAGCAGCCACCCCCTGGCAGTCTCCTCTGCCTGGGAACCTCACCTTTGGGGATGGGATTTACATCACTAAGACCCATAGAAGCCTTTACATGCTTACATCTTAACACATCTTAACACATCTTAATACATCTTAACTCTCAGCAGATTCCCCTGCAGAAAGCACAATTAACACTTGTGCAGTGGACAGAAAACCCAGGTGACTTTCCCAGATCCCAGCTCCAAAGTTCAGGCTACAAACCTGGCAACCTCACCTTCCACATTCATCACCATCTCCTCTCCTTTCTGCTCTTCCTTGTAGGAAATGCTTCACTGTTCATAATTCAATTTTCGAGTACTTCCTCACCCCATCGTTTTGTGCTCTGACACATTTCCTAATCTTGTTTTGCACGCTTGCAGGCAGCACTCCCCTTCCCCTGGAGCTGGTGAGCAGGTCTCTTTTGAAGCTCTTCCAGGTTATTGAACTACTATGTTAATGCAGCTTTTTTCCCATCAGTTGAGGGCAGAGTGCCGGGGACATCATTTATTTTCCATGTTTATTTATGTCAGGAGAGTCCTTATAGGATTTGTTCGCAGCTGCTTCAGTTGCTGCTCTTGCCGAGGTTACCTCCCACCCACTGACTTGTGTGCCAGCAAGTCAGACCCTGGGAGACTGGAGTCCACCAGCTTCCTTCAGCTGTTTGGATGCCATGGAAACAACTAATTTCCTTTATGCTTCTTAATGAGGACCAGAATTGCCCTTTTTTTCTGGCTAAGAGGCCCTCATGCTCCTTGAAGTTGAGGTTCTCTGGGAACCAGCAGTGACCCTCAGTTTAAGGCTTCTATTGAAGTCCCCCGTGAAGGGCTGGTTCTGGTCACCTCCTTTTTGGATGGCTTGAGTACGTCCTGTCTGGACTTTGATGATATAATCAGAGCAGAAAGCAGTGTTATTCCTGTGGCATGTGCCCCCACCTGGAACCAGATCCTCCTCCAGGCTGATATGGAGGGAGACCTGTAAGCACTTGAAAAATGGAGGTATTTGGATTATCTCAACCAAGGAATTCCTACCCCTCTCATCCTTGTGGAGGAACCAACTGGGTGTACTTGCTCCACCTGCCACTTCCCTTATTATTCTTTCTCCAGGCTCAGTCATGGTTACCAATGGTCACTTTTTCTGCTATAAACAATATATGGCAAATTTGCAAACAGAGGTGACCTCCTCTGCACCAGCCCCTGCCCAGGGCTCCCCGCCAGTCCTAGTTCATCAGCCACAGACAATGGCCAGACCCTGTGCCCTTCCCCACATGGTCCAAGCTGGCACATTGCCCTGCTCCCAGCTACCACCCAGCAACTTCCAGCTCTTTGGAGCATCCCAAGGTGATGTGCTGGGACCTGGCTGCCAATTAGTTTTCTCTTTAGGGTTCAAGGCTACCTCGGCAGAGAAGAACATGCCATATTGATTTCTCCGTTGTCCTTGCAACTGTCCAGGCAAAGAAACATTTGTTATCTAGTGACAGATCCCTATGGAGACCACTCAGGCATCTTACCAGTGGAGCTGGTAATTTTGCCAGAAACTCTGCTTTAAAAGGTTTTGCAATGTTAATTAAATTTCTGCAGTTGTATCTCTTGGCTCTGAATAAGAGCTAAACCTCTCTGAGCACATGAGGAAGGGCTCAGCTCTTCATCCCTGTTCAAACATGGGTTCTGAACAAGTCTGGCTTCCAAGACTGAATTCCCTGTATGCACCGGCTGAAACTCCCTCACCAAAAGGAAATGACTGTCAGGGTTCAGACACGGTAGGAGTCTAGATATCCTAGAAGCTGAGAGATGATCCCAGAGCTACAAAAAAAAAGGAGATGCCCTTGCATGGAGAACTAATTCCTCTAAATAAACAAGCAAAAATGAGTATTTTGATCACACAGATAGGCATGATGCAGGAGGGGCAGCTAGTCAGCCTGGACTCTGGATTAATTCACAAAGAGAGCATTCTCAGATCTCTTTGTTGCCATTGCTGGAAACTTCCACCCTATTTTTCAAGTTGCTCCGCAGGTCCAACATCTCAGGTGATGCATCATGCAGCTCCCGTAGGTGATTGTTTGAGGTTGCTCTGCACTGTCGGGGGGCTATGCTCCTGCTCCTGCCCGTGTTTCCTCCACTCATGGCAGCTGCTGCTGTGCTGAATAATAGCAAAATAACTGCCTGGCTTTGAGGAGCTGCTGCTGCTGCCCACCATGCTGTGCCTGCGCCAGGCTGGCTGGTACAGGTCCTGTGGGACAGGGCACACGCTGCTGCCCATGGCAAAGCAGGAGGACAGGCAGCAAACCAGCAACCAGGACAGGCTGGCACTAGGAAATTGCAGTCACCCTGTGCCTGGGGGGTGAGCCAGGGCTGGGATCTGCTGCTGCTCCCAGGAGAAGCAGAGATACCCAGGTCAGAGCCTCTGGTGTTTTGCCAGTGTAAGCCTAGGGCTTGGCTGCCTGGCACGGGTCCTCATCCTGAGCTAAACCTCAGGTTGGAGTAAAGCATCCGGAGCTGCTGCACAGTGGCACATGGAGAATTATTTTTCCAAACACTCCTGGTGACCATCACCAGCATGCCACGGCCCATCTGCCCATACACAGAGCCTTGTGGAGGGTGGCAGCTAAAGAAATTTGCAGACACAAAAGTCCAGATCCAGCAACCAACTCCCTCACTAACACCAGCCCAACACAGCTTTGCTTTGCTAATGTCCCCTGGGCTGAGCAACCTGTGTGGAAGGAGCATTTGGTGTGTAATGCTATGTCCCCGGTCCCTGCACAGGGCATCATGCTTCGCCTCAGACGTGTCTTTAGCAAAAGATGGAAATCATGGCCAGCTTCAGGCTGTTTTGCCTGTGAATCAATATTTTTGGCTTTGGTTAAAACATTAACTTCAGCCATCTAAAACAAAAGCAAAACAAGGCAGTAAACAAAAGTCTCCAAGCAACTGAATAGCAAGACTTCACAAACAAGATCAAGTAAGACAGAGGAGTCTGCAATTTTAATGTTGGAGGAAATGCCTTTCCCTGGGTTTATTTCCCCACAAAAAGGGACTCCTTTCACGGGGGGTGGGGGTGCACAGGGCTGCAGGGAAAGGTAGCCAAAGCATCCAGGAAGAGGGGCAGAAGGGCAGAAGGTGCAGCCTCACTGCAGAAGAGGCTGCGCTGGGTAGGTGCAGAGCCAAAGGCACTGCTCGTGGTTTCCCTGGGATTCACCACTGAAGGAGCAGAGCTTGGCCATGCTGAGGAGGAAGTCTCACAAGACAGAGACACTCTGCTACGGAAAGCTTCACTGCTTGGGAAGCCCGTGTGTGTTCTCTTTATTATTATTTTTTTCCCTCCTTGCTGTGCCGTGAGGTGGTTGGGCTTTTTCCAAATCTCTCCCATGGCGGCAGAGAGCTGGGGGGGCTGCGTTTCACCTTTCATAATCTCTGTGACTTGATTAATTCAGCTGTATGTTAAAACCTCATGAAACTGGCCAATTTTGCTGAGGTTTAAAATAGAGATTATATCCATCTCCTAATGTCAGTTTTGCAAATAACCACTTGGCGGCTTTGTAAAATGTTAAAGATAGGGGATAGGCTTCACACTGCCAAGGAGAAGGCATATTTAAAGGAGATAATATGTCTTCTGTGTGAGCCCAAATGAGGAAATAGATGTTTGTGGAGCTCTTTAAAGCATGGTTATGTCAAGAGCAAGAAGATCACATTTGTTTTTCATTTGTATGTAAGGTGAAGAAAGGACAAGCAATTTTTTCCTCCTCTCTGAACTCTTACAATCTTCCACAGTATAAATTGGTGATAATTGCTGCAAAATGACCCAACTGGGTCAAGGTGTCATTTTGAACCTTGAGTATCTTTTACTTAGCGAGAAATTAAAATTATTTGACTTTGACACCTTGGCAACCCATCACTGGAACAAATAGAAATAGGGAGAGCAGATGCCAGGCACAGAGCAGCATTGATCCAGGCTGTGCGCAGGCCTGGGAAAGGCCAGCTGCTGCCTCTCCTGACACCCAAGAGCCTTTTCCATCGATTCGGCTCTGTTTTTGATAATTGGCTTTTGCACATCAGACTGGGAAGTGCTTTAGAAGCAGCTTTTTTTTTTTTTTTTTCTTCCTTTCTTTCTGCAAGATTTTCTTAGTTTTGAACAATGAAAGAGTAAGTTTTGAGTTGCAGGGTGAGGATGAACTTGGAACAGCAGGGCGAGAGTCCTCAGGGTGCACTCATACATGGGAGCGGTGGTGACCCTGCTCCCAGATCCAGCCAAAGCCATGGGGTTGGTGCAACATGCTGTGGAATGGGATGAGTTTTCCTCTTCAAAGTATGCAGCCCCTCCTGCAGGAACATGGACACCTGCTCTTGTAGGACGTAACCTTGTGTCCCTGCTCTGTAATACTGCTCTGCCTCCGCTCACCCGCCCCCCTGGGACAGAAGAAACTCCTGTTTAATTACTGTGACTTTGATTTTGACAGCACAAATTTCCCTTGCTGCCTTCTGAACCTTCAAGGTTTCCTGCTAGCAAAGATAAAGTCCACTTGCAAAGGCTGTGTGCTCCCAGGAGGGTCCCAGTGCTCCCCTGCAGTAGGAACGCAGGGGGTAGGAGGAGCAGAGGCTGATGTGTACAACAGCCAAGGGACCTTCATCTGATGACCTCGATGGGATTCAAAACTGGGAATTAATCCAGCCTGCCATGATGCCTCACAATCATGCATAAATGGGTCTGGACATGGTTTGGGATGCACTTGGTTAGTGCCTGATGCTTAGGTTTTGAGGAATGGGGTTGAGCCAGCAGGTTGGGGGAGAGCCTGCCCAGCCCTGCCTGTGGCAGTTTGAACCACACGAGGCTGGACTGGGTCCTTTGGGCTGCACAGGCGGTACCGGGGCCATAGGGCATGCCCCTCACCAACATTAGCAAATGCTCTGTAAAAGCCTAGCTGTGTGGATGCCTATGGTGAAAGTCTTGTTAGTTCCACAGAGTTAGAGATGGCATGGGTGGACTTGTCTTTAATTTCATTTTATAAGAAGGAAAAAGGGAGACAGTCACATGAAAAATTAAGTATCTTGTGTAATTACAAAAGCTGACAAACATCATTAGAGAAATCTATTTATTAAGCAAACACTGATTGTGGACTAGTGCTGTTCTCCCCTAGTACAGCTGGGAGGTGAGGGTCTCGCTTTGGCTCTCCTGAGATCATTTTGCAGAGATGCTGGTGCTCAGCAGCAGCTGCTGTCAGTGCTCAAGACCTTCTTCATCGTTCCATGCAGTTTGATGTGCTATAATGACTCTTTTCCGTCCTAAACATGTTGCTGTAGTGCCAAAAGACACTGGTAGAGCAATGTTCTAGCCCAGCCTAATCTCTGTACCTTGCTATGGGTCTCAAGGGCAGAGAGGACTGTGCAGCTGAAGGTTTCTTTTCTTTCGCTGTGTGTAGCTCTCAAGCTGGTGTTGCAAACTCGCTGGCAGCCTCTCCTACCTTGCTGCATGCTAAAGATCTCTCTTTTATATTGATGATCACCAAGAGATGCTCTTTTCACTCACCAAGAGATGCTCTTTTCACACTAGCTCCTCAGCTAAAGCTTCTAAATGTGTGGCTTGGAGGAGCTGTATACTGCTACCTTCTGGGTGCTCTGGTACGTTAAAATGTCAGATGCTGAGAGAGTTGCCAGTAGCCTTGTTCTAGGGTTGCTGCTTATGGAGGAATTGGTGTCTCGTTGTGTATTAAATTATTTATAAGCAGTTTTGTTGGTGGCTGGATTTGAGAATTAAAATGTATATCTGAAGTAAAGGTTTTCAATAATGAAATAAGGTAACAAAAAGATAAAGCCATTATATGCATAGTTAAAATGATGCATAACTATGTGTTGTTTATGTAGCTACTTCACCATCTCAATTAACTTACTAGGCTGAGTAATCAGCCTTGGAAGCTTCTCCCAGGCCAGGTTTACCTCCTGCTCTTGCTAAAGGTGCTGCAGTGCTGCCTAGAGCAGTGCCTCAGAGCACAGTGGTCCTACCTCCCCCCTTCTCTCCTAGTTTCTGGGCTTGAGACAATATATGACAAGGCAGAAAGTTTCATACATCCCCTTATGAGAAGCAGGAAATGTTTCCTCCTTGTCTATTAACTAATCTATCTCTTGGCACGGTGTAGAGACAAGACATGGTACTGCAGTGTGCCAGGCTGGGATTGCTTCCCTTTGGACAAGCAGCTCTCCCTGCAGGCACGTAGCAGAGGGCATGCTGGTGGCCAGAGATGGGGGTGGCTGTTGAGCAAAGCTGAACCAAAACCTCTTTAAATGTTGTCCTGGAGCATTCTCCATCTGTGATGGAAAATGCTGCTGTTGGGCAGATGGCCTGTGAGAGGTGCTGGCTGCGGGCTCATGGCCCCACAGGCATCTTGCCTGGGTAGAGAGCCCCAGAGACCTGCATGGTCCCTCTGACCAAGGGGAGAGGAAGGGCAGCATCTGAAGGTGCTGCTTTGGTTTGCCCAAGGGTGTCCTGGAGACTTAAGAAAGACACAAAATCAGCCTGAATAACACTGTACCCAGCTAGCTCTTTAATTAAAAAACCCATGTTTTTCACCTCTTCTCTCGCTAGTCCCAGCTGGAGCCTGCACTGTGGTGAGTGCGTAAAGGAAAAGAACTACAATCCCCTGCAAGCATTTTGTTTTCTCTGCAAGCCTGAAGCCCCTGCAGTACCCAGTCCCCGTGCAGGGCTGTGCCTCCAGTTTCTAGTACCCTCAGCAACAAGAAAGACGCCATTTCTGAGGCTCTGAGTTCAGAGAGAATAATTTAAGCTTCTTTAACCTTTCCTCACAAGATCTGTCTCAAAATGAGCCTTATTGTAAAGTCCACCCTTATGTAACATTAAAATGCACTTATGTGCCGGGGCTCTGGGGGAGGCTCCCGTCCCCGGCAGTTCCTTGCTTATCCACTGCCTCTTCTTCCCCCCAGCTTTGTCTGACCAAGCAGCAGGGGATTGTTTTTTTGGCTTTGCTTCTGATGTCCTCCTGTCCCTGGTGTGAGGATGTCTCAGAGCTGCTGGAGTGTGCCTAGATCCTGCCCACATTGGCCAGGTCTTGTTCAGACCTGCTTGGTGGGTCTGCGTGGAGGGAGCCAGCAGAGCCCCCCAGCAGCAAAGGGAGGCAGAAGCAGCCTGCTGCAATGATTTTTATTCCTGTACAGGGTGAATACATCTTGAATTTATTTTGCTTATAGTTGTTTGGTAAAGTTTTCTTACCCAAAGAGCTTGCTTGCTTTCTCCTAATAGTTTTGGTTTGTTATGTGGTGGTGGATTTACTGTTGGAAATGGTTTTTCTCCAGGGTGTTTATCTTCAGTGCTTGGAGTGGGTGCAAAGGCAGGGGAGCATGGAGCTATGTGCCTGTTTGCCTATAGCCCAGGTGATAATCACAAAGGTTTGTGGGCAGCATCGCTCTGGACTGCTTGGCCAGACAGGTGGGAAGCTGCTGCTGCACGTGGGGCATTGCTGGGATGGGGGGAAACTGCCAGAAATTGTACTCATGGCTGGTACAGCATCTGTGAGAATGCCACCTGCCTCTTGCAGTGTGCCTGCAAGGCTTGCGGGGTCTGGGGGCAGCTGGAGGTAGGTGGTGGGCCATGCTTACTCAGCCTTGGCAGCATCCATAGGGGTGAGGCTTTTCCCTGAACTAGTTTCTTCTTGAACCTGCCTTTGCTTTAGAAATCCCTGTGTAATGCAGCTCACTGCTGCAATTTTCTATTTAGCCAGATTAGGGTCTGTCTTATCTGTGGTTTTGGCTGACATTTGCCTTCTCTCACCAAGCAGTCTGTGAAGTTCTTTATCAGGGCGTGCAATGCTCTCTTCTTGCATGTCCTAACCCACCTCAAATACTTCTTCTCTACATGACAGGCTTTGAGGGGATGACCTGGTGAAACCTGCCCACCCCAGCTCCCCACTGAGCAGGTCTCCAAACCACCTTACCTGTCAATCATGCCTCAAGACCCGGGAAACTTTTTTAATGCTCTTTGTAGTACAACACAACAGCTTACAATATACTCTATTAAATATGGAGCAAACAAAAAGTCCATTAAAATAGTCCCTCCTGAGCTGGTGGGCTGGGGTTAGTACAGGTGTCCACCTGCTGCTACCTTTGTGGTGGTGCTTTTAGCCAGATTAAATTGTGTCAAAGCAAAGGGAATAGGTTTTCTTTTGTCCCTCCCTCTCCATCCATTCATCAGAGGATGCCTTTTGCAGACATGTTTGTCCTCCCACCTGGTACAAACTGGCTGTGGTTGAGGCTGGAGTGAAGGGCAGGAGCAGACCTTGTACCTCCTGCCCTGGGTGATCAGATGTGGGAGGGAAATCCTGCCTTTTGAGCCATGGGAGTCTTGCCCCAGTTTCAGAGGAACTGGGATTTTGCCCTTCCCTTGCCTGCCTCAGTCCTCCCTAAAACTGGCAGCCCATAAATTGGCAAACTGGGAGCAAAATGAGATTAGATTTTGCAGCAGTGGAAGTTCAGGATTGTGCTGGGTCCTGGCCCTCCAGAGAAAGGCACTTTATATGCATGGAACTGAGAGAGAAGTACAATCTTTTAATTTTTGCTGTCCCCACAAAGGACTTGGTTTTCGGCTGCCCCTCTGCAGGGACAGGTGGGGAGCACCCGGCTGCTGCCTGCCTGCTCCATCCCTGCCTGGTGCAGTTCTCCCTTCCACCTATCCAGCAGACTCAATTAATCTGACGTATTTTGGCTCCTGTTTGATTCCTTGGCCTCTTGACTCTATCAATTAGCAATTTTTTTTTCTTGAGTCAGCCACAGAGTAACTGTCTTCTACATGTTTTTCTGTCATGTTTTCACCCAGCTTTCCTCTGAATCTCTGGCATAAGTTCTATGCCAGTGACTTTCCCTCTTTATTTGGGTGGAGAAACCCATCTTTCCATCCAGCATACAGCTGGGTTCACGCAGCCAATGTATCAGCCCACCATTCCAGAGGAAGGGTGGTTTGGCAGTGAAGGATGCTGGATCAGGTCAAGCAGGGTCCCAGTGCATTGATGTTGCATCCACAGGAGCACAGGTCTTCATCTCTGAGCCTGTCCTGTGAAGGGCAACTGTGCTCTTGGCTCCTGACAGCTGTCTCTAAAGCAGTCTGAAATGCTGCTTCTGAAATGGAAGAGATCCTTCCTGGCTATTGTCAGTCAGTAATTAAGGCCTGATATATATGAACTGATTTGATTTCTTACCCCCCTCCCCCCCCGCCATGCCATTATCTGGCTTTGTATAGCCTGATATATTCCTGATGGTCATAAAATTATCTTGGCCTTTTTAAAAGTCAATACTTGCTACTTAGTAAAACTGTGAGCCTACGGGCTGGAAAAGATTCAAGTCTTACTAGCTAAAAGGCATTAATTCACAGAATATATACATAATAATGCTGTCCTGACTTGCAACGAGTCCTGCTTGCAAGATTTCTTCCCTTGTCTACAAGATGGACTTTGGACATCTTCTTTTACGGCTTTGAAAGCTCAGACTGATGGATAGATTGTTCAAAGCCAAGCAAGGCCTTTGTATTAAAGCAAAAAAAGAGACAGCTCAATATTAAGTGCTGGGATGACTGAGATCAGTATGGGGCGGGTGAAGCCAACCCTCTCCTGGTTTTCTGTCCAAGCAGTGGCAGAGGAAGGAAGGGGCTTTGTTGTTTGGGTTGGCTGCCACTGTACTCTTGCAGCAGGTCAGTTGGTTCCTCTCTTGTGATTTTTCCCTTGCACTGGGGAATCACCCATCCCCGTGTCTGCAGGCAGTCGGGCAATGCATCCCTCAACAGCCAAATCTGATTGACTTTCCCCCAACCTGGAATCTTACTTCATCAGGAGCACCAACACTTTTATTTGGAGATCCTCGGGGACCCCTACGTGCCTGTTTCTCTGCTCACAGCCACCCACTGGGCCTGAGCCACGCTAATGGCTTGTTTGTAAAGAAGAGAGGGGAGGGGAAAGATGGCAAAGCTATTCATTTAAGGATAAAAAGGAGAGAAAGAAAAAGGAAAGGCTGTTGCAAATTCCTCATTCTTCCCACCCAGCCAGCTCTGGCATAATCTCATTAAACGCAGGCGCTCGGCTGCATCCCTGTTCACATAAAACTGGCTTCTTGCTGAAAATTCACAGGACACTCACATGCAAACCCATTGCTTTTCCCAAGGGGCTTATAAATGGTGGCATTAAATACAGGAAAGGGAGCAAAACAAAGGCTACAAAGGGGGTTCGTTAACCATTATGGCCTGATGCAGGTTGGTGGGGAGCCAGCTGACAGCATCGCTGCCACACTACCTCCCCAGCCATGCTCCATCAGTTGCAAGTACTTCCCAAAATAAAATAGTTTTTTATAATATCATTTATAAGAGCCATATTTTCAACAAAAACATTGATTTGTTTTTAGCTTGAGGCTTTAACCATGAAAAAAGGCTAGACAGTAATGCATAATGTAAAGTGCTGCTGTGAACAGTTGCCTAGTGGCATTGAGGTATGGTGGCTGGAGCGTCTGCCTGGGATACAGGAGACCTGTGGTGTCACCTCCAGCCCAGGCCTCCTCCTTCTCCCCACTTCCCTTTTTCCTGTGTCTCTTGCTGATGTGGTGAGGTCTCTTTGGGGGAAGGACAGGCTCTGTCTGCATGTAGCCTCTGTGCACCCCTGCAGGATGGCAGCCCTGGAGCTGGAGGTGCTGTCGTTCACTGAAAGGCGCTGAGGATTACCACCTGTACTGCTGCTAGAAGAATGTTAATTTTGTTGTTGCTAGATTAAGCAATGACATAAATATGTGATGGGCAATCAATATGAAAGCTTAAATTTGCATTAACTTGGGGGTTTACGTTTTGCTTTCTTTGGTTATTTTACCAAGAACAAGATTGAATTGGTTAAATTGATTAAAATGATTGCTGAAATTGGCCTAATTATGTTTTGAAAGTTACTTTCCTCTGAGGAAGGGGCTATGTCCTACCTCCTGGGTGGCTGCTATGGTTTTGCTCAGGGACAGTTGCCTGCTGAAGTGGCTGATAGCCCACTCAGCACCAGCAGATCTGCTTGCACCAAGATGCCTGTGTCCTTTCTGTGGAAGAAAATATAAGATAGTGTTTACACTTGCAGCAGTGGTATGTAGAAAAAAAGAAAACACCAACCAGAACAAATAAAGCTAGTCTATTATTGCAGCTAGACAGGTCTCAGCATCAAACCTTCTGAAAGCCGTTTGAAAGCTCTCTGTGCTACCTCTGCATTCTGTCGGCTAGATGTACTCCAAAACGTCTTCTAAAAGGCAGGGCTGAGCTGCAAAAAGCTACAGGTGTCTGGAAAGGTCATATTGTCTAATTCCCCTGTGTTAAAGGGGGAATAACACATATTTGCTGATACCTTTATAGCTCTGCTGTGCTCACTGCCGTTTGAGCACAGCAGCACCCTTCCTTTCCAAGGCAAAGCAGGAGGAATTGACGTGCTGATAAAGAGAAACAAGGATTCACCCTGCTCTTTATGGAAAGAAACTCATCACCTTAATTTCTGGACAAGCTCAGCGGACACAGCAAAATCTAAAGCAAAGCATCCAGCAGAACCTGGTTCTTTGCTTTAGTCCCTCTGAGGACACACATATCCTGTCTTACCCCATCCCAGAAACCTTTTAGGTCAGGTTGCATGGGTCTCTAAGCAAACTGATCTAGTTGAAGATGTCCCTGCTCATTGCAGGGGGGTTGGACTAGATGGCCTTTAAAGGTCCTTTCCAACCCAAACTGTTCTATGATGATTCTCTGATTGATTCTTCAATTTTTCTGGCAGGTTTTGTTGGCCTTTCTCTATAACGGTGTCTGTTGTATTGTCACCACTGTGTCTGTGAGTCCCAGGGGCTCCTCATCCTGATGGGAAGGTGTTCAGCTCCATCTAGGGTATTGCCCAGCTTTGTGAGCTTTGGAAATGTATCTGTTGGCAAATCATGGGCAGTTTGTCTAATGCAACCAGCAGAACCTATAGACTGCAGTTGCAGGATGCTACTGATTGCCTTTCTGCACAAGGAAAGCAGGAGATGAAGCTGTTTTTGTGCTATTTAGGACAGGAGAGAGCAGGCCTGGATGGTTGGCCTCCATATAGTTAACAAATGGTATTTGGTATATATGACCAAAGAGAACAGTGGCACACTCAGCATACCAGGGCATGTCTCTGCTCCTGATGAAGAGCCATTCTGGTGTTGCAAGGAGAGCAGTTCTGCTCATGACGTGATACGGATGGTCACTTTGACATTTTCAATCAAATGCATTGACAGAGCTTGTCTCGTGAAGCTGAAGGAGTCAAAATATATGGGCCTTTAAAAAAAAAAAAGGCAAAACAAACAAACCTGGTGTGATTAAATGTATCCAATTTACCAGATGGATTTCTGCTCTGCTGAGCAGTATGGTCTGTCAAGGAGTTTCTCTGCATTTCATATTCTGCTTATGTAGGAATGTGAGACCTCTCCATTTAATGAGTTTGGTATCACAAGTTAGTCTGCGTTGTTCCTGCTGGAATAGCTCTCGGGAAGTGGCCAGGGAATGAATTTCTGCACAAATCTTGTGGGCACAGAGCAGTGGTTGCCCGTAAGGGGAACAGCATTTTTTGTCCTGCTATCACCACCAACACCCACAACCCTCACTGAGCAGAAGTATACTTTTG
Organism: Jacana jacana; assembly: GCA_013400555.1. Taxonomy (NCBI): domain Eukaryota; kingdom Metazoa; phylum Chordata; class Aves; order Charadriiformes; family Jacanidae; genus Jacana; species Jacana jacana. The sequence goes on from VZTM01036043.1 coordinate 40,648, forward strand.
GCAAGGGTTCAACAAGACAGAAAACTCCATCTTCCTTTATTGCTCATGCTATAGGGGTGACAGTGTGAGAGGCAAACCAACGCTCAAGGGCAGGGAAGCATGGCCGAGGGTTGAGCTGACCTGCAATAGCTGGGGCAGTTCTATGGGATCCTTCTACCTGGTTCTCAGCATGGGGTACATGGCTGGGAAGATGAAACCCCTTAATCTTGATATGTCTGCAGTGCAAATAGATCTAAGAAGTACATAAAGTCTGTCTGTTTATGTGTAGAAAGGTGAACGATGCCTCCAGCTGTGTCAGGCTGTATCAACACCATAGAAAGTCCGCAGAAGACTGGGGATATTTTCCCATTAGAGCTTTTGCAAATATGTAGGTTTTATAATCTTTTTATTTCATCATTTGCCGCTCGGTGGGGGGGAGATGATCTTTGTGCATAAATGTGCCTGTTGCCAGCCGTGCTGGGAAGGGGATGTGCAGAGATGCAGGCTGGAGGGTGACGGGAAGAGCAGGCTCCGTTATCACAAGCCTGGAGTGGCTTTTGATGTGCAAAATCACAGGCACTGGCTTTAATTTGCACATCCCATCTTGGTGTCATGAGGACCACAGTGAGCACAGAGACACTGTTGTAATTAAGATCAAGGTTGGATCCAAGGCAGCGCACGGGGCCCCGGGTCATGCAGATGGCCTTCGTGTTGGGAAAAGGCTCATCTGTGCCTGATGGCTTTTGGGGCACTGCTGCCCCCCAACCTGTCCACCCCACCCCACCCCAAAATAATGCAGGGTTTTGAGGTCTACAGGCCGGTGAGAAGACAGCAGCAGTGTGGTGACTCTGTGGCCATGGGCACATGGCACTGAGCTGCCCAGCAGAAACGCAGCGTTGGGATGCCAGCTGGTGCCCCTCCTGAAGGGGTTATTTGAAACTGTGTGGGAGTACATCAGGACAGTCCATCCTTCATGGGTACCCAGACTCATGCCTCCAGAAGGCATGAATCACAACAACACTATGTACTCTGTTCTTCAAGCAAAAGTTAAAAGCCACCCAAATATTATTTATTATCTGCAGCCTGTGCATAAAGCATCACCTCTGACCGAGTGATTGCTGTGCTGTCACAGCCGGTGCCATCAGTCATGGCAGCCACCTCTGAGGTTTTTTTGCTGCTCCCAATCAGAGCTGGGAATTAGGACTTCTAATCAGGGACGTAGTTGTTCACAGGCAACGCTCAGTTCTCATTACTGCAAGTGGGATGTGGGGTTTGGATCTGGTTTTCCTCTGAACTACCTAGGTAGGACCTAGCTGCCAGTCATCTCATACTTTCATCCATGGGGTGCCCATGTCCCAGGGATGTAGTGTGGGAAGAGCAGCTAAAAGCCCCTCATGCCACTGTCTGCAAAGCAGAGTTATTTGCTGCCACCAGGGACTCGGCACTCGCCTCACTTTGCTGCCCCTGCCTCAGTTTCCACATTATTAAAACAGAACCCGTGTGAGGTTCCTGTGCTGTGAAAATGCTCCCAAGCACAGCCCTGGAATAAAAGAGAAGTGTCTCCTGGATGAGTGTGTCTCCTGGATGAGTGTCTCTCCTGCAGAGCTGCAGTCCTGCTGGGATGGGAAAGACAATTCCTGCCAGCAGCGGGAAAGACCTGTGTCACAAAACCCCTACTTTTTCCTGCTTTGGGATGAACTTGTGCATCACTGGCCCAAAGCAAAGCCTGGAAGAAGCTGGGAGGGGGTGGACAAGGGTGAACCAAACTGGTAGTATGGATGAAGACCATAGCCTGTACCCATATTTCTGTTGCAAAACCTCTGCTCTTGGCCTGTCCTTTGATGTGGCAGAGCCCCAGGTGCCAGTAGTGGCCAGGGAGCCCAGTGTTCCCAGGGTGGCTTGCAGGAGGTTCAGGCCCTCGGTGCCAGGTGGGGTCTGGATCCGCATCCTGTGCTCTCGTGTGGGAGGTAGTTTGCCCAACTGCAGAGCTCTGCCACATATAGAAGTGGTGCTGTATAATTTGGTATGGCTTGTAATGCCTGAAGAAGTAATGGTGGGTACAGACACGCAGATTTATTATTATTTAAATTAGCATTTGGGGCAGGAGGAGTGGTGATAAAAGCAGGTTCTGCATTGCCTGGTTTAGCTTGTTTGCCGAAGTCAGGTACTTTATAATTCAAATCCTCTGGGGAGAAGTATAGTCTGTTGTTTTTTTTAGTTCTGGTTATTTTCTGCAAAACTCCTTTGGTCCCAGGTCACAATTAACATCAGTTCTCGGTGAAAGCAGAGTCATCCTGGTAGCCACAGGAAAATGCCCCGGAATAGTCAGAGCAGGTTGAATTATTCATTTCTCTTAGTTTGTTCTAATAATTAAAGAATTTTTATCATGTTTTGCAAATTGTCCAACACTTTGTGGTGATGTAGGGCTATTTTTTTCCTGCTGCTGTTGAAGGGGTAATGAGTTCCAGCTCATACAGCCCATGGGGTGCTCCTGGAGTACTAGTGCAGAGTTCCCAGTGTTTGCACCTGAGGGCTGGTCGCCTGAGTATTGTGATATTATTACTTTGATTTAATAGCCTTGCTCCTGAACAGAAAGCTCCTTTTTTTGTTTCTTTTGTTTGTTAGCCAGTTGCCCGCAGCATCAATAATTGTTCAAGACACTTGTACAGCTAATAGAAAGAGTCTGTCAACAAGAGAAGCTCATTGTAATACCACTGTTTTAAAGAGATTGGGGGAAACAGCAAAGCCTACCAGGTAGCAAATGTGTTGTTCCTGTAATCACATAGATCCAGAGACAGGAGACGTAAGCGGGGCTTAATTCTCTCCCAAATGGATGCTCTATTTCGCACCCCAGCACAGCTTCTGATTTATGGATTCCTTAACATCAGAATTTTTTCATTGCTAAAAACTAAATGGGAGGGCGCAGCAAAGACCTGATCTAAAAGCTGCTGAGGTAAATACAGGGACTGCAGCTGTTGTTAGCAGCCCTTGGACCAGTCCTAGCACAGAGCATGGTAATGACAGCAGTGGAAATCCCAGTTTGCAGAGGACAAGAGAATTTCTGCATTCTCTTGAAAGGGATATTGACTCACGCTGTGAGCATATTTAAACAGGCAGTGTCTGTCCTGAGGTTATATTGAAAACCAAGCTGACCTCACTGGAGGGAAGCGTGATGCTACAAGGGGAGGAAGGAAGCCACTGCCCTCTGAGCTAATGAGTGGAGGAGAGATATGCAGCTGAGTTCATTTATTGAGGTAAAACGTTGGCTGCCATAAAAGGGGAAATAGTTAAGCTGTGCTGTAATTCTGAAGCCTTGGATGGAGGTTAAGAGCTATGAGTAGAAGATGTGGATGGGCCAAGGCAAACCTTGGTGTTACTGGTCATGCTACAGAGAGAAAGTCAGGTCCGGAGTCCATCCTGGAGGAGACACTGTCCTAATAAAATATCCAATAAATGGAGTTAGTGAGAGATCTGTTTTGATGTATAGCAGTCTGTGCAGTTAGCTACCAGACGTGGTTTGTTTAATGACTGAAAGCGAAAGAGTAGAAGCTCATATGTGTGAGATAGGGAGAGGAATATAGATTAACGCCATTGTGTTCTCAATGCGTCATTGACTTTCCCTACATACCATCAGCAAACGTGCCGTTTGGGTCCAATGAGACGGACAGGCTCATTAAGCAAATTCAGGACCTCTAAAGTCACCCCCTAGAAGAGCCTTGCTGCATTTTCTCACTTTAGTGAAGAGCAATTTGTACTTCTTTTGAAAGAATTCATCATTTTCTTGCTAATCTTGGTCCGAGTCCAGCTGGAGGATGGGAATGTTTGGAAGTTCTCTGCACAGTCTTCTTGGGTGATGTCAGGATCCCCCTGTCGGATACTCAGGAGGCTTGGAAACTTTAGTTAAATGTCCAAACATCTGTGTACTGAGATGAACCAAGCCCCTCAGAGAGACCATCTTGTAGAGACCTGAGCATCCTGGCTCCCATGGTGAAGAGGGCTCAGGGAGCCTCCTGATGCAGGATTCCCCTTGGGCAAGGGGCAGCAGCTGCCTTCCCTGCCCACCTTCCTGCTGTATGGGTGAGACAAGGTGGAGGAGCGTGGATAGGGGAGGACTGAGGCACTCTCTGTTCCCTTTGTCCATCTCCAGCAGATGTTTCCTCAGGAGCACCATCCAGCTGGCTCTGCTCACAGCAGTCCCCCTGTCTGCTTCAGGCACTGCTGAGTCTTGTGCAAAATCATCCAGGAAATCAGAGACATTCCCATGTCCTGTGCCCAGAAAACCTTGAATTCACTAAGTCTTGGCTTTGATTTTTTTTTGCACAGAGAAGATGTGATTTCAGGGATGAGGCAACTTCTCACTCTGATTCATTGTGCCGTGTTGAGCAGGGAAATCTCTTCCCTGCCTACGTGTGGACAGCAGCTGGGTACACAGGGAGGAGAGTTCTCCTGGGCTTACAAATGCTGTAAGAATTGTATCTGATGACATTTAAATTAACCCTGTCACTCCATCTCTGAGGTTAGATTTGATCCAACCATACCTGAAGGCATGCTCAGAGCACACCAGTGGTGGAGAGAAAGGTGTGCTGGGGGGGCACGCTCTCTGGCTCTGGGTGCCTGCTGGTTGGTGGTCTCAGAGGGGAGCCAGCATCCAGGAGAAAACCCTGCCTGGGTTTTCATGTAAGCTTTGAATGCTGCAGATCACCAAGTGCATCCCTTTCAAGAGCCGGGGGTGACAGGTCTCATGGTTTCCAATTGCTCTGCTTCTCATGTTGGAGTTGGGCTTTTCCCACCACCCTGCTTGGCCATTCTATGTCCTACCTGGACTAATGAGTGGAGGCAGTGCTCTGGTATGTCCCGTGTGAACAAAGCTGGAGAAAGCCTGTGAGGTAACTCAAAAGCTACTACACTCTGTGATCCACACAAAGCTGCAGCCCAGGGACCAGCAGTACCAATGCTCTAAAGTGATTTGTAAAGCGCATCCAGACTCTGCTGCCAGTATTTATGTGCCATATGTTGCAATGGTAATTACTTATTGTGCTTCTCAATGGAATAGAATATTTGGGTCGTGTAGATCCCACTGGTGATGTTATTGGCCTCTGGACCCACCAGAGGACTAGAATTTTTCACATTTTTATTTTTAATGCCCTTTCCTTTGTAGTGACCAGGGCTGGGAGTGTTCAGGGAGAGCCAAAGTCCCATTTGCTGTTCAGCACAGGGTCCTGCCAGGGGCATCTGTCACTGGGACATGGTGCTGGCAGGGGAGAGCACCCTGTGCTCGCTGCAAACAGCCTTTGACTTAAGCCTGCAAGAAGGGAGCATTTTTATAAACCCTGATAAGCAATGAGATACATGGTTTAGAGCTGTTTTTGCAGCAAGATAAAACAATGCTAATTTAGTCATTTTCCTAACTTCCCATCACAGTTTAGCAGACTATTACACGCCAGGACTTTCTTCTTTTCCTTCCTAAATACCTCGTTGATGAAAATGGATGTTCCACTGTGACGGGCAGCATTATGCAAAACTAGGGCTGATTTAAAAACAGAAACCTCCTATTCTGTTAAAACTCTTTTTTGATGGTCATGTGGAGTTTCAATTGCATACATTTTTATTAATTTTTTTGCATCATTCATTGCCTTTGAGTGGAAATTTTCAGCATGTGCTGAAAAAAACCTCCAGTGATTGAAGGCCTCCCTAAAGCGCTGGTGTATTAAGTCTCCACCAAGAAAAATATATATCTGTGTTGAAGATAAAGAACAAATTGTATTTTGTTTATATGTTTTGTCACTTTTTTTTACTCTGAAAAGAAACTTAAAGCAGTCGTAGTAAACATTGTTCAGCGCTGCACTGTTCTGCCTGCCTTCTATGGGTGGGAATTGGTTCTTTGATCTTCAGTTCAAAGAGGTTGAAAAGACTGTTTCTGCGGTCTGCAGAGAATTTCCTTCTGCTTCTACAACATCTCTTGATTAACTCTATGTTCTGGGAAGGCTCTGCTCTCTGTATCCATCCAACCGAAGAGATGCTTACACCTTGTGTAACACTTACCACAGAGTGGATGAAGTTTGCTTCCAAATCATGACAGCCTTATCCTGTACCCACCTAGCCCTGTGGAGGATGTCATCCCCCAATGCCAGGAGAAGGGAAAGGCAAGCAGAGCCCTGCGAATGAGCGGAGGAGGCTATAGGCAAAACCTGATCACATCCGACAAGATCTGCAGGCAGCCAAGTTGGCATTCAGCTGCTGGATGGGAAGTGAGCTGTGCCTGAATGGAGGCACTCTCTCCACTTGATTCTTATGACCTGGATGTCCCAGGTCCAATGGCATGGAGTGGTGCAATTTGTCCCTTGTTTTCAGGACCTGTAGGTTGTGGCCTTTTGCAACGCTGCTGCTGTTAACCTAATCGAACATTTAAAGCAAGGGGGAGGGAGAGGAAATCATTAGCAGCTGCATTAACTTCTACCCTGGATTCTGTGCACAGCGTTCGCTGGAATTAAATAGCTATTTGGATTCAAGTGACTCTTCCGAAGTGAGCTAATCAAACCAGTCCCGCAGTTCAGCGGTGGCGGCAACCAAAATCCTGGTTGCAATCCAAACTGCATTTTTTTCACCTAATGAACTAATCAGCTGATTATGTGCATGTGATAGCTCATTAGAGAGGTGCGTGACCACCTTTGGAAGGAAATTGTAGGCTTTGCGTGGCCTGGAGGCCGTTACATCGCAGGAGCATGCTCCTCAGAGTATTGTGGCACCATATGTGTTGCTCTAATTAACGGACGTTGTTCTTGGAGTCGTTTGATCTCAGGAAAATGACTGTAAAAATTTGAATCCTGTAAACCTTTGAAAACTTGGAAGAAAAACTCAAACAGCCAAAAGCAATTTCCCTTTAATCCAACTTATAATGGCGGTGACGTTTTATTTTTTATTTTTTCATTTTAGAAGCTTCCACCCTATTTAATGGGAGCTGCAGAGATAAAGTGAAGTGTAATTTGGAAATTAGTTCCGGATGTTTGAATTGTAGCTTTATTTTAGTAATCTGGGTCATTAATTTTGTTGAATAGCGTGTTTGGATTTTCTTCCCCTGTGTGTGCAAAGTGCAACTGCACCCAGAGTATAAAGGGGCTTCCAGCAAGAAAGAGGGCTTTGAAAGTCCTCCCTGCCCTGGGTGACCCTACAAAAACAAAGCCCATTTCTCTGTGGTTATCTGGTGTGGACAGCCAGAGATGGGTGGTGGAGATGAGCGCTGGGGTGGTTCGTGCTCCTGCTGCGGCCATGGACATTGGGGATGGTGGGGAGGGACCTCACCAGGGCTGCCTGTGCTCCAGGCCAAGGGCCAGACTTGGGTCAGGGAAGGGTTTAGTCTCTCAGCTGTGACAGGAGTATTGTGGCACCATATGTGTTGCTCTAATTAACAGACGTTGTTCTTGGAGTCGTTTTAAAATAAATAAAAGCAACTTGCAGCTTGATAAATGAGCAGTGGTGTAGTTTGGTAAACCTTTTCAAAGAATATTAATGAAAAGAATCTTTTCAGTGAAAAAATAGGCTTGTGCCCACACCTTGCACTGCTCTGGAAATTGGGATATACCAGCATCCTCTCAGTGCATGTTGCACAACCAGAGAGTCTCTGGAGGTGTGCTGTGAGTGACTGCCAGCACAATTCCTCACTGCAAAGAGGCATCTGGAGCAATGCTGGTGGCCGTGCCATGGACGAGGGAGAGGTGCCTGTGGGTGTCAAAACCAACAGCCCTCAGGCAAAGCACTGCGGGTGCTGTTTGTCCCCTGGTCAACAGAGGTGCAAATTTAAACCTTCAGCATTGTTGGGATGGAGCTGGTCTGGGAGTCTGGGATGCTGGTGTAAAGCTCATGTTGCAGTCTGGAAATCTGCAGAGGAGGCAGGGTAAAGCTCTGCTCTTCTCTCCACTTGGCAATGGGTCACATAAACCAAGAATAATGACCTGTATAGACTGATTAGAGTTAGAAGGGGCTTTAAAAATCATCCAGTTCCAACCCCCTGCCATGGGCAGGTACACCTCCCACCACACCAGGCTGCTGAAAACCTTGTCCAACCTGGCCTTGAACACCTCCAGGGATGAGGCAGCCACAGCTTCTCTGGGCAACCTGGGCCAGTGTCTCACCACTCTCGGAGTAAAAAGTTTCTTCCTAATATCTAATCTAAATCTCCCCTCTTTTAGTTTAAAACTGTTACCCCTCATCCTATTGCTCCACTCCCTGATAAAGAGTCCCCCCGATCTCTCCTGTAGATAATGGAAGGGGCTATAAGGTCTCCATGGAGACTCCTCTTCTCCAGGCTGAACAACCCCAACTTTCTCAGCCTGTCCTCACAGCAGAGGTGTTCCAGCCCTCTGAGCATCTTCATGGCCTTCTCTGGACATGCTCCAACAGGTCCGTGTCCCTCTTATGTTGGGAGCATCCCAAAGAAAGTATTACAAACTCTACAGGATTAAGGCTGTGTTTTGTCCTGTATGTCTATGCAACATCAAGAAAAAACAAACAAACCAACCAAATCAACCAGAACCCAAACAAACAAAAAACCCCGGACTTTGGGGGCTGAGCTTTAGAAACATGATCATTATAATAATACAAGAGCAGGCAGAAGCATGGATCAGGTTTTTTCTGCTTATCCTAATTTCTGTTTTGCTCTTTATCCTGTTTATCCTCTCCTTGTTACCCTGAACTAGTTTGTCTTCTTGTAAACACCAACCTACAACCCTTAAAAAGAAATCATCAGGAAGAAAACTTGCTGACTGAGTTGGTTTTTTTGCCTGTGGCAGTTGAATAAGCCCATCAGCTTATATAATATTAATATTTGTAAAAGCAAACCTACAGAGTTCACAGATCTTCCATAAGAGAGGGACAATATCTACATCTACTTTAAAATGAAGTAGGTAAGTGGGTTCTAGGACAAAAGGGTATTGATACAAAGGAAGCGGATAAATGGAAGAAATGAAATTGCCATTTTAATCTGAAAATTGGCTCTGCATAAGTGATACCAGAGGCTTCAATGCTGTCAGCAGTGCCAGCACTTTGCTCTGGGTCTTCAGTTGGCCTTGGAGAGCTCCTGTCCCTGGCTGCTGCCACAGCTTTTTTCCCTGGTATTCCATTCGAGTTGGGTTAAGGAGTGAAAAAAGACCAAAACTGAAACAGGCCTTGTTTGCAGAGGAGAGGATTTTATTACAATTTATTCAGACTTTGTGCCTTCTCCAAAAGAAAAAAAAAAAAGTGCAAAAAAAATTAATCCGTTTTGGATTCTGTTAATCATTTTTTAAGTGAAGAAGCAGGGTTTTCCCCATTACGCTCTACCACAGCAGTATTGGGAACGCAGGCTAGAAAAAAACCCAACAGCTTATTTTTAGCCAACCAAGTGAGCAATCTGTCTCCAAACACGTGCAGGGAGCCGTGACGCTGCTGCATCACTGTTAGCACATTCCCTTTTCAAAGGAAAACTGTGTTTTGAAGCAGTTGCTTTAAGACGTCTTTTATTGAGTACCACCCACGGTGAGATGAGACGGGCAAAATCAAACCCACTTGAAGATTCTAGAACTACATGAGAAGGAAAAAAGCTGCCTTTTTTTTTCTTCACACATACCCCACACTCCCCCCCCCCAATTTTTCTTCATTTCTTGAGTTGTGCCATCTGGATGTCTGGTCCCATGATGCCACAGGGAATGGGACATGGGCAGCACCCTGGAAGCCCCCATTCCTGGTCCTTCAGTCCCAAGGGATGAATATGTTGCTACAGTTTTTCCCTGCTGCCTGGGACACAGTGTGAGTCCTGCCATCCCATGTGAAGCAGGTGGGATCTACAGTCCCATGCAGGGATGGTGTTTTGTCAATGGCTGTGATTTTTAAAGGGTAAATATGTGGTTACCCTTGGTATAGTATGACCAGGAAGTATCATTACAAGTATTTTACAGGTGAGAAGTTGGGGGCCAGAGATCTGATGAGATGATTCCTACAAAAACTGAAATGGGATCCCGTGAACCCCAGAGCAAGGTACATACCCTGGGCCACGGCATGCATCCTATAGTCCAGCCACACTCGTTCCCAGCTTGTCTTGGAGCTGGAAGATGGTCAGGCATTTGCTCAATCTAAATTTTTTGGTGAAGAAATTTCTTTCCTTTTAAAACAGGGAGTTGCTGCTGAAGCTGAATTTTCTCATGGGATTAGGTCAGTTCATTTTGCACAGCACATTTTTAAGGAAAAGTTTTTAACGTGCCAACTCAGGCAAGAAATATGTTCAAAGAATTTTAGCATTCAGCTCAAAACACTATTTCATTTAAACATTTTAAGCTATTGAGAGTTGGCAAAAAAGCTTTTTTTATTTTAAAAAAAGTGGAAATAAGAAGGGAACGTGTTAAAGTTATCTCAGTGGAAAATGTTTTAATATTTTTCATTTATGGAAGTTTATAAGTTTAGCTTTTGTCTTAATTAAGGACAAGACAATATCTGAAAAGCTCACAGGTCACACAGACAATTAGCCAGACCATTCCTGATGGTTTTTCTCATCTCCAAGTCCAGCTGCATTTTCCCTAATGAAATATTCTGCCACAGCAATGGTAGAATGTGAAAGTTAAGTATTATGGATCACCTTTGCTTACAAGGAGAGAGGAAACCACCCAGAACCTGTACACTGGAAGAGATGAATGAGAGCAATATCACAGATGTCTACAAAATTATGGACAACCTGAGTAAGACATGATAAGCTTGATGGTCGAGAAGAAAAATCACAAGCAGGAAAATCAGTGCTTGCAAGGTGGATTGGATGAAAGACTTGTGCTATCTACCTATTCCTTCCATTTTTTATTTAGGGAACCCTCTGTTTGCTCTGAGGTGTCCACTTGTCCTTGTGCTTTTTCTGTCCCTTTGCGTTAAGGAAGAGAGAAGATCTTGGCCTGGCTGCAGCCAGAGGCGCAGGACCTTTGCTGGACTGCACCATGTCTTTGCTTTCCCCAGCCTTTTGCCTCCACCTCCTTCCAGGGGGACCTGAGCAAAGCTGGGTTATGTACATCTCTGCCGTAGCATCGGCTCCACTGTCATTAGAGAATAAATGACACTGTCTCCACGGCCAGGGAAGAAACCAAATTAAACCCCACCAACCTCAGCAATTGATGGTCCGGCTGCTGAGCTCTGTGTCACAGCTGATTTCTCATGAACAATCAGGGGTGAATTGTAGCTCTAATTTCTGTCACAAATGTTTTTGCTATGCAAAGGACAAATAGGAGTGGGGAGGGGAGGAGAGGAGTGCTTGGCCTGGCCTTCAGCCTGATAGCGAGGGAAGGCTGCGATGATACTAACGTGCTCCCAGCAAGGTGGTGGCTAATGGAGTTGCATTAAGCAACAAGAGGTGGCCAGATAAGCTGCTTTCTCTGGCTGCAATGACACATCATCCTGCTAAAATAAGGCAAGCGGGAAGGAGGGTGAGGAGGGAAGTGAATTGCTGGTGAGAAGCCCAGCACAGGAGACCATGTTCCTCAGTGGAGAGCCACACCAAAGGTGGGGAGATCCCAGTAAAGCTGTGTAAGTGTGGAATTGTTTAATTGGGTTTGCCAGAGAGGGGTGCTGTGGCATTTGGGGTGGCCACTGCAGGTGACGCTAAGCTATGAGACATTCAGACTATAGCGATAAGCAGGTACCGACTTTTGGCACTAATCTGACTACGATAAATTTGTGGCGTATTGACTGCAGTGGAAGTCTAGATCAATATCAGTCTTCAAGAGGCTCAATAGGTCAATGTTTCTTTGATACAGATAAAGCAAATAGAGGGTAGGTGTTTATGGCCTTCCCTGCATGCAGTGTTATTATTCTTTGCTGATCCTTCTGCCGAGGTGAGGGAGGGGAGCAAGAAGGAAGCTAAGAAAGGATTTAGAAAGATAATTCACCAGATGTTTAAAAAGCAGTTGTAAAAAAGAGATTTATGGCACTTTTTTCATCAGTTTTAGGTTGAAAAGAGGAAGATCTTCATAAAGATGCGTTGTCCTTTCAAAGACAAATTTCTATCAAATAATGGGCTTGGTTTTAATGAGACATCCGTGGCACGGGGATTGCTGGCACGTGGCCGTGCCTGCTTAGGCTTTGGCTAAAAGGGACATGTGGGTGTTTTACAAGTCCCCACTGCTTTCTGGTGGTAGAGACACCTGTGCTCAGCTCTAAATGCTTTAAGGCAACTGGCAGAGATGGTTAAACCAGGGCATGTGGAAAGATTAGATAAGAGGGCACCGAGAGAAAAGCCATTTATTTCTCCCTTTAAATAAATCAGGAAAGTCCCATCAGGGTCTGCAAATGGCTGAGGTTTTGGCTTCACCATTAAGCCAGTCCTGGCATTTCTGGGGGGTGACCATGACTCTGCTGATTTATCCCATTGAACAAATAATCTGAAGTTGAGAAACCTATTACTACTATATGCACTTTAATACAGTGGATTTTTAAAAAAATCCAAATATGGCTTTTTTTTTTTATTTTGGTATGATGAGGGCCATCCATCACCAGGAATGAATTTTTGGTGTTGACCAAATTTTTGGGGACGTTTGTTGAAGGGTTTTGCTTTGCTCCCTGTTCCCATACTCCTTCCTGCTGTGGCTGGAGGGCAATGGCATGGCAGGGAAACTACTGAGTCTTGCTGGGACAGTGTTTCTGCTCCTGGAAGTCAAGGCTTTGCACCTGTGGTGCTTATATTGCCTGGGAACTGGTGAGAAGGGACCAAGCAGAGGTCCCACAGTGGCCTCCAAGGAAGTGACTTGGCATATTATGTCTCCATGGCATTTTTCTCCAGAGGGCTCAGGTTTGTGTCAGTGCTGAAGTCGTCCACCTGTGTCTCATATAATTGCATGGCTTGAAGTGTGGTTGGAGACTTCATGGTTGGGTTTGTTTCTAATCAAAATCCTGATGTCCTGAAGGTAAAACAAGCCACACTCAAGCCATCGGGGTGTGACAAGGGGACCTGGACCACAGGGAGATCAATGTGTCCCGGCTCTTCTCTGCTGGGTGAAAGGAGCCTCTCCCAAGCTGCTTGCATCCTTAATGCACTGTCACCCCAAAGTTTCACCACCCCAGCCCTGCATGGACTGGAAAGCAGCAGGAGGTCACAGTGGGTCAATTAATGTCACAGCAGGTTGGTGGTATTGCAGCACATTGGCTGAAGAGCCAGCATGAGGATGTGGCAGGACTTGCAAAGGGCACTTGACCACAGAGGTGTTTCCTACACTGGCAGGGAGGAGAGAAGGTCCCCTCCACTCACTTCTTATGGGAAGCTGTGACCTCACTGTAGCACCTGCAGGAGACAGAGAACGTTTAAAACACAGCATGTGTGGTCAAGGCAAAGTTGGGCAAAAAACAGCTGCTCTGCAACCTTGGCCAGAGATCAGCAAGGTTTCTCTGTTGGATCCGGGGGGCTCTCCCCAAGACCCCTAAGGGCTCCCACTGTAAGGGAGGTCCTGGGGCAGGTGGCATTGCCTGGTCCTTGTGATGGGCATGTTTTCCGCCCTCACTACGCTCAGCCCTGCAGCAAGTTTCTGGGAGAGCTTCCGGTGTCTGAGGAGGGAATCAAAGGCGCCCGTGTGACTCTCAGGTTGGGGCTGTGCTGCTGCCACTATCAAAGATGGTCTGCAGCCAGGTGGGGAAATTAGATGTCACCCTTGGACCTCGTGAAGGTCAACAGATCCCATTACTGAAGTGATGTGTACAGATCTGTCCTGACACGTCCATTTGTTAGCAGGGACCATGCAGTTTGATGGGGAAGTTGGGTATAAAAATGTAAATGGGAAAAAGATTTCCAAGCAGAATGGAAGGACTTTCAGGGCCTCTTTCCCCACGTATGTATTTCCTTCCTTTCCTTTTCTCACCCCCCACTTCTTTTTTCACAGGATTGGCTGACAAAATTTGGGTATCTGCCTCCACCGGATCCTGTCACAGGACAACTGCAGACGCAGGAGGAACTCACCAAGGCCATCACTGCCATGCAGCGGTTCGGGGGGCTCAAGGCGACAGGGGTCCTAGGTCAGCGGCTTGTGATCTCTCCTCTTTCCAGTGCGGAGGGATATAGGGATGGCTCCCTGTGCACCCCAAGAGGAGAGGGGACTTGGCCCTGAGTTGTGGAGTAGCATCATCTGCAGGAAAAGCAAACGTGGGTGTAACATACCGCCCAGTTTGCAGCTGTAAGAGTAATTACATGGCTCAGGTGCTTTGTTGCTTTGTGCCTTCAAGAACCTGAGGCAAGCAATTATTTCACCAGACCCACACACCCTTGGGTTTCCCATCATGCTTAAAATAGCTTAAAATAGCTTTTGGTGTGCTTAGAGAAAAAAAAAAGAAAAAAAAGACAAGGAAAAAAAAAGAGAGGAACAAATGCTGATAGGTTGTCCTATTCAAAGCTTTAATTGCTGCATCACATTGAGTTGAACAAAAGTCCTGATTAAGCCTCCCCCTTTGGATATGTAGATACTCTGTTTTTTTCACCTCTAGGGCACAGCTCAGGGGAGGGAGGAAGATGGTGTGGCATCACCCATGCGCTGCTTGCCCCTGCCCATAGAGCCACGAGGTGCCTGAAGGGCTGCTGGGGGTTTTCTTGGCTCTCCCCAAGCCACAGCAGCCCTGAGCACCCACCAGGTCACCCCCAGCTGCAAGGGAGGGCCTGTTGCCCTCCCTTGCGGCCAGCAGGAAGGGGCAGTGGGTGGCTTCTGCCTGACGTGGCAGCCACATCTGGCTGGGAGGGAACAGCCTTAAGGCCAGGCTGGTGTGACTCAAGTTCCCCAGCTTGGCCAGGGTCATAACTCTCAGTGTTCTCATTGAGGGAAGGAGAAAGCCAGCATTATCCGGCCCTCAGAAGGCCACCCATCTGCTCTCCTCCCCTCCCTGCCCAATGCATGGCCCCAGACAGCCACTGTGTGGCCAGCTTTCTTCCGCTGCTCAGGACAGAATTAGCGAGAAGCTGCTAATTAGAAGGCCAGTCTCCATCCACTCTGGTGCCCTGGCTGCCTTCCGCTGGTCCCCCAGCGCAGCTGCTGCCCAAGCAGTGGGTGACCATGCCCGGTCACTAGGACTTTCCCTCCCCGCTCCTAATTGAGTGTGTGCAGCTATTCCTCTTCCACTTTATCACAAGCTGCAGGAGGCCCAGGAGCAAGGATGGCCTTTTGAATACATTTGCATTCTCATTTTTGGAAGGGGTGTTTGAAACAGTGTTGGGGGCTGCCCTGGTCAGCTCATGGGTGTGGGTTTGAGCCTGCAAACAAAATGTTGAAGTAAAGATGTAAAGCCAGCACGGCAAATGGGTGAATGAACAATACCTCTGCCTTTCAGCAGGAGCTTTAAGCTTCCATTCAGTTTTAAAAATAAATAGGAAGGAATATGAGCATTTTCTAAGTGAGCTCCTAGCTGCAAAGTGACATTGTTTATTTACATGCTAATGTTTCTCTGCTTTGTCAGGGGAATAATGAGAAATTCAGCAAGAGAGACTAAAATGGAATAATTAAAGAATTATGGTTTAAAATATAATCAAAGCTGGCTACAGGTCATTTTCCACACAAGTTTTCATGATCTGTAAAGTGTCACCCAAGAGCTAACCTGCTGCATTTCTCCTGAGATCAACAAAACTGTATAGTGACACCAACAGCAGACCTAGTACCTGATGACTCCCCCGGGTGGTGGGGTGTCATGTCCCCTTACCTCCTGGCTGCCCCAGCTGGTGGATGCTTTGAAGAGATGGGGTTTCAACAGGAATTGCTGCTGTGGGTGGGTACAACTGTGGCATGGAGGAGGCTCAGTGCCCTATGGGTGGCACCATGGGTGATGCTGGGACCAGTGCCATGCCCCAGTGGCTCCCCAGCACTGCCTTTTGCTCTGCTACTGCATCCTCAACACTGCCCCTCTCCCTGTTCCCCCCCCCACAATTTCCTAAGCCACCATTCCCATGATTCCTATTATTTTTTTTCCCTAACCCTAGATGAAGCCACGCTGGAGCTCATGAAGACCCCTCGCTGCTCTCTGCCCGACCTCGCCACCACAGAGACCAGGAGGAAGCGATTTGCACAGGCTCTCACCAAGTGGAGCAAGAGGAACTTGTCTTGGAGGTAGGACTTTATCCTCCCCTACTGAAATCTTGCAGAAAAGGGCTCATTCCATGCAAACATGGGTCAAATATGGCTTTGTGGTGAGTTTCAGAATGATGTGATAAAATGTGTCCCTCCACACTCCCAGGACCCAACAAAATATTTATTTAAGTTCTTCTCCTGGCAGTTCTATCCTTGATTTCTTGGGCCCGTTTGGTCACCAGTTGGGCCTGTTACCACAAAAAAGACATTGAGATGCTGGAGTGGGTCCAGAGAAGGGCAACAAAGTTGGTGAGGAGTCTGGAGAGTAAGATGTATGATGAGAGGCTGAGGGAGCTGGGGGTCTTCAGCCTGGAGAAGAGGAGGCTGAGGAGAAACGTTCTCGCTCTCTAGAACTCCCTAAAAGGAGTGTGTAGAGAGGTGAGAGTTGGTATCTTCTTTCAAGTCACAGGCAACAGGACAAGAGGAAATAGCTTCAAGTTGTGCCAGGGGAGGTTCAGATTGGATATCAGGAAAAATCTTTACACAGAAAGGGTTATTATGCATTGGAACAGCCTGCCCAGGGAATGCTTGAGGCACCATCCCTGGAGGTATTTAAAAGGTGGGTTGACATAGTACTCATTGACATGGTTTAGTGATGTTAGGTTTGTAGTTTTGTCAGAGTTAGGTTGAT
>VZTM01036044.1:14816-25996 GCA_013400555.1 Jacana jacana
AGTTTCCAGAGAGTGCACCTGGATCTCCCACTCACCTGAAACTACCCAACCAGAGGACCAGAAAGAAAGGTAAAGAGAAGAAAAAAAAAAAATCAGAATGGAAGGTAGAGTGAGGGTTAGATTAACAACATCATAAAGGGTAACAACATTTGTTTTCCAGACAACTGTCATGCGAGTCAGAGCAACAGTAGGGAGGATAGTGAGAATGATGTAGCAGGTTGGTAGTACTTCAAAAAAATTCTTCCCCTTCTCCATATAGACCCTGCACGCTTTGGAGAATGTTGTTAATGAACTTGCTCCACTGTATTTTAATTTGTAAAAATAATAGGAGGCAGCACAGAAAGGCGCATTAGATAGAAGTATCTATTTCAAAAGCTGTTCATAGCTGTTCAGTTGTATTTGATCCTTGTCTTTTCTGTATCTAATACTGAAACAGCTCCACTGAATCATGCTAAAGGTGGTCTTTTGTAATAAAACCAAGCTTATTTCATACTGTTCAACTATGTTGCACTGGAATGAAGAGGTGGGCCAGCAAATTTAAGAGTTTTCTAGTTTCTCTGCTGATGAGAGTATAATTGGACTATCGTCAACCAGAAACTTGTAATATTGGCATGAAATGGAAAAATAGAGCCATTAGAAGTATTTTCATTGCACAGAATGAAAAATATGATATGTCAAACTAGATTTAGATTCTCTGCCTCTTCTCCCCCTCAAATGCACAACACATTTCTTTTCTTTCCAGGGAGAGCCAGCATTCGTGTGAAGACTTTGGCTCTGATTTTCAACCTGTTCCAGTGTTGCCTTGAACCTGGATAAAGAGGTTTATATTTCCAGTCTACATGCAAGCCCCATTCTGTTAGTATAGCAGGATTGTCCAAAAGTCTATTCAGCTGTATATAGCATTTTGGAACTGTGCAGCAGGCTTGTCTCTTCCTGCAGCCATCCTTTCCTCCCACCTCACTTTACAGCTAAAGCTAAGCATGGTGGCTACTCTTCAAGGAGCATATAATCTCTGTCTCTGAGGGACCATTTAACCCAGAGGGGAACAACCAAGCCAAGGGAAACAGACAAGTCTCCTGCTTAGTCATGCTCTTAAAATGCTGTGATATACAGTGCCGACAAAATGAGCTTAGAGCACCAGGTGAAATGCTTATCTCCTCTGTCAACAAATGGCATTGAAAATGTCTCCTTGTTTCTGCCATAAATCACCATTGTGCCTAAAAGCTCACAAGTTAAAGGTCCCATTGATTTTGTGATGCTTGCACTCTGATCATTTCTAAAAGATCTCCAGATGTAAAACAAAGGAAAGCTTTGCCAGGTAGAGCTCGTTATATTGACTTAATCTGTCACACAACATCAGCTGTGTAGGTATCTACAGATGCAAGCATTGAAACACATTCCTAATTTCATCTTCCAGTAGTTTCCCACTGAAACCACCGGAATAGCTTGCTAATCTGGAGTCCAGGTGCTACAGATATAGGGCATTGTAGTCAGACCTAAAGTCACACTGGAAAAAAAATGCCTTTGGGAATTTTTATTCATGCCCCTCAGGCCATCTCACTCAGGAGCTGTTCACTAACCTCTGCTAAAACCTCTCTTCTTGCAAGGGCAGGGCAAAGGCAGGAAAGGAGAAGTCATAGGCCGTAACCTGTAACAGGGTCCCTGTTTGGAACACTTTCTTCTCCTTCCTTCTGCAGATGCTCACCTTCTTCCTTTCCACACGTCCCCAGAAGCTACAGCAATATTGGCCTCAATATTGAATTATTCATGAGGAAACTATCAATAAAGTCACTAAATCACTGTGCCTGTTGGTGTTCAAGAAGCATCTGGACGAGGTGATACAAGACAAGCTTAGTAGGTAGTATTGGTGACAGGAGGACGGTTGGACTAGATCTTGTAGGTCCTTTTCAACCTTGTGTTTCTATGATTCTATGATGATTCTAAATGAAGGCATGGGATTCCTTTTTTACTGAAAAAAAATTCTTTGTTTCCTCGGACATAAGCATATTATTTATATTCTGAAGAAAAAAGGCTACTTTTGTATTTTCATGCCTACTTGAAGAAACAATGATTACTCAAGTTTATACTGTAAAGTGGAATTTGGAGGTAAAGGACTAAAAGACTTTCCCAATAAAGGTTTGGTGCTTGGGTGGTTTACTGTCTTTCTCTTTGCTTTGCCCTGATGCTGTTTTTCCTTTGTTTGCTGATGTTTCTCACTTCACATGCTTGTCACCTTCCCTCCACATATCCCCAGCTAAGTAAGATTTTTACCCTGGTCTTCTAAGAGAATGACCACACTCAGTTGTGCTTTTGTTGTCTTCTTCTTCCCTCCAAGCAACCTCTAGAGCCACTGGTAAAATTTCATTCGGTTGCACAGAAGAGAAGTAACCTCAGAGTGTCTTGTAAGTTCTATGCGAATATATGACCAGAAAGATCAGAGAGATTCTATTAGGGTCTCCCTCTGAGGAGCCAACTAAAACCCTCATCTTTTATTAGACAACTGGGAATCAACACAGAGGGCAGATTTCATTAGTTCTGCTGTGTACAGAGGAATCACATGTTCCTTCAGCTTCTGGTAGACTTCCTACCTGCTTGTTTTTGGACTATAACATATTTCAGCTGATGAAATGATGTTAGGATGGAGGTCTTCACATATAAAAAGTGTACATATGGTCTCGTTTGGGGGCGTGTGTTTCCCACATGCAAGCTGCTTATATTAAAGTTTGATGTGTCCTCTATCATGACTATAGAGAAGAAACAATAGAACCACTGAGAACATGTCCCAGGATGAAAGGAAAACACACAACAAGGATGCACATTATAAAAGGCAGTGTTCTGCAATCTGGAGGCAATCTTTAGGAATCAGATGTTCTGTGCACTAACCAATAGATTTATCACAAAATCTTTAAGGAAAAAATGCACACACACACCCTCCCCCCCAAAAAAAAACCAATCTTTGAGGAGGTCTGCAATATAATACCATCTTAATTTAGTAAAGATGTAGATAAATCTGATCATACTTGGAGGGTTCACAAAACGTATTGTGAATCCTGAATTATAGGAGAGAGTTTTGGGATCTAGAAGGAGCCACTGGGAAACAAAGCGATCCTTCATAAGAGACTAGGGAACTGGGTTTTTCCCTTTTTTTAGGAAAGCTGTAGAGTTGAGACTGAGAAGTCCCATCTGAAATTTTCTGTAAGGACAATCAAAGCTTATGAAAGCTGTGTCAAAAGATGGGCTTAACATTGTGTGCTTAAGCATGTATCAGGAGTTAACTGTGACTGTTTCAGCCTTAATTTTACCAGCTCCGTTCAGCTACTCCAGGGAGTGGTTTTGTGCTTGTATAATCCTCCATCTCATTCAGCAGAGCACAGGCTGTTGAAGTATAATGGCGAATTTGCACTTTCACGTGTATTGCAACAGATTCATTATGCAGCTGCTCTGAACATTAAAAAAAGGTAATGGATTTATCATCATTTTATTAAAGCAAGATCAAAAAAAGAGGAGGAGGAGGTTAATTTTTTAAGTATCTCACCTCTGCTTTCTTTTCAATGATCCATTACCTGTCCTCTGACTTTTCTGTGAGTGTTCTTCTCCTCAGTTATCAGTTATTTCAAATACTGCTTTTTATCTGACGAAGGATTACAACAGCTGCATTAGCACTTCCTTCTTAATGGGAGGTCTGTGTGGGAAGTGCTATTAAAACAAGGAGGCATGAAACTGTAGGGATTGTATTTACTGAACAAAGACTGCAACTCTTGAGTCTGGATACTGCTTTGACTCACACTCTTTCCTCCTGCCACCCTTGAGTAGTTCTAGGTACTCTAGTAATTTTAGTGCTGGTGAACACCGTAAAAGGGATCAGAGTAGGTCATGGAGCCTTTGAAGAGTGGGGTTTTCAAAATGTAGCTGCTATGTGTGAAGTGAGACCTGTCTGGAGTCTGTAGCTACATTAGCACCCTCTAAATGTCTATTTTTCTCCAATAAACCCACTGAGGACTGAGTTTGTTCTCAGTTTCACTGCAGAGCTGCAGTTCCATTGTCATGAGCCAGGGTTGTGGGACCTGTGCCTGGGCTGGTGTGCCCCAGCAGAAAGGCAGAGCACCTCTATGTCTTTACAAGTCCGGAGAGCTGCCTCCAGCCACCACTGATAGGGGACAGAGCCACTGTGATGGTTTTGCATCTCTTAGGATACAGGAGGGAGTTGCCACACCGACAAATCCTAATCCTGGGGGAAATATACCTTCTGACTCAATACTCTCTTTGGATGAGATCAGAGATAACCACCACAAAGAATCCACTTGACACCAGTGTGGGTGGAGAACGGAAATTTTTGCATCATCCAGATTGCAGTGAGACAGTGTCACTAGGACAGTGCGACAGATTGACTCAAGAGTCTGATGCTTGTTTTTTAAAAATGACTGCTAGCATGGCCTGGAAATGCCAGGGCTGTGAGTGCTGAAAGATCCATTCCTCTGGAAACTGTTTTGAGAAAGTGAAAAAGAAAATACTTTTTCACCTCCAGTTTGGAAAAAGGCAGCTCTGTAAAGTTATTTGTGGTCCTTTAGACTGCTTTGTGCAGAGGAAGAGGACTTTGTTTCTGACTGGAAACCGTAGAGACATTTAGTTACACTACAAAAATATACACAATAAACAAGTCTATTTTATTTTATTTTATTTTATTTCTTCCAGCCAAATATACTAGAGAGCCCTAGAGGGGAAATATATTTTAGTACTTTACAGTTACAATTGCAATTTATGTTAGTCTAGTGTCTTTCATACAAGAAGCACCATATCATAAAACACTTTACAGTCTGTTTATCAATACAATAAACTGAGAATATTGCTCAATTTACTTTATTAGAACATGCTGAGAGATACGAAAATAAACCCAGCTTGGGTTGCTAGCACTTTTTTTTTTTTTTTTTTTAAGCAAGTGAAACATTGGGAAGAGTAAGCATAGCTAGATACAGTTTTAGTTATGAAAAGAAAGAGTGTAAAAAAGCTTCAGGTAATGAGAAAGGGTTGATCTGAGGACAGATTTCAAAGAAGAAATGTCTGGATTGCAAAGTACATCAAGAAATTTTAGTGAAGTTTAGACCAAATAAAGCCATTCTAATACCACTGTTTTCTCTTGCTTGAATTGTGGGATACTATTTGAGTTGTTTTTATGGCCAGCACTTGCTGGAGTTTGGTTCATTACATATTTTTGTGATACTGCAGAATCTTGCGGTAAAGCTTCAACAGGGTATTCATATGAAAATGTATGACACAAGCAGGAATAAAAGAACATTTTGATAGGCAAGGGTTTGCCTATTTGTATAGGTCTGCCAGGCAATAATAACTGGTATCAGTCAGTCACAAATACATCATGGGTAGTAACCAGTTTCACCGCAGAACTTAAGAAGATAAAGGCATGAATTTCTTATGTGTTAAAACACTTTAACTACTTTGTGTATAAATGCTTAACCTGCCTCAGAAACTGTTATCAGCTCTTTTGCATCACGCTTGTCTAGCACAATTGGGCAATGAACAATTACTATGCCTACACAGATTTTGCTGTGTAGTGATGCTATGCATCTGAATATACTTTTAATGAGTGTCTGAAAAGCATGTTTTCCTACTTTGAGGTGATAAACATTTATTTTTATTTATTGCATTTATTGCATCAGAAGGTTATTGAATACTGTCTTGCAACTGTATCACTGGCAGTCAAAGCTGTTTGAGAGGCTTAAGTGAGCTCTTTCATACATTAACTGCTTTCAATTTTTTTTTAAGCTTAACCTCATTTTATAAGGCTCAGTTTTTAGATTATTGAAATATCTCCTTAAGTTGCTTGCTATTAATATTGCCAGAAGTACTCTCAAATTTTCCCCCATCCTAGTACAGTTTGTAAGTTTTCAGTCTGTGTTATTTTAAAATTAATTACTGCTATACATGCCTTGGAATTTTTTATCATGAACTTAAAACTAGCCCAAATTTCCTGCTGTGTTAATTTATTATAAATTATAATACTTAATCTTCCTACATGTCTATTTGTATGTCTCTGCAATGCTTTTTTGCTTTGCTTTGCAAACAATTGTTGCCATTAAAAATACTGGCATTTCAAAACTATGCCTGATCTTTTATATACATATATGTAATACTCTATCATCAAGTCAGGAAAGACAAGTGGTAACTGAATTATATTTATCAACAAGATTAAATTCAGAAAGGCAAATATCTGTGCGATAACAGGAGTTTAGAACAAATAAACTAGTTATAAACTGAAAAATTCCAGTCCAGGTGATTCATTGCTGCTAATTTTACCACCACAACAAGCACATTCAACATTGGTCAAGTACATTCAACATTGGTTACCATCACAGGCTGTTCAGGAATTCAAGCATAAACTCAAAAGACAGAAATGCAAAACTCACCAAGTGTTTGGAATGCAGAGGTATAAATTATCCATTATAAGACCACTAGGTACAGCAAAGTCAGTCCCGGAGATTGGGAAACTCAAATTTGGAAACATAGGGTTATTGTTTTTCTAATTGCTTTGGACACCTCTGTGTTATTTATTAGTTATGTGTTCAGTAAGAACAGCCTTTCGCAGTAACTTCCAGACAAGATGACATCAGTGCAACGCTGCAAGAACTAGAAGACTGTGTGAGCTCTATTTGTGTTTCTGTCAACATTTAATTGAATTGTTTGTGAGGAATTGCTAGGCCTGGAGCAATTGCTATCAAGAGCAGAACTATTAGTTTAAATCTTCCATACTCTCTTTCTTCTATAGAAGCCACTTTTTGTAGGTCTTGTAACTTCACTTTCTTTTAGAGTTAATCACATACTTTAGTAAATGCCAGATCAGATCCCAGGTTGTTGCTGAATAACTGTATTCTTACCAGTATCAGTATTTATCAGGGTGTTATTAAAATTCCAGAGCTTCTGGTTTCGAATTTTCAGAGTTAAGTTGATAAAACATCAGTGTTTGATAATACTTCATAGAAAATGGAGTTTAGTGGCTGTTCATGCCAGAATGAAAGGTCACAAACATAATTTTTCAATTAATTGACTACAGACCTATATAGACTGTTAGAACGAGGACCTGCAATGTTCTACTTAGCTTCAGCTATGACCTGGATGAGGGAAAGGGAAAGTGCAGAAAGACTTCTGCCTTCATGGTGCTACATAATTCTACAGCGCAATATTTAACACCTGCTGTTCTCTTTGTTTGTGTATTTAAGGCATAAAGTAGTGGCAGCCCAGACCCTAGAAGTAACTTGTGTCAATAAAAATTAAATAAATCTTATGTAATATATCTTGCAGGTGTGCACCATTATTATTTTGAGTGTTTGCACATACGAAGAACATAATAGTATTTTGCCCTCTGAGAAGAAGTGGCCTCCATTAGTATTATCTTTGAGAAGTATTCCTAAAAATGGTGATGGAATAAAATAGCAGACCAAGAATGGGGAAGAATAAATGAGATACTCAAAAAAAATGGTGACAAAAGAAGTCCAACATCAATCAAGCTTTAAGTACTGATAAAGAAAAGAAATTTAACGTACCATCAAAGAAAAGCAATTGTGCTATTAAAGAAAAGAGCATCAAAGAATTAAATGAGAGATTAATCCAGAGGAAGAAAGAAACCATCATAGCAAGGTGGGAAAACCTAGAACAAAAGGTAAGAGATGAGAAGTGTTTCTGTCTTGTTTAAATATGAGCGTGCATGTAGCATTTGGGGAATAACAATATTTTCCTTTGAAATTTGCATTAAAATGAAATCTTAATCACAATAGAAGGAAAATGAAAGCATGTAGAGGGGAGGGAAGAGGAGCCTAAATCACACAAAGGAAAAGGAAAACATCAATGACAAATGAAGAGGAAAAACACCAGGAAGAGAAAGAGGGTAGGATACTAATGAAGACAGCACAATGCTGTGAATGGGGACAGAGAAACTGTAGAAGTGTGTCATATGCCAGAAATATATATCCCATAGAAAAGCACAGGGCAGAGCACAGAAGACTGGAGGGTAGTGAGTGAGCTGGCTACGGAGGCAGAGGAAAATGTGTATCACCGGAAACCTTGCAGGATAGGAAACTGAACACTTAATAACTATGGGGGGTGATTTGTGGCAGAAAATATAAAATAATTTCTACTGCATATCTGATTAACATCCTTGTTTAGATTTAAATGTCTATTTTAACATTGGGTTAACTAAACTACTGTCTATAAAGCAATAAGTTTATTCATATTGATAAAAACACTTCTCTAGTACTTTCAAACTTGCTTATATTGAGGTCCATTTTGTCCTTCAACCATTTAATGCCTCCTCAAAAGAAAAAAAAGTGTGAAAGCCTTCCAAAGCACCAAAAGTTCATAGAGTCGCAGAATGATTAGAGTTGAAAGGGACTTTAAAGGTCATCTTGTTCCAGTCCCCATCACCTCTTTATTTTCTATGTGCCTTAGCATAGTTTCTGGCACAATTTTCTCCGTGATATTGCCAGGCACAGGGGTGAGACTGATTAGCCTGTAGTTCTCCAGGTCTTCCTCTTTTCCCTTTTTAAAAATGGGGGTTATGTTTCCTCTTTTCCAGTGAGTGGGAACTTCACCAAACTGCCACAACTTCTCAAATATAATGGATAGTGGCTTAGCAATTTTATTCTCCGGTTCCCTCAGCACCCGTGGATGCATTTCATTCAATCCATGGATATGTGCACATTCAGGTTTATTAAATGGTCTCAACCTGATCTTCTCCTAAAATGGGTGGTTCTTTATTCTCCCTGTCCCTGCCTTTGCCTTCTGCAACTTTTGTGGTGTGGCTAGAGCCCTTGCTACTAAAGACCAAGGCAAAAAAAGTAATGAATATCTCAGCCTTGTCCATATCCCAGGTCACCAGGTCTCATGTTTCCTTCCAGAGAGGTCTCACATTTTCACTAGTCTTCCTTTTATCACCAATATACCTATAGAAGCTTTTCTTACTGTCCTTGGCATACCTGACCAGATTTAATTTTATCTGGGCTTTAGCTTTCCTAAGCTAAATTCACTCTCTTAAGCTAATTCTCGTTCATCTGATACCAAAAAGCTACCTTCCCACTCCCTTACTGCAGGCAAGGGTTTGGACTTTCATATAAGCTTGGAGGTTGTGTCCTGAAGATAAGAGAATTCAGGCTTTCCTAGGAAATCTGCATAGAACTTTTACTTGAAGCATTTCAGCTGATATCTGTGCAGATGGTGTTGCTTGGGATAGCTCTTAAGATAGTTTTGAATGAAATCCATACATGTAAGGTCAAATATAGCCACTTAAAGCACACAGTTGTGATTTTTGGGCAGCTATAAGGAATACCATTGTAGAATGTGTTTTATTCTGAGATACAGAATGATATCTGGAGTGAATTTTTTTTGTCACAGAAACTTAATAGGTATACTTTTGAATGAACTTAAAGCCCTTTGAAGTGCATGTCATGGAATAAAATTCTGGGAGAATACTGGTGCAGCTGCTGTCTACCCCAGATGCAATTTCTGCTCTGTTAGAGATTTGACACTGATAAAAGTCATCTATAAGAATCCAAGTAAGAAGGTAATAAGAAGGTAGGTGAAAGCAATAGTATATGCTTTGGTTTGTGGTGGGGTTTTTTTGTTGGATTTTGTTGTTGTTTTTTTATAATGTGGCATATTTACAACATGTAGTGTATGCTGCCAGATACTATCTAGAAGAGTGAAAAGATAGGACTTCACAAGCAACTTGTGAATAGATAAAAATATTCTATTGCTTTAGGTGGGATAAAAACATGTACAAACACACCTTCATTCTCCCAGGCATAAACCAATCTTTAATTCCCTTGGTTAAGAAATAAACTCTCTCTTAATGCATAATTTGTCAACATACTCTTTAGTCATACATTGTGCCAAAGTTTCAGAGACAGGCCAGTGGATTAAATAGTTGGAATACCTGATTTTACAATGCCTTTATAAAAAATGTACAAGAAAATAGTCTTTGCCACCCCTGTTTGCCTTGGCTTTCAATATATTTGTTATAAATCTCTCTAACAGGAGACCTACTTCATTCTCTGCTTTTGAATGCACACCTCTGCCTCTCCACACACATGTATTCCCACTCGTCCCCATTTCCAGTAGGCACACTTTTATATGGTTTGTAGGAAAGTGGTTTCCTATATTACAGCTGTAAAAGATTTTGTTGACTTGGCTGGAAAGCATGTTACCATGATGTGCAAAACAATGGGGCTAAACTGCCTTTCTCTCCTAGCTCCCTGGGACCAAATGAACAGTCCTCTGTGTGAACAGATGGAGTTTTTCAGACTGGAGAAGAGAAGGCTCTGGGGAGACCTTATAGCAGCCTCCCGGTTTCTGAAGAGGGCCTACAAGAAAGCTGTTTGCAAGGGTGTGTTGCACTAGGAGAAGGGGCAATGGTTTTAAGTCAGAGCAGGTCAGATTCAGATTAGACATTAGGAAGAAGTTCTTTACACTGAGAGTGGTGAGACACTGGAACAGAACAGGTTGCCCAGATAGGTGGTAGAGGCCCCATCGCTGAAGACATACGAGGTCAGGCTTGATGAGGCTCTGAGCAATCTGATCTAGTTAAAGAGAAAAAGATGCTGAAAGAGATGGCAGACATGCTGGCCAAGCCTCTCTCCATCATCATCTTCCTTAAGTTGCAGCTAACTGGAGAGGTCCCAATGGACTGGGAGGTGGCAAACGTAACACCCATCTATAAGAAGAGCAGAAGGGAAAATCCAGGAAACTATAGACCTGTCAGTCTGACCTCGATACCAGGGAAGATTATGGAACAGATCATCTTGAGTGCTATCACTAGCCATGTAATGAGCAACCAGGGGATTAGGCCTAGTCAGCATGGGTTTATGAAAGGCAGGTCCTGCCTGATGAACCTGATCTTCTTCTATGATAAGATGACCCGATTGTTGGATGGGGGGAAGACAGTGGATATAATATTTCTGAATCTTAGCAAAGCGTTTGACACTGTCCCCCACCACATTCTCATGGAAAAACTGGCTGCTCATGGGCTGGATGAGTGTACGATCTGCTGGATCAAGCACTGGCTGGAAGGACGATCTCAAAGGGGTGCTCAATGGAGTTAAATCCAGCTGGCGGCCGGTCACAAGTGGTGTTCCTCAGGGCTCAGTATTGGGGCCTTTCCTATTTAATATCTTCATTGA
>VZTM01036044.1:26102-164360 GCA_013400555.1 Jacana jacana
TGAGGGGAGACCTCATCACTCTCTACAGCTGCTTGAAAGGGCATTGTAGGGAGGTTGGTGCTGGTCTCTTCTCACGGGCAATTAGTGATAGAACAAGAGGGAATGGCTGCAAGCTGCAGCAGGGTAGGGTTAGGCTGGACATTAGGAAAAAAGATTTCACAGAAAGAGTAGTCAGTCAGTTGAATCAGCTGCCCAGGGAGGTGGTGGAGTCACCCTCCCTGACTGTGTTTAAGAGTAGGTTGGATGTGGTGTTGAGGGATATGGTGTAGGGGAGAACTTGTAGAATAAGGCTGATGGTTGGACTTGATGATCCCAAGGGTCTCTTCCAACCTATATGATTCTATGATTCTATGAAAGATGTCCCTGATTACTGCAGGGAAAGGTAGACTGGATATAATTTAAAGGGCCCTTCCAAGTCATCACATTCTATGATTCTAAGCAAGAAGCAATGGCACAGGGAAACTATTTTTGTACAACACCAACAATGTCATACGCACATTCACACAAAACTTCATTTACTTTCTTTATCCTCTTGTCAGTTTTCTGTTTTAATTTGCACATCTGAATGGTTTCTCAGAGTATCCTTTAACTGCTTGGCAAAAAGGAGCATAATAAATTTCTGGAAGTAAATACTAGGAAGTTCTATAAAATGCATTAGCCTTTGTAAACTTGGGCGGAAAAGTTTTGGTTAAGAAAAAGCATCCCTCATGTTAATTACTGTGTTGGTCACCAACTAAAGTAAAGGTCCTAGGCTCTCCAGAACTTCACTGTTTTTTCTGGCTCTGTCTCTCTCCACTTCATCAGAATTGCCTCCAATGGAGGTGGTTTCATTTACCTGATAGACTTATGCCTTGCAGCTAGCTCTCTTTCCATGTGTGTGTCTCTGAAAAATAATGCTGTCAGAACACACCACAAATTGTGTTCACTGCAAAGCAGCCCAAAGGTCTGGGGAATACTGAAAGCTGATGGAGGTGATGATCACCTCAGAAAGTCACCATATCCCTCCAGAACATGGTTAGAGAAGCAGAAGGAGCAAGTCAGGAGGCCAAGTATGGAAAATGAGAGCAAGGAGCATAGGTTGAACTTCAGCTGAATTGCAAGCACTAGCAACGCGCTTGCCTGCTTCCAGTCCAACCTGGCTTCATGCCACAGTTGACACTGGGCTTCACTGGACAAATGGGGTTCTTCCATTATCTGTGCCCTCTCACTACGAGCACTACTATGGCTCCTTGATAAATTACAGAGGTTCTTTCCTCCAGTTTTGTCTCCAGCAGAGCTGATTCATTTATGGTCCTGTTTTGTCTGCATAAAAAAGGGATTTCATAAAAAAGAGGGATTTCATATGTAGGAAGTATTTTGTATTTCATAGGAATTTCCTCAAACTATTGTGTGTCCCAAGTCAGACTTCCTCTATTTTTTCTTTCCTTTTCAGTGTTAAGTTTAAGAAGGGACAACCTTGCTTTGCAAGATGAAAAATGAGTGTGATTATAAAGGGAAACAGATTGCAAATGTCAGAGTTTGCTTTCCTTAACACTGCAACAGAAGGAGGCTGCTTTATCTACCAGGAGAATAGTTGGAGTGGAAGGACTGTGGCCTGGGTCAGCCTTTGATTTTCTGGCTATAAAGGGATGTGGTACAATTCAGGTCTGACTCCATCATTATATTCTTTTCACCTCTGGCTCTAACCCAAGGGGATCCTAGATGGAGGAAAGGTAAATTCAGCCTTTCTGCCCTGCAAGTGTTGAGACCCTCTTACCAGGCTGAGGGCATCCATGTGAATAGATTTTTCCCCTTGTGACCTAGACTGAAATCAGCAGCTCATATAAACCACAAAACAGCAGTAGTTTGGTGGTTTTTTTCTTCACTCATGGTTTGAACTATCAGTGGTCTCTCTTCCCCTCTTCCTGGGTCATGCAAAACCTTTATTTGTTTTTAAACCTGTGAGACTATTTTTAACAGGAGAGTATTGGGTAAGTTAAGGTGGTGTCGGATGAGGAGGTAAACTGAATCAGAGGACATGGAGCTATTCCCATAACCTGGACAGAGTTACAGGCTGATAAAAGGCTATTGGGTATCTGTGTTTGCCGCAGATGTGCTTACACACTCCTCTGTCCCTGCAACCCATGCAGAGGATAGGCTGGAGCTGCACTCACTCTCTAGGAGACGGATATTCCCCCTTTGGTGACAATGAGATAGTATTTTGTCATGCAGCTGTTGGAACTAGGATATGAATAATCTGCCAGCTCTGGCAAGGAAGTGATATTTATGTGTTGCTCATCTCAAATGTATGAGAGGTCACTGTCAAAAGGTATGTGGGAAGTGGAAGCTGTGCAAAGACTAGCCTGTTCCCAAGTACTTTCAGGATCAATGTTATAGCTCTCCACTCCCACAGAGAGAAAGCAGGATGGAAACCACAGAACAATTAAATCCCTGCAGGTTGAGGTGTTCCCAGTGACTGTCTCTAACCTCTTCTTGCTAGTTTCAAGGATGATACTTGAATCAGGCTCATGTGACCTGAGGAGTCATCTGGTATAAAACAGGGAAAAGGATTTAATTACAGAGAGCAGATAATCTTTGTTCTAATGCCTTTAATGCTATCACTTTCTCTGCAGCTGCTTTACACATAATAACAGCTTAGCTTTCATTACAGATATTTTTTATTTTTTTTTTTTAAAGTCAGTATCCTTCTGTCACCACACAAGCAGCACTGGTTTAATTCATTTAAATTCATCAGTTCTCTATGGCTATAGGGTATTACATCCTATGTCATTCCATATAATAGTCTTCTAGGAATATATATTTTTCATCTTTATTTTTGAGATTATTTTGGTCAGTAAGTGCCCATTGAACAGAATTGCAAATGATGCATGCAGAAAGTTGGCAATAAGCTGTATTTCTTCAGTTGACATTCTATACTGACCCTTAGGGACAAGACTTAATATGTACTATAATTGTAGGTGTATTTATGTGGAATCTGGAATATCTGAAGGAAAAAGTGGGCAATAGTATTTCCTTCAGAGAGATGAAATTTTTCAATGACTCATTCATCTGCAGTGTTAATTGTGTTTTACAGAAGGAACTTGTGTAAGGTATGCTTCAGCATACTGGTGGTGGACAACTGAATGTTTTTTTCCATCTTGGATACTGGGTTTGTTTAATTTCCACTGATACCAGCCAGTGATTGCGTCAGAATACTGGTTTTGCTTAGGGAGCGTTTGTGACTGAAGGCCAAATCTGTTCTTGAAAATGTAAGTTGTGTAGTAGTGTCAGATGGGAATTAGGGCATGTGATGGCATCAGAAAGTAGATGGGCATGGTAAAAACATGATTTTAGTAGTAAGTGCAGAGTGTCTTGTTTTGGGCCTGGTTGTCTCATTATGTTCTCTTTCATCATGAACTCTTCAGTAAATAGTACCTGCTGCCACCAAGCTCAGAGATAATTAACAGCTGGAGTATAAACAAAGATTTTTTTTAATTAAAGTATTTACTTTGAATTCTTATTGTAATGGAATAAACTGTTGCTCCTTTGTAATTCAGAATGTCCCTTTATTTCTAGCAAATCTGCTGCTGGGACAGTACCAAGGAAGAGCTTGTGCAGAAATCTCCCTGCCACTCCAGTGTTACTTCATAATCAGTGCAGAGCAAACCCTGAAGGCTAGCTTACATTATGAGTTCTCCCAGGCTGTAGAGGAGAAACGTGAGCCCCAACTGGTATACCAAAGAGACAGGAGGTTAATTTTATTTGAAATTCCCTCAGCTAAGAATTTGATCTCAATAGATAAGTGAGTTGAACCACAAGAGCAGATGGATTGATGCTCTAAATCCCATGACACAAGGCTTGTAATATTTTTTCAAATAACAAAGATAAAGTAACAGCTCTTTCTTCCATTTTTGAGTAATTTTTTTGCTTCAATAGGATGTAATGGAATGCCTTGGAAGAGGCTCTGGCATCTTCCAAGTCATGGGCATCTGCAATATTAAGAATAAAAGATGAATTTAGGACAGACCCTTGAATTTAGTTTTTCACCTGTGTCCCAGAAGAAGCACTATACAAACCAGCAGAGCACAGACATGCAAAGACACACATATATCTCCTGAATTCCTAGCCTAAGTAGATCAATAACAAAAGGATTTAGCCTTTTAGCCTCTGGACATGGATGATCAGTATACTTTTCTACCTTTTTTTTTTTTTCCTTTGAGATCATATCTTTAAAAAAAAAAAATCTGTCTTTTCACAAGTTGTTTGGCATTCTTTTTGATAACAGCTCCAGGCAAATGTGTCTGTCACACAGAATGAAAGGCTTTTTTTTTGCTTTTTTTTTTTTTTTCTGGAGGGGGGGGTTGTCTTAAGTGAAATATGATTCCAGGAAGATGGTAAAATGTCAAGTCCTCTGATACTCATTCTATAAAAATCTGTTAGTTTGGAACAGGTGTCTTGAGTTTCAGCAGGTTAATCAAGTGAGAAATGGATAGGTTGGCCAGTCTTTACTGTTGTTGGAATTTTATTGCTCAAGCAAGTAATTAAATTGTCGGCACACAAACTACCTTGCAATAAAAATACATTTATGACAGGATGGTCTCGTTTGTCTTGCTGAACCAGACCCCCAACTCTTTTGCAGACTGTGTGTGCACATAGTTCAGTGTGAGTAACCATATTGTTTAGAAATGGTACTATTACAGTATCTGTGTGCAAGAATTATACAGTAACACCAAAAATAGTTGATGTTCAATACTTATATTACAGAGCAGTGAGAAGAATAAGTTTAGAGTTGCTTCTGGGAGGAGTGAACGCACTTTCAAAAAAGGTGCATGGAGCTTAGGGACACAGATGTTCAGAAAAGTAGCAGTCCAGATGATAGTGGTTACAAGTGAATTGTTTATTTAACCATTAACAGTGGGATTCAAAGTTGTGGCCTTTAAAACTACTAACATTTGTGCATTTTTCTAAATGTTGACAAAAACATATCCTCAGGCAGTTGCTGGAACATTTAGCTTTTTATGAAAGCACAATTTGACAGGATCTCAAAAATAAAATTGGCATTCTGTTTAGGTATTTCCAGTCACACCTCTCTCCTAAGATTACATTTTCCTCTGTGAGAAAGATTCAAGGATGACGCCCCATCATCCTGGAATTTCAACAATCTTCAGTTAACAAAAGTCTAAAACTTTCCAGAGCAGTTGTCTTGATCATTGAGTCATCCTGGCTCTGCACTCTGATAAAAATCTCAGGCTATTCTTTCATTTATTTGTCTCTCCATTTATCTGCCTGCCTCTGTAGATACAAACAACAGAATTTAAAAAAAATAATTACATAATGCTGAAAATTTCCTTGGAGGGACAAGTCACCTCTGGGCAAACAGTAACCATGGAAAATTCCAGATAGCGCAGGATGTTTTGTTTTCCTTTGGAAAATACCAGCATTTTAAAAGGAGTGTGATAAAGGATATGCAGACTCAAGCCACAGCAAGCAGTTATGGCAAGCTTCCTTTTGGACACTTGTGAAATGCAACTGCTACAGCAACAGCCACCTGAACCGGGCAGACCTATCCCAGTTCTCGAGAGAGTAAAACCAGTACCCTTAATTTAATGTGGTGACACTTGGGGTTGGAGAATTTTGTCCCATCCTGGGACAGAGCTGGGGAAGGATCCCTTTCAGGTTTTTCTGAAGGGCAGAGGCTGGTAGGCAAGTGGCAAGACACAGGTCCTCATTGCTCAGCCTTCTGCCACAATTCTAGATGGTGACCCAGCAGCTCCTCCAGTGAGTGCTGCCGTGGGGCTGGGCTTACTGGGGTGCTCAGTCTGTCCCACGTGACAGGTGTAGGCAAGAAGTGTGCCATGAAAGTTATTTTCTCCTCTTTCCAGTCTCTTTCAGGTGCCTCTTGTCTAGCACGAGCGTGGAGAAGAAGGAGACCCCCAACTTTTGTTTAACAGCTTGCTTATAAATGTTAGCTGAATATTTCTATTTCTGACATATACATTTTCTGCCTGCAGAAATACAGCAGATGCCATTTCCTCGTGACTTTGCCTGTGTGGCCTCAAAGTTTAACTTTGTGCCAGGAGAGAGTGACTTGCTGGTGTTGAAATCCTACCCTTTTCCCCTTCTGGGAAGAACTAGTGAGCAGTCTGAGATGGATGACAGGAGGATGTCCAGGGTGGGGAGCTGTCTCTTCATGGGAAAGGAGAAGGGGCAATGTGCCCCACAGTCCTGTCCCGTTCTGACCGACACTGTCACTTTATTCTCACCTGATAATGAAAGAGCAGTATATCCTAGCTTCCTTTATGCTCCTATCTTTACAGATTCATAGCACTTAAGAAATCCCCATCTTCGCTCTCAGAGTGAGGGTGGAAACAGGCAGTGAGTCTCAGATTGTTTCCAACAGTGCTGTGGTGGTACAGATTTTGCAAGAGGTTCCAGCTTTAAGCATGGGCATATAAATGCAGGGTCAGATTTCTTTATGTCTCCTGGTAGATCAGCACATTCAATGTTTTGTATATCAAGGGTTAGATTGGATGCTAAATGCATCTTGTTATTATATTGAGATGCCAAAAAAGGCTCTGATCTTCAGAAGGGTATAAAAGGGGAGTAGGAGTTGGGGGGGTGGAGATACAAAGGAAAATGTAGTGAATTGGTAGCATATTGTACATTGAGTGTTGAATTTTGCCTGCTGAATTAGAATCATAAAATCATAGAATGGTTAGAGTTGGAAGGGACCTTAAAGATCATTGAGTTCCAACTCCCGTGCTATGGGCAGGGACACCTCGCACTAGAATAGGTTGCTCAAAGCCCCATCCAGATTGGCCTTAAACACTTCCAGGGATGGGGCAGCCACAACTCTGGGCAACCTGTTCCAGTGCCTCACCACCCTCACAGGAAAGAATTGCTTCCTAGTATCTAATGTAAATCTCCCCTCTTCTAATTTAAAGCCGTTACCCCTTTTCTTGTCACTACACTTTCTGATAAAGAGTGCCTCCCCAGCTCTCCTGTACGCTCCTTTCAGGTACTGGTAGGCTGCTCTACGGTCTCCCCGGAACCCTCTCTTCTCCAGGCTGAACAAGCCCAGCTCCCTCAGCTGGTCTTCATAGGAGAGGTACTCCATCCCTCTGATCATCTTCGTGGCCCTCCGCTGGACCAGGTCCATGTCCTTTCTCTGTCGAGGACTCCAGAGCTGGACACAGTACTCCAGGTGAGGTCTCATGAGAGCAGAGTACAGGGGTAGAATCACCTCCCAGGACCTGCTGGCCATACTTCTTTTGATGCAGCCCAGGATGGAGTTGGCTTTCTGCGTTGCCAGTGGACATTGCCAGCTCATGTCAAGCTTCTCATCTACCATCACTCCCAAGTCCCACTCAGGGCTGCTCTCCAGCCATTCTCCACCCAATCTGTATTTGTGCTTGGGATTGCTGCATCACAGGTGCAGGATGCTGCACTTGGCTTGGTTGAACTTCATATGATTTGTACTAGCACACCTTTCAAGCCTGTCCAGGTTCCTCTGGATGGCATCCCTTCCCTCCAGCTTGTCCACTGAGGATGTGACAGCATGACACCAAGCTTGGTGTCATTGGCAAATTTGCTGAGGGTGCACTCTATCGCACTGTCCCATGTCTCTGACAAAGATGTTAAATAGCGCTGGTCCCATTACCGACCCCTGAGAAACACCACTCGTTATCAGCTGCCACTTGGACATTGAGCCATTAATTAGTTTGGGGCACTGTGTTTCCAAAGAGAGGAACAAACTAGGGGGAGTTCAGTAGGGAGCGGCAAATATCGGGATTGAAAGAAAAGAAGTCAGACAA
This sequence comes from Jacana jacana, assembly GCA_013400555.1. NCBI lineage: Eukaryota > Metazoa > Chordata > Aves > Charadriiformes > Jacanidae > Jacana > Jacana jacana. The sequence goes on from VZTM01036044.1 coordinate 33,896, forward strand.
AATATTGGAATGATTCAATAATCCAATGTATCACTAGGTAAAGACTAAGGAGAAATAACATTATGACAAGCTATAAATGTTTGAAGTGTGCAAATATCCAAGAATGAAAGTAACATAATTTGATGCACCCAAGCATGATCAAGAGGCACAGGGATATAAAATTTAAGTGGACATACATTTAAGACAAAAAACAAATTAAAGTTTTCAGGTGGCAAGACACCTGAAGTGTCTTGCAAAAGAACTACTAAAATCCCATATTGCTTGAGACTTCTGAAAGTAGTCTGAAAAAAATACTGGCAAATGTCCTGTGGAAACCAATCCTGCTCCCCCAGAGAGTGCATGATTTAACAAATCATGCCATATAGAGTGTGGTATGCTTGACCTTAATTAGCCTTTAGCAGAACAGAAAATTCTACAGGTGAGCTCTTGAAGTGAAATGTTGACACATATGTTAATTCTTTGAGTTTCTGTGTTGGGCTGGACTCTGAAAGAAGGGTGTTTGGGGTAGGAAAGTATTCTATTCCTATGTTTGCCACTGACCTGCTGTCTGACTGTAGGCATGTAGCCTTTACCTTTCTGTCATTACTCTCAAAAAGCCCAGATACAGTTAGGAAAGGAGCCCTGCTGAGCTCAGGTTTGGGTGGTGAGGGAACCAGAGCCATGTGGCATGCACCTGGGCAATCAAGCACCAAGGCAGAGGGTTTATTTTGTGTAACTTCTCCACCATGGCTAAAATAGCCAGTGTTAGGAGTAGTGTCCACGCTTATGCTGAGTGAGATAAACCATGCTGCCAGAAACTGAGGAGTCCCACAGGCTCCTCTGTAATCAAGAGCTGTGAGTCATCCCAGAAGATTTTTGGAGTTTGTGAAGACCACTGCTATTTGCTACTCAATGTTTTTGTTCTTTTCCCTTAAATTTCTTTTAGTAACCTTAAGTTGCGAGCAGTAGAAATCGAGCAGTGAAGAGACACTTTATAGGCAGTGGGGATTGCAGCTCCTGTCCTTACAGCGGAGTCGATGCATTAGCTCTCAGTATTTTCATGAATTGAAGAACCCAGTAGTAGCATTGAGTTATCTAATCAGTTAGCCAGTGTTTATTCTACACTATTATCATGAAGAGCATCAGAGTTCAAGAAGTAAGGTGCTTGAAATCTCCTAGAGCTCTATTAAATACCACATTTGGTCTAACCTCTCAAATTATTGTGTAGTCTCAAATTTTGCATACATTGGGACATCAGAGAAGACAGAATACTCTGAAGATTGGTAGATCTTTCTTGCTGCTTCTGATTCCAAGTTCTGCAAGAGTTTGTTCTGCAAGCTTCAGGCTTTGGAACAGCAAAAATAATGAAGTCTCAGCCCAGCTTCCTAAGATTTAGTGTTGGTAGGTGGAGTTTTGCATCATCCTGCTAGTTATTATGTGCTCTAGAGACAAGTAGCAGTCAAATGCTCTTTCTGTTAAATTCACAATTTATGATTTTAACACAAAATTATCTTGACTAATTTTGTAGCATATATAAACCCTCTAGATTAAGATCATGCTATAAAATTTCAGGGGAAAAAAATCAACATGCTTTCTAGTGGCTTTATTGATTTCCTCTCCTTTTGTCTTTCTCTCCTCATATACTTTTAGGATACATTAGATGTTACAAAGTAAATTCTTTGTATTCCTTGTAACCCAATAATGGGTAAAATTATCCTTGTCCTTTTCCTAAAGGTCTTGTTAAAGCATTCAGGACTCCTTTGATTAAATTAAACAGCAGGGTAGCTTGAGTCACTCAGCTGTTACTTCACCTGTAGGCATAATTACCATTAGTAATAATAATAAAAAAATTCTCTGGGAAGTTCCTAGTGCCTGGATTTGTTCTGTGAACCTTATGTGTTTATTAATTTCCTAATAAGTATTCAAGAAAGCAGGGAATAATGAAAGAAAACCACAAATGCCCCCTGTCCATGCTACGTCTCTCTTTCTGTTACAGTTCAGTTGATAGCTCAGCTGCAGTCCTGTTACTTATGGTTGAGTAACACATGCTTCTTAGGTTTGAGGATGGCTCATAAAATTCATATTCTTGCTGAAAATTTCAAGGCCCTTTTGTCATTTTGGTTTTGCTTATGTCCCTCTTTTACTCTCCATTTCTGCAAACAGTCAAATTTCCCTTTTCTTGGGATACTCTGATTAGTTAACCAGTCAGTTTACACTTTTCTGGATTAGACTATTGATCAAATGTGAATTTGAAAAAACAACTTCAATTTGCTTTGTCCTTTATCTCTCCAGTGTTTTCACTAAGACATCCCTATAGGGAAACCTAATTCTTGAGGATGAAGTAAAATGTGAGGTAAATATAGGTATGCAGCATCAAAAGTTTGTAATTTATTTTAAAAATAACCAATTTTGTACTCAACATAAACACATCAAATATGTGAAGTGTGTCCCAGGTATTTTCATACCTTCTACATTGCAAAGAAATATCTTAGCTGTCTCCTTGGGATGCACCGAGTCACTCTCTTATCCTGCTGTTATCAAGAAGCCCCCAAGCCTTGTTCAAGGCACAGTGCTGCATTATAAAAAAAATACCTAGTCTGTGCACAGTTATGAAGGTAGAGTTTCATATTTTAGGGCTATAGGTTTAACAATTTACACAAGCACTAACCAAACACCCACACACCTAAAGTCATCTCTCAATAGCAATGGCGGAAAAAGGCTGCCGTATCAGCTCATATATCTTCAGCCTGTCAAGGGTCCTGGCTAATTATTCTTTGAGCCATAATGTAATATTGGGTGCTAGTAAATCTACCAACTCAGATTTAGCTGGTTTACATTAGTCAAAAGTATTTTAAATAGTGTCTTTCTATTTATTACTAATTTATAACCTCACTAGCTCAGATGTAGTACTGGTCTAACGTGGTCACTTGAACAAAACAGATGAACTGCGTGACAGACACAGCTTGTAAGCATCAGACTTTATTCATGTGTGGGGTACCAGTATGAGTTTGATGGAAAACAGTTCCTTGGGAACATCTATAAACATCAGTATGTTTTTCTGGGTTTTGGAATTGGGGAAAGGTTTTATTTGCAAAGGTTTTATTTGGTTTGGAAATTTCAGGATAATTGCATCAATGCTGGCAAAAATACGTAATTTCCACTTCCTTCTTTATTCATGAACCTAGAAAACAAAAATTAAAATATGAGGTTTTTTTCAGTAGCATCACAAAAAATTCCCCAAACTTTCACAACCACCACCAGCGAAGCTGAGTGGCACACATGAATGACCTGTGTGGCCAGGAACAGCATCTGAACTCTTTTGATAACTGCTTTTTCACTTTAACCAGCAGGTTATGCTCACTACTCAACAGCCTGCCCAGGAGTGCAAACAAAACATGCCTGTTTCTCAGAGGCTGACTCTTTCAGATACTTGCAAACCACAATGAATTGGCGAAGTATGGGGGAAGGGGGCAGGTACAGACGTCACCAGCCATCTGTCAGTCTTTTTCATGTTATCTGATTATGAACAGGTTTGTCTGCAATTTTGAGTAAGGAGTAAGCATTATTAAATAGATGTCTGGCTTAAAAGTATGCTTTGCTATTGCAGATTTAACACTTGATTGACATCCCTGGCGACTGGAATCTTCTCCCTCCCCGTGGGAGAAGGGAACTGCAGGCAGTCGCAGGCAATATGTGCATCCTGTCACACCTCTCCTTGGGTGTCTTGGCCTGGGAAACCATGCTGTGAGTGAAAAATAGGTTCAGTATTTGGGGCCCACTAAGGCGCTCCAGTAGGAACTGACAGTTAAGTAGGATATGGTCAAATATTCCCTAGTGAAACACTGGAGTTTTTTGATGGCAAGGAGAGAGGAAGAGAATAGTGTGTAGAGGATGAAATGCATCCAGCACTCCTATCTAACTTCACATTATGATGAGAAGGGGTTTCTTGGAGGGAAGCTTAAGAGACATGCAGAGAGGGCTAGAGCTGGATGTAGGAAAGCATGTTTCTGTAACGCCACAGAAAGAAAAGCATTGATGTTCAACAGAGAGGAACTCACCAGCAGAGGAGTGGAAGTGGGGATTTGTGAATGACTATGCAAAATGTAAAGTGGGAGTGGGGAAGGTTTGCTTTAAGAGTTTCCATTTAGCAGGAGGCCTACTCATAAATTTATTTTCCTGGGCAGCCCATAATCTTTTTAAGATGATTGCTAATTAATTACTTAAAATCTTTGGCAGGGGCCACCATGCACAGTGGCGTCATTGCAACTTTCTCTGTGGAAAGAGCACTGGTATAACCTTGGATGAAGCTGAAGAGAGAAGCTGTCCAGAGACAGTTGCTAAGGAGTTATACTTTCTACTCTACAGGTACAGAAAAAAGGTATGTATTTTGGGGGTGGGAAAATTATTTGGAAATTAAGTTAATATATTTTTCTGAAAAAGGAGCAACAGGTATTTGCAAACAATTCAGGCTTGCCTAGACAAAATTGGCTGAGCAGAAAGCGAGGGCTTGCATTGAAGTACTTTCACATTTGTCTGCCCTTTAATCTTGAACTGCCATAGTTTCCATTAAACTTTCTCCACTCTGCTAATGCCATTTCTGCAGTGCCACTTCTAGTTCATGAAACCCTCCTGTTTTTCTGAACATCACTGCTCTTACATGAAGTAGCCCCAGTGATTTGTTTGTTTCACTAGTGGTAAACATTGCATTGTACTTACAATGAAATTTCTGTCAAAGGCGATGTAAAGTCTTCACTCACACCAAACAAACTGCATTTGAACTAATGCTATTACAATAGGTCAATTCGAATTAAAACTGACAGGTTACTTAGTGTTACAGGGGAAAAAAATGCACCCGAGTGTCCTGTTAATCCAGCAGCTAGGGAAAGCTTAGTGAAAATCCTCCAAAAGTCCTTCATCATTTAAGGCTGAAGTCAGTTGCATAGTCTGGATTAAATGAATGGAATAATAAGAAAAAGTCAATGGAGAGTTAGAATGTCTGTCCCTCCCAGGCTGAGATTTCACTATGCTGTTTTTCACTGTTTCTATTAAAGTATCATCCAGCTGACATCAGGACTCCATCACGCTTGGGGCTGTCTCACTGTATAGTCCCCAAACTGAAGAACTATTTGCATTGCTTACAAATAAATACTAGTTTTTAACAGGACAGTGACTAAAGTTTGATGAAAACAGATTCTCTGTGAAAAATACCATTTCCAAGCTCCTAAAAAAAACCTTCCTCCCCTTTTTCTTAAAAAAGCAAAGAAAAATTGGAACAGGTTGACTCACTCTCAACATAACTGCGTGTTAGTCTGGGACTGATTCTTAGCTCACCCGCAGAAGTATAAAATGGAATAATTTGCTTTACATGACAAATGTAAACCAGTGGTTTAAAACCATAAAAATCAGTGTTAAACACTGAGTTTCTTGTGACTTTGATAAGATAAAAGAGCAAAACTTTCAAGGCATCTTTCTAAGTGTCTCTAAGTAGAGAGAAAAAAAAAAAGAAAAGGGTCAACAAATGACTCCCCCAAAAGCTGCATTGTTTCATTTTAATGTAATATGTAACTGTCAAAAAATCTGTGGGTTTGGAATAACACAACTGTAAATAAGTAAAACTTTTTACTACTGTGCATCATTTCAGGAAAACACATTTCACTGTTGTATACATAGCATCGAAGTCCAAACCTGCATTCACAGACCTGTGTTCTTTTTTCTTTGTCTCTATTTACCTGTCTGTAAAATGGACCAGAAGCTTTCCTTTGATGACAAAGGTCCATGCTGTATCAGCTCAGTAATGAAATGTTTGAAACCGATTAGTCAGAGTATTACGCTTGATCACTGGATCTGTAATAATGTTGATGTACTACACTTGAAACACTCATTCCCTGAAAATCCTTTTGCTTGTTACTTTTAAATGAGAATATTGTATTCTACCTAAAGTAATGAATGTAAACAGAGAAACTTATAGAGCTGAAATTATTCCCTTCTTCCCTGCTAATGCATTAATTCCTTACAGCAAAAGCCTGTATTAAGCATGAAGAAAATAGTATGAAACTGAAGAACTGTATGAAACCCCATAATAGATTCAACTTTAAGGACAAAAGGAAATACGCAGGTAAGACTTATTCCAGTCCTGTGGATGTGGCCTCTTTCCTGGGACAGCCCTTGAAGGCATGTGTGCTTGAGAAAGTTGTAGGGACAAAGGGATAAATGAACCTTTGCCAGAGGTTATGGCAGGGTAGAAGCTGCATGAAGGCAGATCCTGTGGAGTTGCTGACATGCTGTATGTGGCTTACCTGGAATAATTTATGCCTGTGTCCTCAAGCGTGAATTGCTTTCCAATTTTCCTTTTCTCCCAGGTTGACAGTCATTAGTTCCTGACAATTCCTCTGCTTGTTTAGCTACAGAGTACAGCCTACAGAGGAAAGGGGATAGTCAGCATCAAACATATGAGCCACCTTTCCTGCTTCACATACTCTGCGTGAAAAAGGGATGAATAAATCTGGGTAGCATAACCAGGCATGTTAGAGATGTGTGGTTATGACCATCCCTCTGTGGGAATGTAGTCCAGTGGCGTTCCTGTGGAGTGGGAAGCAGGTAAATTAGACTCTGCATCCAAACAAAGCCTGGGTTCCTATTTCAAAGACACATTTAAAATGTCAATCCATGTTTTGCTGCCATTTGTACCTCACACCAAGCCTGATACTTCAAAATCTGCTACAGTACTAGAACAAACTGTTCCTACATCAGTAACATGTAAACTGACTGGTTTTAGCTAGCTTTTGAACAGGTAACACATTAACGTAAACTGTTCAGTCTATTAACCTGCAGCCTACATTGTGCTATTCACAGTGCTCAAGTGCTTGGTGCTGCAGAGGTCAATTTATGCATCAGTGAGTGCATGTTCACCAAAATTAAAAGGAGGTCTTCCATCAGGAGCACAATCAGTTAGAGGAAAAAGCACCTGCATGAACAGTGGGGTCTTGTTTTTCTTTACATTTGTGCCTCAAGAATGATGTCCTATGTAGATTTCTTGGCATTTGATACTTGCTGAGCTCAAGCTACCACCCCAGCTTTCCCTCAGCAGAGGCTCTAGTTAAGATCTTTCTTCATTACCCGACTTTTTCACTACGCTGTAGGAGAAACGTATCTCCAAGAACTTTATTCCTCTGTGAAATGTATCACTTACTAAGTCTCAAAGACTACAGGGAGGATGGAGAGCAAAAGGGCACACGCAAAAAAATGCTCAGGCATGCATATATACATATACACAACTCATATTTTAATTTTCCAAATTGGAAATAAGGGACATCAACAGATCATCAGAAGGTTCCTGGGTACATTTTGTCAGAGAGAAAAAGGTTTCCAAGAACTAGGTCTGTAGCATGTTATGGCTATAAGGAAATAATTCTAAATGTGTATTATGCAGCTTAGTGTGAGTGAAGAACTGGTAAGCCCTGTCTCTGCCAGATGCCTCTCTAAAGACTCCTTCGTTGCCTGACCTCAACTGCTCCCATGTGCACTATTCAATATCAGCCCTTGTTGACCATAAATTTAAAGAAAAAAATCTTTTCTTTACTGCAGCATCAGAGCTTCCTATATCAAAGAGAGGAAGTAACTAAAATATTTCAGGATAGGAAACAATGAAAAAGACTATTATTGTTGTTATATTGCATTCAATTTCAATCACATTAAAATGCCTATGGCAAAAGAAAATCTCTGGCAATTAATTGTACAGGATTTTGAAAAAAGTAAATATAATTAGAGGGAAATAGCCCCATCCCCCCAAAAAATTATTTTTCGTTTCCCCCCTCTTTACTATTTTTCAGTTAAAGCTCAGTACAAGAATGACATGGACCTGTTCAAGAGGGTCCAGCGGAGGGCCACACAGATGATCAGAGCGCTGGAGCAACTCTCCTATAAGAACAGGCTGAGAGAGTTGGGGTTATGCAGCCTGGAGAAGAAAAGGTACCAGGGAGACCTTATAGTGGCTTTCTAGTACCTAAAGTGGGCTTATGGGAAAGATGGGGAAAAACTTTTTAGCAGGGCATGTTGCAATAAGACAAGAAGTAATGATTTTAAATTAAAAGAGGGTAGATTCAGGCTAGATATAATGAAGAAGATTTTTATGATGAGTGTGGAGAAACACTGGTGCAGGTTGCCCTGAGAAATGGTAGATGCCCCATAGCTGGAAACATTCTAGGTCAGGTTAGACAGAGCCCTGAGCCACCTGATCTAGTTGCAGATGTCCCTGGTTCTTTTAAGGGTTCGGGTTAATTGACCTTTAAGGGTCACTTCTAACCTAAACCATTCTATATGTCTACCTAAGTGTAACTTGTAGTTGCAGCAGTGGAAAGGAGAGATGAGAAAGGAGAGGAAAAGAGAATGAAAAAGGGTTAAGTTTTAGTTTAAAAAATCAGGGACTTCCTAGTTGGTTGGGGGTAGCAGGAGGAAATGAGATACCTTAAAAGACATAAAAAATTGAGGAATCAACTTCCAGCTTAGCAAGATTTTTGTCTTTGTGGAAAAGACTTAAGGATCAAAGTAATTATCTTCAGTATTGCATTTTAGTTCGGTGTAGAAAGCTTTCAAATTAGGTATATTCATTTTCTTTGTATGTAATTACAGTCCACAATAGCTCTATCTCCAACCAAACTACAGTTTATTTTGAGGGATTTCAGTGTGTACTGAGAAGGAATAAGTTGTCTTTTTGTGCTTTTATTAAGACTATAGAGATAAGATGTACCTTGCTAATAAGGTCTGCTGGGCTGAAATAAGTTTAGTCCTCTGTGTTTTTATTTCTTTCTTTATTTGCCAACTTCAATTTTTATGTTCTATCTGTGCTCCTTCATTCTGATAGTCCTGGCTCACCAAGATTTTGGAAAGGAGACTTGCAGGCCAAGCTTCTGAGCTGGCTGCTGCAGAAACAGCGAATGCTGATTTGGAAAAGAATGCCGAGTATGTCCAGGCTTTGTTCTTTTTTTTTGGTGGTGTTTGATTTCTCTGATTTCTTTATTTTTGGTTCCTCAATGCATTAGTGTAATATCAAAACCCTTCTCTAAGCGTTTGTAACTAGGATTTGGTGAGAATTCATTCATATGAGGACATAATTTGTACTGAGCTGAAACAGGCTTTTATTTGAGATTCCATATTGCTAGAAAGCCCTGAGTTCACTTTCCAGGGACATGCCAGGGGAACCATGATTTTGTGTGGCTGTGGAGATTCAATATTAGCACCCTGCATTTAGTAAATAAAACATTGTGGGTGGGATTTGGCCTAGCTTTTCCATCAAAGTTAAACTGGAGTACTAGTGTCTTTGATGGAAGCAAAGCTTAACTCAGCAGAAAATGCTTTCAAAAATCTCTGTTTAGTAAAAAAATGGACTGGGAGGGAAATTCTTTATATGAGTTGTATACATTTTTGTGAGATATAATCCCAAACATTAGCTGGGTTTGAGCCATATGGAGTAATTGGTTACCATGCTTATGAGTTATCTCATGCTTCTATCCTTTTATTAGTAAATCATTGCACATTTTGTCTGACTCTTGTCATGTTTTCCCACTTTGCAATGACAGCTTTACCCTCCAGCAGAGAAGGACTATGGGACTGGTTTCTTTAGTATGACTGAGGCTATGTTTACACTAGAAAGCTTGCTGCTACAAATTTTATCAGTATGCGACAGCTGACTTTGACATGTGCTCAGAAAAAAGCAAATTCTGCTGCTTGAGCTCATACCTTGTGCAGTCTCCTAGCTGGCTGGTACACTGTGGTCATACAGCACAAACATTCCACAAACTGCCCTCTGGCATTGTAGCCTGCATGATGTGTTTTTTCGGGGTTTACAAAAAACCACAGAGAAGAGCTGAGGAAAACATGGGAGGAAATCATGGGTGGGTGGGGATGGCTTTTTCTTTTCTTCGCTACTTTTTCTTTTCTTTTCAGTACATTTTCTTTTCTTCAGTACTTAAAATCCTCAGCATCCAGCAGTTACCTCCCCCATCCATGGTCATGAGTCCTATTCATACCTAATGTTTACATACTGCTAAGCTACACAATTCACCCAGATCTGATGTAATTTAAATGACTACTACTGCTGCAACAGAGCTGATGGGATATTTTGAGAGGAGAAAGCAGGTAGTGCACATGAGTACCCCACAGGTAGTAGGGGTGATGGAGCCTGGAAGGTCGAGCAGCACCCAGGAGGATGGGCAGTGGGGAAGGTTTTCCCCAGCCCTCCAGTGCAGGCCACTTGCCTGTGATACTTCTTCAGTTTTAAGGTGTAACTTAATTCCTTTTTTTCTCCTTTCATTTTTCAGTGGACTGTGTTTCGGCCTATTGGTTGTTTCAGAGGGATAACAGCAGTGACTGCTACATGATCATATGGTGATGAGACAGGGATCAAGTCTACTGAGACCACACCTGGGTGCAGAATATCAGGTTTGGTGTGGTCCATGTATCTGCTTGCTGTCCAAAGCAGATACTGGAGCCAGCTGCCCTGATGTGAGTCTAAGGTTCCTCTTAGAGGAACCAGGTTGTCTTACTACACCCTGAAGCCGGGGAACATTTTGGTATGCTGTTACAGAGCAGCTTGCCAACATCTCTGAGGCAAGTAGGTTTTGTGCTGTTGCTTCTTACTATTTCAGAGTATTTGGCATAACAAAGTTGATGTGGTGACTGGGAGAAGAAAATAGTCATCTGTTGATTTTCAACAGCAAAGTACCATACAGTCACTGAGGAGTGCTAAAGCTGAGGAAAATATCACTTTACCACTATGTCTTAACATGTGTTTAATTGTTGCTTATTTTTGGTACTTTTCTTGTAGCTAAATAGCTAAAATAGTTATAATGTGTTGCTCATGTCAGAAGGAAGGAAAAAGGTGGTACAAAAAAATCTACTGTTTCCCATACATTTATGCTGAACTTTATCACACAGTTTTAGCGTATGCAAAAAATCTAAAAAAGAAATAAAAATAACTTGTTCAGAACACAGAAGAGAATCTGGGGATATGAGAGTTGCCTGTTATCTGTTCTTGTACCACAGAAGAAGTGCAAGTTGCCTGAGAAGCCATCTTTTCACATGAAGTAGTGGTTATGTTTTCTACCAGCATGCAGTGGTGCACCTAAGGACTGATTAGTATCTCCTGTCAAATGCTGTTGAGACCAGCTTAAAAAGCAATGATGTTAGAATGGTCTAGAAATGCTGCGTAAGGACAGAAGACTCTTGTTGCTTGGTAGCAAACAAAAGTAATTCTTCCTAAAAGAAGTTTCACTAGTGTTCCCTTTGCCATCTTCTGCAACAGCTTGGTCTGTTTGGAGTGGGCAAATTGGTCTTGAATGTAATAGTTCCGTGTTTTTCAGTGCAAGAATATTGGGGACTTTATCAAAAACAAGATTTCAGGCTAAAGTGTGAGCTTTTCAGTGAACACACTTTTATGTTCTTATGTCACTTACTTTGTTATGCTTGGGGATCTGGATCATCATTTTACTAATTTATGAAAAGTATTTCTTCTCTATTTCTGTTTTTCAACAGTTGAAACCCTACCAGATGGTTCACACTGTTTCTTGCTGCATAGCTAGGACACGTTTTTGAAATAAACTAGTTTCTCTCCATGTTCTTTCATTTATTTTTCAGCCCTACAAAGGACTGCCACTTTTAAAGAGGATGTGAGAGAGGACCAGTTTATAGGCTATGTATGGGGATGAGATGTGGAAAGGGTAGAATTCTATCTAAGCATCATCCCTTGTCCTCATTTGGTAGCAAGTTTCAGCCTGGTGTTTTTCAAGAACCCAGAGACCTGCAGCAGTGTCCTCCACACACATACCTCAACACCCTGTCCTATTCCTTAGAGGAATTCATCCCATTCACACATTCATAGTGCTACTAAGCATGAAAAGGTACTGCTCTCACGTTGAAGCAGTTTTCGATGATCTCCAGAAATTCTGTGGATTCTTTTTCTGCTTCACCAAAGTGGCTCCTCTGGCCGAGTGCTGAGTGCTGGCCACCTTTCTCCCCCTCATAGCTGCTGGTGTCTGTCCTCCTCCAACATCAGAACTGCTGTCCTTGCTCTTCTGGTTGACCTTGGAGGGGAGCTGGAAAGGCTGAGATGATCCTGCGTTTACTCAAGAGCATAGAGCTGAAGTGGTGCTCTTGTCTTCTGTGGGTGGTTGTCTGTTGGCAATGCACCACTGTAGAAGAAGCATTTCCAAAATAGCAGAGGAATACACATAGGTGTCTCCAATCTGAGTGTTGTGGAGTTAAAAATCCTGATTGGCTTTGTCACCATCATATATACAAATGTTGATTGTGACTGTTTCTTGAGGGCTCCTGGGACATGGCATAGTATTTATGCAGGTTTTATCAATGCCCATGTGTTTTCTGAGACCTTGAGCTATTCAAGGAAGGACAAGTAATCAGGCTTAAAAAGAAACAGATTTGCCAGTTTCCAAAAATTTGTCTTTCAGGCCAAGTACACTAGCTGTTAAAACTTTGCAGTGTCAATCTGGGATATGGAAGCAGTCATCGCTATCCTAAACATGTCCGAGAAGAAGGAGCATCTGCAGGAGTAGTGTAGTAGCACATTCTGAAAAAATGTGACACATTCAGCATAGTCATTTTTTGTTTTGCAACGAGGAGACATGACGGGTTACAATACCATGCACTTACTCTTTTGAAAATATAGTTATGGCTGTGTTATCAAGATTCCCTCATACTTCTAGGGATACCTAATGTATAAAAAAAGCTAAAAATCTGGTTTTACCTGACCTCACAGAGCTAGCTGCAAGTATGTGAAATAGGTGGTTTGCAATGTGACAGGTGATCTTTATTTTTCTTGCCTCTTATATACATTAAAAACAAAGCTCCACTGTTTTATCAGTGCTAAATATAAATAAATTCCCGATTTTGATATATCTTGAAATCTTTCTTTCATCAGCCAATTTTCATGAGAAAAAATCAAATGTGTAATCCCGATGTAGGTCAGAAAAAATCAAAATTTATAGCCTTATTTATTTAATGTTGTTTTGTACCGGTTGATACTTCTAGCTGCAGTAAAAATCACCAATTAACAGTCTAGTCAACTCTTATTTTGAACCTCTGCAGTGAAAATAAGAACATAACCAAAAAATTATTACCTTTTCAAAGTTTCCAGTTCAGGATTTGCAATAAGTCCCTGAATAAAAGGACCCCACCCATTTAATTCAGTGGTGTCTAGATAAGACTACATGATATGTGGATCTTAGAGTATCTTCCCGTATTGAAGAAATAATAATAACTTCAGCTTAAATATGTAGTCAGATGTGAGAGGAGGTCACCTTAAACGTGGCCATTGTTTTTAAAAATATTTAGACTGGGATGCCTGCTGTGGACTTCAGTTCCAGCAACAGACATGCAGAAACCTTCTACTTGAGGTTCTTTACATAAATGAGTGTTAATAAGAGAATTTTATATTTAGAAAATGTTGTGTACTTACAGGTGTGAATGTTCCATCTTGGACCCTCTAATGTCCTCAATAATCATTGACTTATAAAATGTCACGTTAAACAATCAAATACCACCTTAATAACTCTGTAATTGTGTAGCAAATCACAATCAATGTACTAATCACTGTTAGAAAATCTAACACTTCCTCTTGAAAATGTTATCCTGATTATTAACATAATCAATATCACATGTAGCTGTAACAACTGATAATGATGAAAGGATATTTAACACTTCTGGAGCACTGGATGACCTCAGTTCAAGAGGCAGATATTTGTACCAAATCTGAAGTGCTAGTTCTTTTGAATTTTGTTTTGTTTCTTTTTAAGTTAGCTTATTTTCTATAGCCATCCTCTTTTTTGCTTCCCCTCCCCACCAAGGTGAGGTATACAGAGTAAAATTAAACCTGATATTTTTTTTTTACCCCTTCTCATTTTCCAGCACAGCTTCTGATCAATTCATTATTCATTCTTCTTTAGATTGAAACATCTGAACATCTGAATCTGGGGGGGAATTTGTCAACCGTTGGACTTGTCCATAACAGCAGAATAAGTGTGGCAGATATGTTTTAATTGAACTCCTGAAGAGAGCTTCTTTCTCTCTGTATGGCAGTAGCTCGTAATAACTCACTGCAGCTCTAGTCCCAGCTGGGGAAGGTCTACACAGACAAAAAGAAGATGTGCCGTGTCCTAGAGAAGCTCAGAGATGTGTCTAGAAAGCTCAGACTGAAGGCAGCATTTACCACTAAAATTTGTTAAGGTCTGAGTATTATTTTCCCCCATGCATTTAAGAATTACCCAGAAAGACAACGTTTTGTTTGCATGCAGATATTTAAATAAAAACATTATTTTCCTGATGTTGGACTTGCACATTGAAGTCACTGCTTCCTTCAGTGAGATGATATCTGATATTGCCATGTGAACAGAAGCATAAAATCCTTTCATGGGATTAAATAGCACATATCTGTAGGTAGCATTATGTTTATTAGATTTTGCTCAGTTAATGCGTTTTCCTCTCTCCTGTTGCTTACTGTGGAGTGGAAAATGTGCTGATTCAACACCCAGTCAAGTAATGGTTGTTATATTCCCTGATATTATAATTGGCCACATAATTAAGTTATGCTTGCTACAGAATTACAACAGGGGGAAAATGGTGTTAAAATTTAGCATTAAGGATGCAGGAAAATAGCTGTGAAATGAGGTGCTTTTTTCAGTGATATATACCTACCTCCTGCAACACCAAGTCCTCCAAAATCATACAGTACTTTGAAGACTGACGGGCAAATTAGAGGCTGCAGCATGTATTTGCTACAGGACTGCCAAAAAGCCAAGAGGAGGTGACAGTCTCATGGTGCCAGGGAAGGGAGGAGGCAGCACGGTGTCTGCCCACAGTCACAGCTCTGGGCAGGGAACGCCACCAGTGAGGCAGAGACTTTAGAACAGTTTCAATGCCTGGGTGAAGGTGTTGGAAGAACAGCAGATGAGAGTGACTCTCTGACCTCCTCCTGCCCATGACTTTCCAGCAGGTCTCAGCTCCTGCCTGTTACTCAGAGACTCGTCTAAGTAGAGAGGTCTTCATGAATTGTCAAGTGTCCAAGACATGGTTAGAACTCATTAAATAACAAATTGTCCTTTCAGCATTGAGATGATTTGGGAAAGTATGCACATTTGAACATTTTGTTATACCAGGGATGAAAATGGATCAGCACGAGGATTTAGAGGACCTGGAATAATTTCTTTTTCTGCAGCTCGTGAAATAAATGCAGCAATCTAAAGAGATTTGTGAATTCCCAAGGTTTGATTCCCAAATGTTTGGATGCTACTATCCAAAATTATTCTAAAACTTGATTTGAGAAAAGAAAGCTGGAAAACTATCTGATGCCTTTGATAAAGGCATTCCTGCAAGATGTCCTATAGTTCTTTTTAGGACTTTTAGCCGTAATGGCTGAAGAACTTAAAATGTCTCTTTGACCATGTCAAACTTTTAATACAGTTCTTGTTAAAGTTTGATTCTACATGAAAGTAATTGCATTGGAGACTTTTCATGGTTCCTGAATTAGTTTCTTTGTCTCCATTAAGTCAGCATCCTGCTTTTTTTCAAGAACACCAAAGGTGTCACTGGATTCTATTTGGAGGTATCAAGAGGGAAAAGGATGGTTGGTCTAGCATATTTACATGATATAAATTTGTGTAATAAACAGGATTTGTGGCTTGCTCTATGTCATCTTTGCTACCTGTTTTCCAATGGTTTCAACAGGGGAGTGTAAGTGAGCTAGAAGATTCCTAGGACAACTAGGAGAACAGTTTGCTACTTGGAAAGGGAAAAAAGAGAAGGAAAATCCCCCAGCTAGCAGCACCTGACTTTGGATCAGGCCTGTGAAAAAAAAAAAAAGATAGTGATCCAAGAAGGTGCAAAATGAATTACCTGTTCCTCTTCATTACTGCTGCACAATGGGTGAGGCACATTTTTTTTCAGTATAGGCAGCAAATGTTTTGTTTATCTACTCTGCTGACTGGGTGGAAAAAGACCTGGATAGTGTGATATTCAACTCTGTGACTGTATCTGCCAAATACTTTAGGTTAGACATGCTACCTAATAATTCACAGTCTTGTATTGCTGTGTTCCCTGAAAATAATTCAAGCCTTGTTGCATCGGGTTTAACAGCTGTAATAGTAGAGTCCCTTCAAACAGCTCAATTGAAGATGATGACCATGATTAAGTGAATGCAATAGAAGAGATGAAGCGACTTACCAAAGATAGTAACATCAGCTATAGACAGTAGGTCTCCTGGCTCCCAGCTGCCAGCACAACCTACCAGACATCATGCAGTAACTGTCAGTCACACAGGCAAGGGTAATGGATGGTGTAAATTAAATGGCTCTAAGAGAGAAATTTTCATGCTGAATTTGCATAGTGTTAAGGACAAACAATTGACAACAAAATGGATCATTACAATCCCAGGCTCAGAGACTTTAAAGTTAGTCTACTTAGTTAGATCACTGTACCTGACTTCCTAAACACAGACTTTCACTTGTTCACACAGGTAACTAAATACTGAATTTTAAGTTGGTTTTAACTTATGTTCAGTGTTAAACTTTCACCCAGTCACCCCAATCTTGAGTTTTCCATTTGGAACAAAGCAGAATCTGTGATTTCCTAGAAAGACATCTAGATTTCACCATCTCCCTTGTGATAAAGGCTTTCCTTTGCAGGAACATGACTTTCATCTGCAAGCAGAGATCTTCCACTTTGATGGTGAAAGGCTGGCTAACTTTGCAGGCGCTGGCTAAATTGCAAGCTACTACATTGTTCTCTTTGTGCCTTGGAGCAAAATCCCGAGTGTACCGTTATCAGTGTCCTTCTGCCTAAAGGCAACAGATGAGGCTTGTCTAATTTCTGGGATTGCTCAGTGTCTGAACAACTGAGATATTTGGAGCATTTTGCCTGTACTGCTGATGGTAAGGCTGAGTTGCAGGAACCCAGTAAGGAAACGGAAGTCAGATTTGGAGGGAGATACCTCCACAATGTTGAACACTGAGGTGGCCTAAGGAAATAGCTAAAGGGTCTTGTGTCAACAGCAGTGTTTGATGAGCTGGGAGATAGTCATACTACTGGTATTGGTTAACTCTTGTATCTGGCTTGTATTGAATCTTCAGGCTCTGTGGACGAAATCCTGACCTCAGTAAAAACAGGGACATTTTTGTCTAACAGTGTCTAATCCTGCATACTAATCAGTACAGCAATCAACCCCTGTCCACACCCTCCTGCAAGGCCCATAGTGAAAAAATTTTGTTACATTAAGGCCATCATTAAGTGCACAGAGCACAAAGCCTCAGTGGCTAGTTTACACTTAGAAGTGGTCCGGTGGTACCACATTGATAGGAAAGTGCAGGGGGCTGTGAAAAGTGTTCCCAGAGCACCTGCCTTGGCTTTCCTTGCTCCTTGGCTCCAAAGCAATGTGCCTGCCATGTTCTAGAAAAATTCCTCTTGCTTTTACCCTTTACATGAAAAGCCCTGAAAAGATTCTCTCAGGAACTCAACTTACTTATTACTTTTCAAGGTGTTTTTTTATTAAGTTAAATACAAGTAATAAGCAATCTCTCTACAACAAGAGAGAAAAAAATAGGCACTCCAGCTGCCTGAAAATACTGAGAAAGGAGTAAAAAGAACTGAAAGTGTTTTTTTAAATTGCATTTGTGGCAATGGATCCTTGTGCATACTATCATGGGTAACATAATGCAAATTGCCACGGCTGACAAAGCTGCTGTAGAGCCAGAAGCTTTTTGCTTTCAATCCTCAAGTGAAATGGAGATTGATCTCGGCTCCCAGCTTAGTAGTTAAACAGATTCTGCCAATCTTTGTTTCTTATCAAATCAAAATTAAAATGACACATTCTTTTATAATAACCTAGGAATGTAAATAAATATAGAATTGAAACATAACCAAATTAATTGCTTTAAATGGATACATAACACTAAGTAAGTACATAAGGAAACAAAATCATTAATTGATTTGGCTTCTTATTATAATGAGATTGTTTGCAAGGATTAACAACAACTTTCTGAAGCACTGAACTCTGACATGATGTTTACATTTCCATATATTTTTAATGATCACATAGTTTACTGTTTGAATAAAACAGCACCATATGCTTTAGCTGTATTACATACTGCAAACACTGAACACTAAATATGGAATAAATTATCATGTAAAAATAGTTAATACTGGCAAGTCCCTCTAATATGCCATATCACATTAGTTTTAATACACCAGGACTTTGCTAAAATGAAATGCCTCTTTTTATTAACTCTAAAGTAAAAATGTTTAATAGAAACTCTGGAAAAAAGCACAGGCTGGACACAAGTGTCTTTATTTTCTTTAAAAAAGAGGAAGAACACTTATACTTTCTAATAAAAGTGCAAGCCTTTTCATGGCTGGGTTTTGTTGCAGGATTTTTTTTCTCAAGTGCCAGTGGAAAATTATTTTATTTAGATCTGCTTTCAAAGCAAGGAAAGGAATTATGCAATAATTAAAGCAACACAGACTGGCTGTACTTTTACAGCTGGGATGGGCTCTGCAGTTTCACTGAAGCATCAAGAAAAAACCACTAGAAATGTACCAAAATGCCAGTTTCTTTAACAGCAGCCTACATATAGAATTATTTTTCTAGCATAATAGTAATGGTAGATAGTCCCTTTAATTTTAGAATTACCTAATGCAGCCTAGAAACAATTTTCAGTATATGACCGAGAGTCTTGTGTGTTTACAGTACTCCAGGGACAGACTTTAGTGAAAAACTGTCTAGCTAGCACTCCTGCATTCCTCTGTTGATGAAAGAAGTTCTCACCATGCCTCTCCTGGCTCTCATGGTTCCACCCTATGATTTCTAGTGAAAGGGAACACTTCAAGGAGTAAATAAGGAAGTCTGGGACTCTGCTTAAGCCTCTTCTGAAACTGCCAAGCAGACCTGGACACCAAATACGTCTTTCAAAGAAATGACATTTAACCAAAAGCTTAATCTGTAATGGGATACTGTCTAAATCCTATAATGGAAGTAATTTACCATATTGGTTTGGAGATGTATTAACGCAATATAGGAACCATGGTCTGCATCACTGATAATGTTATCCATGCTCTTGCCTAGTCCATTAGCAGAGTGATTCATCTGAGACCTGCAAAAGGGCCAGACCACTCTCCCAAACATACAAACATCTAGACAAAATAGATCTCAGAGGCAACTAAGCAGCTGTTCCCTTTCCTGCCATACCTGGTGCTGGTCTATGATGGAGCAAATGACCATTAGGGTTCCTGCTTTTAACAAGATTATATGTGCCTCTTTGAAAAGTGTCACTTGAGATGGATGTGTTTTCCTAGTAGATATTACATGTATCTGTAGTCCCCGAGTTTGCTGTTCAATTAAGGACAAATCTCGAACAAAACACACAGCTGTGAACTATTGAACTTAACCTGGCATTAGCCAGCATTAGAAAGCCATGCTCTGATAACTTCAGCAGGCAGAGGAGGTTATTTAAGGGAATGTATTCTCCATCTCACATAATCACTGAGATTATTTCTTGCTATCTCTTCCTTGTCCTCCCCACCCAGAACTTGACTGCAGCTGTGGAAACGCCAGCAGCGTTGGCAGGGGCAGGCAGTGGGCCTTCCTGCATCCTAAAAGGAGTATACCAAGATGGGGAGCGGGGTCAAGGGCTGCATCACCGCTTTCCCTGATGGACTAGCAGGCAGGTTATAAGGTCAATGTGCAGTTCAGCTATGATTCAAGGGTAAGGAGCCCGACAGAGACTGGTTTCTTTCAGTGACTGGGTCATAACCAATTGTGTCAGTGCAGCTGCAATTTGTATGTAATACAATAAACAAATTCAGTTTGTTCAAAGTGAGGACTTTTTATAGGTACAGTCAGAAATGAAAACAGTTCATCAGCCTGAGTGTATCATAGAACTCCACTTCAAATACATATAAATAGTAATACCCATATAATCCCTGAAGTGCCTGTAATTTACTGAGTCCTCCTGAGTTTCACCATCACTATGGTCAGGTAGAGATAAGTGTATTAGTTCTGGATATGAGCATCGGAACTTATATTTCACTGCTCAAACTTATACCTACTGAATTTGAGTCTATCATCATGTTGTAGGTCACAGCTATCTAAATTTGCTATGGTTTAATCTGTCCAAGGTATTTTAGGTGAAAAAAAAACCAACAAAACAACTTGGGAGAGGAGGGGTGGGGGTACAGATGTTCTTTACAATTGATAGAGAGAGGAAATCTCCTCTAATCTCCTGGTAATATTATTGCTGTTTGTATCTATTTTTTCCCAACTATCAAGAAACACTGCTTCATTTGGTATGGCCAGAGTGCTGACTCTCACGTTAATTGGTTTTGTTCTGCTTGTCTCTATTTATCTTCATGCCCCCAGGAACTCTGACATCAGTTTCAACAGTGTAGGCAGTTTTGCTTTCTGCTTTTCACCGAACAAAACAGGTGACAATCTGCATTCATTGGCATTGTTTCACAACAGTATTAAATGCAGATGTGAGTCCAACTCGATACTCTGCATTTCTTGACATTTGTTTTTTACCAACCATTTGGATGGCTGATAGTGAGTTTTCATACTTAATCTTTCTTTTTACTGCTAAAAATTCATATCTACTAAATTTAGGCCTATTGTCAGCTATTACTATGTTTGGGATAAAGCATCTAGAGAAAATAGATATGTTTAATCTCCATTTTTGTTTCAGCATCTTCTTCTAATAACTTTCTTTTAACAATAAGAGATAGGTGCCTTCACCAAAACAAGTAAATCCTTGTCTAGTTTGATCCAGAATAGTTTTGCTTTGCCACCAGACAGACCCTTTTCACTTATTTTGATTTATATCTGTGTCTTATTTCTTCTTTTTCTGAATACTGGGAACATATTTAACTGTTGCTCCTGACTGTAGTATCTGCAAATTCACATTCTGCTTACTGCAAAGTCTGGCTTTGATCTGCCATGTTTTTCCCTGCTTGCTCCTTGCCTATAGTATGGGATCCTCTATAACATCAGATAGCATTCACTGACTTCAGGCTGGATTAGACTGGCTTTCTGAACAGAAAAAGGCTGAAAGTTCATTCCAGATTCTAATATGATGCTTTATGTATTTGAGTCATCTGGGCATTTAGGCCACGTCAGCTACAAAGTTAGCCAGTGACCAGATATGAGGGAAGTGAAATTTTTCAGCTCCTGAATCCAGATCTCTGCATGGAGTTAAGACATCTGCACGACATTGTAAAGTGTTGCCCTAGTAGAGCAGTCCACAGCAGTACTTTGAGCAGGCACCATCAAAGCTGAAATGTCCCCTTAACATGAGCTTTCCACAAAGGCAATTGGGAGGTGCCTGCCATGTGCATGATAGGAAATACCTTGGGCAGGAGTCCTTCCTAAGCCAGCCCTCCTCCACCAACAGCTATGCCTGCGCAAAGCCCCGCAGTGGGACACAACAGCATTGTTCTGGGCACGAGGGCCCAACATACAGGAAGCAGTGCCCAATGAGGTTGCTGGTTATGCTAGCCACCCTGACTGTTTCAGCCTAAGGACAGTTTTGAGCTCTTCTGTCTCTCTGCTTTTTCCTGGCACCTGCTTGTTTTCAGCCATACTTTGTTCACTTTCATGCAAAGTGCTTCAAATTCCTGCATTATGGTTTCACTGTCAGCCACCTCTGAGTTAATTGGAAACTGCTAAAAATACTAAGTGCTTCAGAAACTGCTATTGTCCAAAATTAAGGTACTTCCTGGCAGTCTTCCTTCCTTTTGGCTTGTCTCCTAAGTCAACAGTTACCCTCAGCCTGCAGATTTCCATGCTGTTTCAGCTTTGGTTGGGTTTTTAAAGGCTGTGTATTGTTTGAAATCACTTGCAGCAGTAGCTGAAGCATATTGAATACCTACCTGAGTAGCCTGTAGTTTAGGCAGTTCACATGGCTAACTAGCTGAGCCCACATGGAGGAGGTTTCTGGAACCTGCAAGGTTATTTCCAGTTACTCGTTACCGCCTGAAAACAGGCTGAATGCTTTACAGCTTCCAGTTATTTCTGTCCTGAAAACTCAACTTTGCTGTTGGACAGCTGTTGTGAGCACCCCTCAGTAGGAGCCCTCACATAAAGCTCCAGCTGGTTCCACTGGGCTTTAGTTGCAAGTGGTTGTCTCTGAACCCCTGAAAGAGATTTCTTTCCTGAAAAAAATGCCTTTGGGTTCCCAAAGAGATGGAAAAGAAATTTCATTGCCCCTCCACAGAGGCTGAAAATGATGGGCTCTACCATCTGCCCAGTGCTCACTTGTGGGAGGAAAGCAGAAACATCCTCCACCATCTTTGTCTCTCACATATGAAGACTCCCACCATCAGCACTGCTGCCGGTGACTGTATATTACCAACTGAGCTAATCCAAGGCTTCTTCTCATTAGCATCAGCAAAGGTGAATTAAGAGCTGAAAGAGGGACAATCTGTGGAAAGCAGGGCAGCTGGGGGGGAAGACAAAGGATGGGGGAAGAGCATTAGTGGGCAGCAGCATTGTGTCCATCTGGTGGTCTCCAGCAGTTCCCTGTTGATGGCCAGGTCCTTGGTTTTAGCTGAGGCACACTGTGCAGGACTCAGGAAGAGAGAGAAAGAGAAAGGGATGATCTCTTAAAGAGCCTTTTCTCTTTGGTATTCAGAGAGAAGACATGGGGTAGAAGGAGGATGGTCTATATGGTTATTCTGGATTTTCCTGGCAGAGGCCACCTTAGAGAAGTAATCACGCCCTAGGAGGATTAGAAGAGTAAAATGTCCTTCAGCTATCTGGAAGGACAATGTGTCCTTCAGTGTGTTGCCACTGTATCCCTATAACTCAGGGTTTGCACCTGCCAGAGATTTAATCTGTCTGGGTAAATGAGGAAAGAATTTCCCACTGCTGTCAAGATACCCCAAGCACCTAGCGAGGCTGCAGGCTTCTTTACAGATTCTCACTCTCTTTAAAGCCTCTTTAAGAGGCAATGGTAATATTGATATGTTTTTAATTTCTGATCTTTCTACAGTATTAGGAATTCTACAGAGAAGGTCAAAAATATTAATTTAAATTAATTCTATTATTTGTATTTTGCCATCAAAATAAGTAGAGTTACTTCAGATTTCTGGGAAACAGATAATCTGATTTATTTTAGCTGTCTGGGCCATGACTTACTGGCTGTTCACAAATGACTGATCTTCAGCTTGAGGTACTGGTGGGAATTTCTCATTACAGTCACAAGTCAGGGAGGGAATTTACATTCTTAAACTTACTGATATTAACCAACCCCAAACCCTGCCTGTGGTCATATTAGAGCAATACAGCCGGCAGCTGTCTGTAGAGAACCTCTTTCACCAGCAGCCTCCAACTCACGGAGTGCAGTGTTGTCTAGAGCACTGCAAGCACAACCTCCTACTACCATGTTGGGAAGGTGCCTCTATTTTTCCAAGTACTATATCTAACCAATAATAGTTCGTTATTGTTGAGACAGCCAAACGAGTGGCCATTGTGGTGATGGCCCATTACCATCCTGTGGAAAGTCAGTACATATAGATGCATTAGTATTACATATAGGCCTTCCTTGTGAATTTTGGCAATTTATTTGGATTTCAACACTGAAGCGCTTTTATTGTTGTCAGATAGGCATTAGCATTGATTTGCTAAATTCAGCCCTATTGTTCTGTCTGTACCTTACTGCAGCTCACAGGCCACATAGAATTCAGTCACTTACATTTTTGTGTCCTGTAACTTTTGGATAACTTATTTTGTTAAGAAGATTATTTTTTTTTAATGTATGATCTCAGTGGCAGGCAGTATTTTCTCCTCTCTTTTGGAAAACCTCGAAATCATTGAGCAGTTGTCTTTTACCATTCAGCAGGAGAACAAACAGCCCAGCCACCCTGTTTAAAAAGGGCTGTAGTGAATCTTGTTAAGAGGTTACACTGAGGAAGAACCTGTATGGTCTAAGGCTATAAATCTCTGCTTATGTCTGTACTAGGAATTCTTTCAGGATCAAGCTTCTGATATTAAAGTCTTTCATTTACCAACTAGGAAGCAGTTGTAAAGTGTGGCTTCAGCTCTTCAGAAAGTAAGTTTCTATCAAGACCATGAAACTCCATGTGAGCAGCAGGGCAGTGCTGTGTCGAGATCCTATGCCTGAGTGCAGAACAGCCAGAGCAGCACAGTTCTAGTTCTGAAATCGCTGCAGTTATAAAAGCAAAAAGAGAATGTGTGCCTGGCAACTGTATACGTGGTCCTTCCCCTGTCAGCCTGACCAGAAACCATCAGCTGAATGGGAAGGTGATCCTGCATTGATGCATCCCTCAACCTTACTGTTCCCAAATCTCTACTTTCCAGGAAGTTTCCCCTGCATGCCCTGCTTTCTCAGCAGCTTTCCCTCACTTACCTAGGGCAGACCTCCCTCATGAAGCCCATTCACTATGTGCTCCCTGCTTTTATGCTCACTGCTCTCCTTGAAGTCCTGAGCTTGCAGCTCATGTCAGAGGCCCTTGCCCTTCCCACTGAGGGGTGACCGGTGTCACCACTGCCCCAGCCCCACTGTGACCCATTTGTGAGGAACTGGGAGTGCAGAGAAGGGGAAGTGTTGGGAAGAAAGATGAAATGCAGCAATGACTGCTTTCTCCCAACTCTCACAAAAAAAAAACCACCTTTAGGCATAGTTCAGTATCTGCAACTGATCCAAGTTAGAAAGTGGTCTGTAAATGGAAAGTCCACCTTGTCTTAACCCTTTCCAAGGCTGACCAGATGCTATTCCCTTAGAACACAGGGGTTCCTGTCTTATATGGGATAGAAACCAGCAAAACCATGAAGAAAGTCTGTCATTCATCTGAAAATGAAGCCTTTGTTTCTTAATGTATTCTTTTGAAAAAGCAAGCAAAATATTCCATAATTCAATTAACAAAGCTCCTAATGTAACTCGAAGGCCCAAATTGTGATTTCTTCATACTGGAGAGCAACTATTCACTGTGGCCAGCTCGATATAATGGAATGTTGATGAAAATGGGCAGAGAGTTTAGAATCTATCCCTCCCCTTGAACAATCAGGCCAACCAGACTTGAAAATTGTAAAAGTTAAAACTAAATTCTTAACTTGTTGTTATTTTCAGCAACAGCAGCATTCAGATTAATCCCAAATGCCTTCAGAGGGTCAGTTAAGATAAGCAACCAAAAGTTCATTTGATATAATTTCAAAAGTTATCTGAACTTTTTGTGTCTGCATAATTGAGCTTGAAATCTTGCAAGAACAGGCTTGTTCTCTGACTCCATATAACACACACCATACCTTCTACATGTCTGCAGTTTACAAAATAATCTCCAATGACCCAGAATCAGTCAACAACCTTTGCAGTCATACATAACACTTGCTCTGTTCAAATGTGGCATTCCTACTGTCTTTATAAATGGCATCGCCACAGCATAAGCACAGAATAAAGTTTTGAGATGCAATAACCTTTTATGCTTCTTGGTTTAAATACTATCTTCTGATGTCCTGCACAGCATATAATACCAGGTTTTAGGTGACTAGTTTCAATCAACTGATCAATGGGATAATCAAAGTTTGGGCTTGATTCAAATACCAAAGCATCAAATATTACCTCCAGCTTCTAACTCCCAATTCATATTAACCTTGCTTGCTGTTTTGTAAAGTTTATTTTCCCAAGTTCCCTTTGGAAACACATTGTAGCGTTTTGTCTCAAAGCACTTAGCACCAATTCATTTCTTTTAACCTGCACATCAATAAAATTAATCATACCCTCATCTTACAATGATACAGCTCTTTTTGTGCTAACAGATCTCCATCGATGCACAAATACTAAACTCTGAGAGGCTAAGCAGCCTTCATTCACTGTGCCTTTTGTGGGCACCATCCTGGATCTCCCAATATACTTTCCCTGGGCAGTTAGGGACTGAGTTAGTTCTCAAAAGGGCAGAAGAACCTGCTACCTAGTGGAGTTTTCTGCCCTCAAGTAGGCAGCGTTGTGTTGCCTGTACTTCCAAGAGAGCTCCTGGAGAGGGTTGTTCACCTACCAAAGTGGCACCTGATGGAAAGGAATTTTCAGAGGCGAGCCATTAGAGCAGGGGGTAGCGTATTTGAGGGGAAGAGAGAGAGAACCCAGATGTCCAACAGAGCAGGGGGTGACATATTTGAGGGGAAGGCAGAGGGAACCCAGACTTCAGACTGCAGAGATGCTACCTTGCCTGTCTGGTTCAGGCAAGCCTGCTAAATAGCACATTTTGTAACACCCCAAACTGGCAGTTCTTCCAGTGTTTTTCTCCCAGTCGTGCTTGGTGTGACTCATGTACTGTCTCTTTTTGTTCCTGTGTCCCCAGCCTCCTTGTGCTGAGCCCTTTGTTGTCTGGCAGTGGTGGTCTGCCTCCTGTATCTGCAAGGTGGGTGAAGGATTCTGAGAGCAAGCTGCACACTTGACTCCCATGAGGCACTGTAGTTTCAAAATCCCTTTTGGCAGCTTCAATGACATCCTTGTGAACTGTTTATTAGGTGCTGAGAGTTGGTGGCACGTGTGAAACTGCTTTCAAAATTTTGACACACAGTAGTCTAGGCACCTCTGCTTGTTATTGTTGCCCAGTCCTCAACATGGAAAATGTCAGTTGCATCTCTTTGATGGATTTATCTGCCCATTTATGTGCCTAAATTAACAAGCATCAGATTTTAATGGAACTTAAGTGGTGCATAAGTAAAATATAGCAAGACCAACGAAATGTGAAAGTATCCTTTTTAGTCACCTTGGGAATTGCAGCCTTTCTGAGATGGGGGAAAGTGCAACTTGCTATGCACACTTTCACTTGTCCTAAACCCATAGGACAGAAGAATTAGTGTGGACAGTGTATTTGAGCAATTTTCAGTAGGGAAGACGTATTTACTCCATATATGGGGTGCCCTTTGGCAAACAATCCTGAGGAAGGGGTGCATGGCTGGGCTTTGGCTTGGTGAGGCCCCTTTCTGTCTTAAGTGTGGCATGTAAATGACAATACTGCTGGTAGATAACAATGTCTTCCTCTTTTCAAAACAGTTGGATCTGAAGGACAGGCAGTGGCTGCAGCCTTGCTCTGCTACCTTCTTTCAGTCAGCTGTAGCTCAGGACTCCTCTCCTCTAATCCTGGTTCTGCAGCCGGGGTCAGCACCCCATTCTTCAGCAACCTGTTCAATTGTACTGCATTGGGAAGTGGTGCAGGAGGATGCTACAAATTTATTCTCTCCCTCCTTGTAATGAAATCTAGGAAGAGGGGAAAGACATGGGAAGTCACTGATCTTATTTCTACTGTGCAGGATGTAAACTCAAACAGAAAATACATCAGCTGATCCTGATACCAAGCACACCTCCTGTTACTGTGTTTGCCCTTAAATGAAACCAACTAAGAGGAACTGACAACTATGCTAGAAGCATGAAACGATCTCAAAAATTGGGGTAAAATGTAAAAAGGCCCTGGAGTTAATTACAATGGTAAAAATCACAGAAATTCCCCTCCACCATCCCCACGTCCTGCTCTTCCCTGTCCTTTATTCCCCTCCCTATCCCATTCAGAAGTGGGATACACCTGGGCTGAAAAGAGAGAGGGAGGGCTCAATCCCTTTTCATTTCTCTAAACATAAAGTGCAAACACTGTTCCAGCTTCTGCATTTGCTGAGACCCAAATACTGGTGGTTTTACTGGAGGCAGTGGGGCAGAAGTGGAGCCTGTTTAAAATGGGTTACACCTCCCACATCCCACAGTGGGTTGCTCAGGTTTACACCAAGGGTTCCTGCCAGCAGAGACACATGTGCCGTGGTGTTCCCTCATGATACCAAATGGTGGCAATTTTTGTTATTGCTGATCTATGGGTTTGGTTTGCAGAGACCCTGGAGGAGGAAGCTGATGTGTCTGGGGAGAACTGACCCAAGCAGCCCTTGTGGAGGGGGGAAAAAATAAAAAGGGAACCAGATAAGTTGTATTTTTAGCTCACCCTTTACATTTGAATTTTATTTTAGATGAGAAGATTTTCCAGGAAAAAGCAATTAGATAACAGGAAAATAAAAAACAAGATATATTTGTTTCTTTCTGCCAACTATAAGTATTACTTATACTCTTAAGATTTTTAAGATTTAAGATTTAAGTATACTCTTAAAATTTTTAATTCACTGAGAAAGCTGAAGTTTGTGGTGAATTTTCAGTTTGCTTACAGAATGAATAAATAAGATATTCAATACACTGAATATATGAGAGATACTGAGTAGCCTGGAAGTTATTTTGTTGTGTAAGGGGAGAATTCCTTCACAAAAGGCTGTTTTGTAAATCCCTTTAGCATCCAGCTAAGTTATTCTAGTTTGGCATGAAGGGTCAGGTTGGGGTTTGCCAGCTGAAGCAAGTTAGGAAGGCTTGCTTTTTTCTNATGTAAAGGAAGTAGAAGATGACTCCATTGCTTAAAAGCTTCATTGATTTTACAAGACTGAATACCTTTTTTTCCTGTTTAAAGATAAGTGTAATGTGTGGAAAGTCACAAAAGAACTACAGCGATAAGAAGCCGTTTTTACAAGGTGGGCTCTTTTATTCCCTTTGCTGAAAAGAGAGCTGAGCAATACTATTTACAACATTATAATGGGTGTTCATGTGTTATTTTAAAGAGCTTTAAGGGATGAAAACAAATCTGCTAGAGAAAGGTATTAGAACTGCCAACTAGGACACACATGCCTTGATTTTTCAGAGAAGCATTTGCCTTTCTATTTTTGAAGGCATTAAATATTCTATGTGTATACTGGCCATAGCATTAGATTTAAGAGAGTAATTATCGGCTCTTGATCACACCATCTAGTATATAGTTCCCAGTTCACGTAAAGCAAAGGTGAGGTTTTCAGAGAATAGGCACTAGTCCAAGGGCTTTAAAACTTTTCTGGGTGGGGGTGGGTGGTACATTAGAGAGAGAGGTAAGAGAGGCATGTTTTATACAGCAGTTTTCAATCTGGGAACATCTTGATGGCAACTGCAATGCACAGGAAAGTCTCCAGCTAATCTTTTAGCATGAGAAAAAATTGCCTGGGAGGTCCTTTAGTTAATGTTTGATGCTTTCTGTTACCTCATTGTTAAGAATTGGAAGTTTTGATGGAGTACCTTATAAATTAGATAACAGGTTCATGTGTGAGGGAGAGAAATTTAGATCTAAAAATAAGTGACTGACTGAGTAGCTAGGAATTGTTGAGGTATGGACTGAAAGGGCCTCTGAAATGTAATATATAATTAAGTCACCCTTCTTCTACATGTTCCAGTCTTTTTCCCATAGACACTTGCATGTTTAAATGATACATTGTAAATTATGCTTCATTCCATAGCTCAGCCCTATTTTTTTTCTCATTTGACAGAAGCAGTGAAAATATTGATAAAAAATTCTGGTTTGCCTGCTTCTGTGAAAAGGATCTGCAGGTTCCTTAATTTTGGGAATGGGAATGCTTTCTGATTTACATTTAGAAACAAAATAAGTTTTTTTTTATTGTAATGTCAAATTGTTCTCTTGAATTGACACATTTCTTTTTTCTTCTTTTACCATTGTAATCTGATCTTTCTATGAAATATCAAGTAAAAGGATGTAACTGGATTATATGAAATACTCATGTCATCTTCTGAAAAAGGATCGAACTGACTAAAGATGCTTTTACTTATAAACTAGAAACATATGTGGAGAAAAAGACATGGTGCTTAGAGATGAAAAAAAATACTAACTTCCACCATTGCTTCTTTCTGTACAGTATTCCAGCTGTTGTTTCCTCCACTGATTACAGAGGTCAGAATTTTTAAAGTATGTACAGACATTTTAAAGAGAAATCTGTCAAGCTCAAACAGTTGGAGGCTTGGAACCTGGCTCCAAGAATACTGATATTGCTTTAAAATCCAGCAATTTATAGCCAGGCTTTTTACACCAGCATCCCCACTGTGCCATAAGAAATATCATTAATGGAAGAACTATTTCCGGAGATTCAAAATGGTATACAAAGTCTGTGACATTTCAATGGTAATTGCCCCTTGAGGTAAATTGGGTTGATCAAATTGGTGATGTAACCACAACTTTCTAAATATCATATTTTTATGACAGTCCGGTTACAGCTCTGATTTGTTCTTGTTCCCAAGTAAAGTTTTACGTCTGTTTTCATCATCTGACAACAAGTCAAAGTATATGACTGACATTTCCAGAACATAAGTGGAATGCTTTAGTCCGAGGTACTGATGGAAGAGGCAGATTAAGAGAAATGGACACATCATCAGTAATGCAAAGAAGCCTTACATTCCCAGCATACACAAACATGTTTATGGCATTAGCATCCTGACCTGAAAAAAAGTCTTTCTCTGGGATTTAGGATTGCATAAGAAGATTATTAGGGGCTTCAAGGGGTGTGCAGTGGTGTAGGCAGGAATAACAGAAGTGAAATCTGTGGAGCTACCTGAACAGAATATTGATATGAGAACTGGGGTGTAGGATCCTGAGGGCAGAGATTCTGTATCACTAAGTAATATTGCGTGGGGAGGGAGAGTCTGGTCTCTTGTTGTCCTCACTGCCTTGTGAGCCAGCTCAGACCCTGGCCCCCCTTCGAACTATTCCAAATATTTGTTTCCAAGACAAACCTGCTGCAGAAAGGGCCACTCTCCGGCCCTGGGGCCCAAGATCAGCTCTTGGCTGGCTTTTATTTAGTCGTATCAACATAACCCGATTGACCAATTCACTCAGTTATGTGCTCTTATTTACTGCTGGCCAGAGAAGCGCTTGAAGTCCTACTTCGATTTAAGCGCAGGGGTCAGTCCTCCTGAAATATTTTGCATGCAAGGTAAAAATATGTTCAAGTAACCTGCAATCGATGTGTTAAACATACATAAGTGCTGCTGAAGTTGTCATTTTCTTCCAATGAATGCTTGAAGGTGGGGGTCTTAAGCACATTTAAAGCAAAGCAGATGTTATTTTGCTAAATCAAAATCATTGTTTATACTTTCCTCAGAAGTATTTAACATTAACTGGTATAAAAGAAAGATACTATGATATATGGATCCTTGGTTTGTTTTGGTAGAAAATTCCTTGTCTGCTAAGGAAACAGTTCTACTGCCTAGCAGACTTAAGGTCCGTAGCGTTTAATGAAAGTTCACTAGTGGGACTGTGGGTTGCCAGCACACAGAGGACAATCGTTAGGGAATATGCTTTTCCAGCTTCAGTAGTGCCACACATGGCATTTCCTGAAGCTGCTTTCTTTTTACTTTTCTGGAGAGTTGGGGGTGAATTCTAAGGAAGGATTGGCAGCTCCTGTTATGTTAAGGAACAAGAGGCTGTGGAAAATAGAGACAAACTCACAAATTCAAAACAGATATTCAGGTTCAGCTCAGCTTGACTCAAAAATGTTTACAGTCTGCTTCCTGATTAAAGTTGGTGTTAGAATCACTTTGACAGCTTTTTTATAAAAAAAAAAAAAGATAGTTTTAAAAAAGTCCTGTATGTATGCAGTTATTCACAACATTATATATGTTTCTGTTTAGTCATGAAAATATTGCAAGCCTGCTATATGGTGATTATATTTGAGACCTTAAAGCGGTTGTCCATTTTCAAAAATGAAACATCGAAAAATATGATACATGTATAAATCATAAGTAACATGTTTTCGAGCAGAGGAGTAATGTGACTGATGAAGGGTCAGAATAGATTATTATTTACCTTTTCTCTCTAGCCATGCTATTTTTATTTCTTTGGAGGGCTGTGTTTATTTTCCTTTTTTTTTTTTTTTTGTTTTTTACCAAACTCCAAATATATTACCAAGTAATACTTTGATAATGTTTGAAATTATTATTTTGCTACCCTTGAATTCATACACACACACATATGAAATACTTAGATCCTGGGAGGAGACAAAAGTGCTCTAAAATTCAAAAGTGGTACATTTGTTTATGCTTCGAGTGGAGCATTCTTAAAAATCTACCCCTATCACAGAAGCAATAGTAAAAGCAGGAATATTTTAGAGTCATGAGTCATGGGAATTATACTAAATTCATTGTTTGACCAATTGGTTGGCTCAAAGATGAAAGCCTTGCAACATAAACTGTCAGTGTAGCCGGGCTGCCATGCAGCAGCAGACATTAAGCATTAATGGACCTTATAAAATAAAAATTAGAGGTTCTAAGATGTTAAAAATATAAATTAAGATGTTATTTTAAGATACTTTCTGCATTCTGTTAATGTCCAAAATAATAAATTTGCAGCCTGTTTAATGACAAGGACATATAGTGGTCTGTAATAAAACCTCAGCTAGAACATGCTCAGCTGGGCTGCGGATATTTAGTAAGACTCTTGGTGGTCAAGTGTTATTGTACCATTTCTGGAAGGTAGTGAGCTAAACATATTTAGGACAGAGGTGGCAGGGGCAGAGTCATAAGCACACCTAAACAATATTGTTATTTCAGCTGCTACCTGAGTCCCTTCTGAGAAATTACTGCTTCCTACTGATTCCCTGAGGACAATCAGCTCCTTTCCATAGCAGCTTCATCCTGGGGCAGCACCAGGGCCACCCAGACCAGAAGTCATGCCAGTCCTGTGACTCCCTTCTCTTGGGCATCCCCAGACCTATGTCATGGCAGCAAGAAGCAATCATGGCACCTGAGCTAAAGGATATCCAGCCAGCACACATCCCAGGTGCAGCTATGGGGTGGCAGCAGGGGCTCCAGCAGCAGGCATCTGCCTGAATAATCACACAAAATCCCAGTAGCAAAGGTTGGAAGAACCTTTGTTGACACCCCAGCCCCTGCTGCCAGGTGCAATGCTAACCACAAAGGCAGTACGTGACTGTACTGTAACTTCTCACAGTCAAAAAAGAAGTATAGAATTTGCCTTTCTTGCTTCTACAGCAGCCTCCTAGCAGAAACTACATACCAGTTTGTCTGTTTCTTTTGAGTTAGGGAAGGTCATTCTGATTTAATTCCCTTAATTGAGTTTCACTTGAGGCACAAGGATACATTAGAGAAGTGCTCCAGTAGGTAAATGATACAAACAAACTCCGACCACGCGATTCGCCTCTCCTTTGAATATTATGGTAAATCAGGAAATCCAGTGTCATCTTTCTGTTTCTTGAAAACAGGACTTAGGGTTCATCTCTCATGTGCAGTTAGACAGCTTTACTGTCACCAGTGAGATTATGCCGGTGCAACTACATCAGAATACAGTCCATACGAGTGTATAATTAGGCCTAGGGCATACGGGCAATGTGTTAGTATGCAAAGCCAGCCAATCATCATCCTTATCCCAGTACAGACTTGAAAAGGTGGGTGAATATCACCTTCCACCCGATGTGTACCTTACATTTCCCAGGTGAGGGCATTTTGTCCCTGGTTCTGACCTCTGGCAGGGACCCGCTCCTCTCACTTGAATCTGGCCTGGCCATGTCAGCTAGCATGGAGTGGGTGGTGAGGGTGTGTTTGAGCAGGAACACTCTGGCCTCCCCTCGGTACACTGCTTCCTAGTGTGACTGCAGCAGTGCCGATTGCCCATGTGTCATGGCTGTCACAAAGCTGGTGCAGCCAAGTG
This sequence comes from Jacana jacana, assembly GCA_013400555.1. Lineage (NCBI taxonomy): Eukaryota > Metazoa > Chordata > Aves > Charadriiformes > Jacanidae > Jacana > Jacana jacana. The sequence goes on from VZTM01036044.1 coordinate 67,445, forward strand.
AAGAAGCCAGGGTGCAGGTTGTAATTTCACTTCTGAGAGGTCTATGCAAGAATGAGCACAGAAATACCCAAGCTGGTAAGCTCTTACAGTGAAACACTGAGCAGGAAGAGTCTTCTGCCAAATTTTTGAAGTATCATGGAGAAAAATGGTGTTAAAAGACTACTGTGGCACTGTGTCCTGGCATATTCCATGCTCTGTGATTTTATATAATTTGGTAAAAAGCAATAATTTAAATCAATCTTCCCAAAAGTTACCTGCTGAATTTTTCTTTTTTAAAATATTTGAGGAACGTTCTTGAGGCCTTGATCTTCTCTTTAGCCAGCTAACAAAACAGAGCATAAACAGAGAGGTTTACTTTTCCATCAATAGAAAGAGATAATTAGAGGATCCAGTGAAACCCAGATGACATTCCTACAAGTGCTGCTTGGACAACAGCCTTGAAGCTGAAATGCACAAAAAAAAAAAATCTGTTTTCCTTGAAGTACTCTGTAAAATGGGTGAAAAGGAGAGGAGAGGGAAAACCCGAGAGCTGGGGTGACTCTGCCTGCACGCAGCTGGGGATTGTAAAAACTTGTCAGGTGCCTCTGACAGGCAAACATTTACAGTTTTATAACCTCAGTATTTGCAACATTTAAGGCATTTCCTGTCTTAAGTATTGGGAAGTACAAGCAAATATTGCCTGTTCTGAGGTTAACTGCTCTACTTAGTTGAGGTAAAACTAGCAGACTTTTCATGGTCAGAACCAATTTGAAGGCAAACCGCAAAAATCCCAAAGCTGCTGTCACATTTTTAATTCATTAGGAGCAACTCATACCTATTCGCAGAGCTGCTTTCAATAGTGGGCCTTTTCTGGACCACAGAGGGTTTTACTCAGAATTAGCAAGTCTGAGAAGTCTGAGCCTGGTTCTGGCTAAATACTGAAATGGTCAGAACAAAACTTTTTCAACTAAGTGTTCCCCTGTTAAGAAAGAGGGGAGCTTGGTTTTTTCCGTCTTTTTTTTTTTTTTTAGGTTTCAAGAACCATGCTGAATTTCCCCACCCTACTTCAGATGCAGATTTCATAGATATCTCTGAACCTTTGCATTTTCCAGCTCAGGATGGGGATGGCAGCCTAGACAGCCTGCTGGAAAGCAGAGAGGGTGTGAAAACGGGTGGGCTTAGAGCAGCGGCTGGAGTATGTCTCCGCAATTGCTCCATTGAAGCTGGCAGAACCTTATCGATTTAAGGCTAGATTTGGCTCATGATTGAATTTTGTATGTCTTTAGAGCCAACACTGTGCCTGGCATATGAAGCACAACACAATACAGTTACTTCTTTTCCTCTCAATCTATTTCTTATTCTTACAGCATTAAGAAGTAGTAAAAAAGTGTGTACGTATGTGCCTGCACACACATACGTCTGTGCACACACAAAGCCTTTTCTTACAAAATTTTCATTGCAATTTTGCAGACTCGTTTATCTGGATAAACCAGATAAAGCTTCAAAGAAGTTTAGGTACTTATCTTAACCAGCTATGAACTCCGATTTCCCTCACACCTCAGAGAAAGCTCTCCACCCAGGAAGCATGTTTAAGAGGAAACATCCATTCAGGGACCTCACTCCTGATTCAGAGCTGTGGCTGTGGCTGTGCAGCATCCTTTATTTCGGGGTAGAAAGCTCGCCATATGGCTGCTTTGTTTCCAGTAGCTATAATGTAATTGAATCAATTGCCCTCACACGATATGGGTGTACTAAATGAACATACATCATTTATTTCTGGGTTTTGAGGCTTGTAAGAAGTGGAGGGCAAGGCCCCTGAGGATAAATCAGTCTAGTTTGTCTTCAAGAAAGATGGGTTGAAATCTGACCTGTGGTGCAGGCACAAATCAATTCAGTGGTTCTGACAGTCCCACGTGGATACTTTCCTCATTTGGAAATTATCCTCTGATGAAGGTTGTTGTCAGTTTTACATGGCTAGGCTACAAAAAGCAGATATCTTCTGCTGTGAAGGTCATCAGTAAATAACATGTAACATTTAAATACAGTTAACCTAACATAGGGAAAGGGATAGCAGTAATTCTCATAATGCTGTCAGAAAGTAAATCACTAGGTGAGAAAAGGGGGAAGAGAAGAGGGGGCTGCTAAAGACTGTTTTTGCAAGATGCTGAGAGCTCCAGCAACTGAGAATTACCTTAGAACAGTGGGATCTGCCCATCTCCCACTTACCCTCTTGCAACACATATGAATAAGGTCAGTGCCTAAACTTATTGTGCCCTGGTGTTCTTAATCCTCTGCTGCTTCATCTCAGCACCTCTCAGTTAGATAACTAGGTTTCTTTTGTGTCTGTGCTCTGCTAAATCATTGCTCCTGATCTCTCTGACCAGGCATCGATACTGCTTGCTGCTCTGTGTCTGCTTCAAGCCATGCAAATCTTTCCCAGCAAAACCAAAGTGTACTTAGCTTTGCTGCTTTTTCTTTCATTATGAAGCCAAATTTAGAAAGCTAAAGCCAAATGCCAGGAAAAGATGGGACAGCTTTTGGAGAGTGAAGAAATGGACTGTCTAAAAGTGTCTTATCTAAGCTAACCACCTGGGCCTCCAGCATTAGGCAGCATGGGATGAGTTTCTTCCTACAGGTGTATTTTTATTGGAATGGGACAATATGTCTTCTGGTGATGCCCATCTCTTTCTATTTACAATCAGTCCTGGAAAACTGGCATCACAGAGCATCAACTGGCCAGCTGGGTTTGTTGCATATTTCTTGTGGTTGCTGATAAAGGAGGTATTCTTTGAAGTCAAAGCTTGGCTTCATGGGATTTTTGTTCTACAGTTGAAGAAAGAAATATGGACTTAGACTTTGAAATCCCCCTTGCCCTTCATTAGCATTTTGGGGGCTCCAAATTTGGAGTGCACTGTTTTAGAGCTGGAGACCATTTATCAGCAATTTGTCACCTTGTCAGAGAGTTTGGAAAGTGTTTTTCAGACCTTTCAGCTATTTTTGTGTCTGTGCAAGATTGTTTCTTGCAGTCTGTCTCCTGAAGCAGAAATTGAAAATCTGGCCTTTCAGAGCTTTTATTGAGTCTGTCCTTCCTTTTAATTTATTGACATATTTGCTTTCCTGTATGCCATCTTGTAAAGACACATCTTAATATTTTCAACTCTTTTATGCACCTTTGCATCTAAATACACTTCTTTTTTTTTTTTTTCTTTCCTTCCTGACACGGTTAATTCTTTTCAAACCTTTGGATTTTATAGCCCCACAGCAGCATGGGCAAATACCAGTGTGGCACAGAAGCCCTCACAAGGAGACAGTTGAAGGTCATTGTAGAAAGAAGACAGCATTTCTGGAGAGATGGGATTGAAATACAAGCATATGGGCATCCTCTGGCTTTGAACATAGGTGATACTAGAAAGCTACAGAGTAGGAAAAGACAGAAGTGGGGGATAGCAGAATCAGCCCCTTTAGCAATTGGTGGGAAGCTAAACTGAGAGGTTGTTCAGTATGCTAGGCCAAGCTAATATTGGTAGCAGAGCCCCTTAATTGTGCCTTCTTGGTAAATCTATGCCTTCATACCATTCCTTACTTTTCTATTTCTCTATTTCAGTTTCCACTAAATTGATTTTTTTTTTCTATTTCTGCTCCTTGGAAACTTAATTCTGTGCCACCTAATACCCTCTTAGCGCAATTCCAGTGCAGACACATTAGGTCAGAGTGGAATCATACAGACGCAAGACATAAAACCTGTATCAAAAAATTTCCATTCTAACTAGTTTTGGACAGAAAACGTGGATTTGAAGACACAGAAAAGAAGTTCAATGCCAACTCATGGCAGTAAATGGTGCATTATTACTAAAAATTGCATCCCACAAAATTTTATGATGTTGTACAAAGAGATGTGGTCTTCTTTTTTTAACAAAAGGCAGCATTTTCCTTTGAAACACCCTCCCTTTCCTTCATCTCTGCTTTTTGACCGAAGTAGCTTTGGCTGTATCTCCTGTAATAAGCAGCAAACCCATTCCTATTGTTGCTTCAAGTGTCATTTCTCGCAGTCACTTATTTGAAGCTGCACTCTAATTCATCTTCTCTCATTTGTTCCATAGCTATTGGTAGGGAGTAGAACAAGGGATGCCTGCTTTCCCATGAAAAGGCAAATAGTGATTCTGTAAAACCAGGATTGCATATCTTCAAAAGCTTTTCCTGGTCAGGGATCCGTGATGTGTAACAGGGAGTTGACTGCAGACCCACAATGTGGAGTTTGCTCAGAGGGATGACATAGAAAGATGGGTTAGTTGCTTTTTTTCAGGGATATGAGTGTCAATTGGCTCCCTAATAAAATAGTCTAGTTTAAGTCTCTGCTCAGTGGTACAGCTCTGCAGTGAAGGAATTTTTGAAGGCACCCTGCTAAATTGATTGTGCTTCTAGATAATTAATTGAAATGAGGAAAGTAACACATACCAAAAGGAAAAAAAAAATAAAAATCACAGATTTTCAGGTACTCTTAATCACATAAAGTTGAAAAGATTAACTCACCTGATAGGAAAGTAAATATCCTACTGAACAAAGTGTTTCTTTGTCTCAAGCAACAGGTGTGGCAGCAGCTTCCTTGAGATAGCCCCACATTTCTAAAGCTGCAAGGAGGAATTTTAAAACCATTAAAATACTCCGAACAAATATGTTATGGTTTTATGCACATTTTAGTGGTTTTATATACATTTTTTAGACATTCTAAAATGTTGGGAATGTAGTTTTAAAACAAAACAAAACTAGTTCCCATTCTCTCCTGTTCATTTCTTGTTGCTTATGTTTGCCTTCTGCCTTCCTATACAGCAGTCCTCTTGACATAAAATCATCTCAGGATGATTTAGCTTTCTGTGTAATTGTTTTCTAAGTGTTTGTGTTGATCCCATTGGTAATCCTGTGCTGGAAACTCTTGTCCATACTTGGTTATATTCTAATATTGATTTTGTTTCCTTTTCATCTGTTCTTAGTTACAAATTACATCTTTCTTTTTGCTTGGAATGTTTTAGGTTGATTGATTACTGAATGAATTGAGTGCACCCACAAGCTAAGGAGAGATTTAATCCCCTTAGTGCCAGAGATTTCAGAGCACACAAACTGAAGTTACAGCACCCTCTGGAAGTCAGGGCGATGGATGTTTTTCCTGGATGTTGGAGAGCTGTGCCTCTGGGTACTATACTTGGGCTCAAGTACCTGTTCTTGCTGAGGCACAGAATTAAACCCCAGTTTCTGTTGTGGCAATTGCCAGTGGATTTCTGTGGCTGTCAGTGAAGAGCCAGCATTGTGTTTGCATCCCCTCAATGACTTGAGATATATAAATTGCAGGCTCTTTCAGGAACATGATTCTGTATGTGTGCAGGGCTTTGTTTTCTTGGTAAAGAAGAGGGGAGGGAGGAAGGTTTGATAAGAAGGACTCACGTGTATGTAAAACAGTGACTTGGGATCCGAAGAAAAAAATGTGGATCCTATTATAGATTAATTATCCCCCAAAATCCCTTCCTCTGATGATGACTGAGCTTTCTTTTATGCAAATTGACTCAGCGTGAGCTCAACATTGCAAACAATGCACTTGAAAGTATTTCATCTGCTTACAACCTTCTCTATGAGGCAGTTTACAAACAGATTAAGTGTATGCTACAGTGGACTTGGTCAGATATGTGGCAATATGTAAACATCTCTGAACCTGCATCTAGAGTTAGGTTCAGCTGCAATGGCAGGGATTATCTGAGGCATCCATAACTGTGGCTTCAGCACTGTCAGGTGTGATGTGGAAATGAGAAGCTTGTGAGAGCTTGTTGCTAATACCTCTCTCATTCATGAGGTTTGATGAACTCTTAAAACCTTAATGTTGTACATTCCTCTTCCAGGTTTTTTGATTGTTGTAACTACACAGTAATGAACCTTCAGTTGTGAATGCCATAATTACCTCCATCTCCTCCTACTGCTGCAAATGAGCAGAGCGGAAAAGTTCATTAATCAATTATCTGAATTTTGGACAGAACCAGAGCAATGATAGTCTCCTGTTTCCTGGAGATGTGAAATATGCCTCCTTCCTTTAGAAGCAGATGCAGCCCCAGCCTACACAGGGAGTGGGGAGTACATAAAAGGAGGGAGAACACCAGCAGGGGTGTACACTTGGCCTGGCAGCTTGGAAAATGCTGGCAGAGGGAAACTACCTCATCTGAAAATATCTTTATTTCACACAAAAAACACCTGATGTGAATGTGTATGCATGAGAGAGAAAGAGCTTAGGAAACAGAACATCTCCGAGGAGCTTTCTTCTTGTTAACCATGATGACCTGCCTTCAGGATTGGTTTTATGCATTTTGCCTGCCAAATCCTCTTGAGCTTTGTGGCTTGGGAAGTTAAGCTTGTATTACTGGTTCTGTGACTACTTTATACAACTGTATCTGAGACCGTTCCTCTCCTAGCTGCTCGCTCCGTTGGCCTCAGTATCATCTTCCTGCCTTTCATTTGGTGGCCACTATTGTGCTCCAACCTCATAAGAACAACCGCCACATTCTTGTGATGGCCTCGCCTTTTGTTGGGACTCCTACAGTATCCCAAATATGACTTTTCTGTGCAGGGTTGTGGGGAGAATGTGGGAAAAAGTTGGCAAAATTGCAGCTAAAAAGGTACAAGCAATGTTGTTCAAGAAGCTGGAGAGAACTAGGGTATTTATTTAGCTGCATTTAAGAAGTGCATTCTGATGCACTTCAGTGGGATTTCTCCTTGTGGACTAAGTTTTAAGGCCACAGTGTAACACACTGTTACTAGAGGAAGTGACCAGTACATTTATCAATGGTAGCAGCAACAAACCAAAATAAAACACAGTCATTGCTACTTAGTCCAAGTTTTAATGCAGCAAAATGTTAAGCACTTGCTGAAGCCCTACAGGGGCTCTGTAGGGCTTCAGCAGGTGCTAAGAATAGGCACACTGAAGTGATTTGTTGAATTGGTGGCTCTAACAGGTACCTGATGGCTCGGCAGGTACCAAGCTCCTGTATTTTGTCTCTCACTACGTTTCTGTACAGTCCAAATCCCTTTTATATGACATACAAGAAAAATAAATGGTTAGGCTACACAGAAACTTAGAAGGTAGCTGTAGGAGAATTCTCTTTTTTTCATCAAATCATTTCTTTATTGTTATTGGAATAAGAAAAAATACAGTGCACTATAATCTCATGAGATGTTGCTTGCCTTACCTCTTTATATGGACTAGGGAACAAACTTCAGCTCTATGTCTTACTTTCACAGTTTTTAATCCCCTTTCTTTCATAAGTTTCTATTATATTCATAGAACAATATGGAGGAATGCAAGTAACTAATTTAAATGTGATAAATGCGCACAGCCATTAACTGAAAGACTTTGTAGAAATTGGGATAAAATATCAGTCTTAAATTTCAAAGAGTACAGTAGGCAGCTCAGATAGAGTTTGGGTTATAATTTTTATTTAAAATTCTTCAAATCTTTTATTCTCTCTAGATCAAATAGATCACTACATCTTCAATACTTAATTATCTGCACTATAAAAAGAAATCCTCTTTAACAGTTACAAAAATATTTAAACAGATTTTTTTTTTTTCTGTAAAGAACTGATACATGATGTACAATGTATAAGCTAATCTTCTACTGATGTATATACATGGAGGCCCAAATCAGAATAAGAGAAATGTGCTTTCTCTGATCTTGGCAACTTTTGCATTCATTTTTTAGACTATCATTTTATGGATGGTTTGGGAATCCAGGCAGATTTAGATACATGAACTTATTTGCAGAGTCACGGCCTTACCAAGTGGTAGCTACATTTCTTTATTTTTACACAAAAATATAGGTTTCTTAGACCTAAACATGAAGAGCAGCTTGTCATGCTGGAAGTCATAAGCAGAAGCTTTTGAAGTTGGTGAGGGTGTGATCCTTAGCCAAAGCTTGTGGTGAGATAAGAGAGGTCTTCGAGTTCAGATATTCCCGGAGGAAGAGGACCTGTTTATATCCCTTGGGAACCAGAGAAATTTGTATTGGAGTGGGACAGAAAAGTGGAATTAATTTTTTCCATGTGAAATCTATTGTCATTGAAGTTTTGCCTTAGGGAAATGTATTTTTGGAGGTAGCTTAGTCCTAGTTTTTATGGTGTTTAGTGTCTTTCTTAGACTTGCTAACAGTCGGAGATTAATAAAACATGGGACTTCTGGGAAGTTTCCCAAGATATACTCTGATTGTTCAGACAGCTTTACTTGTCTCCTTCAGAAATGGATGACTTCTCCATGTTGCGTATATCTTCATCAGCAGGAGAAGGTTTTCCTGTTATACTTGCTGTATAACCATTTCTGTGTTATCTGACATCCCCACGGACTTTGCCTTTTCTATGCAAAATGGTATAGCTCAGGAGTGGGTCAGAGGGCACCGCACATGGCAACTGTTGGCCCTTTCCAGATTTCCAGTACTTTGATTCCATAGAGAATCCCACATCAGCTTGGAGTGGCCATGATCAGGTATTTAGAAGCAGTGCTTGATGTGCAAGTCACAGGACTGCGAGAGAGGCTTACAGGGAAAACATGAGTTTGGAAATAAATTGGAACTTTCTTAAGTTTGACCTAGGAAGGTGGGTAGTGAGGGGGGAAAGGGAGATGTGACATAAACCATTAGTTTCTAAAAAACCAGGAGTGTCCTCCGAGTAAAACCTGCCATGCTTTCCTAGTTCTGCATAAATCAGGTGTGGGTTTACCTGGTGGAGAGAAGAAAGAAAAGTGGTAGAAAAGGGTGAGTTGTGAAAGCTAGACACAACTTATTTGCCCACTCTTTCCTGCAACAGCACTTGTGCATGTATGGGGAGAGGATTCTCACTGCTGCTTCATTTCAGGTGTAGGCAGCCAGAAGAAAGGCTGTGCAGCTGCACAGCAGCCAAGCAAGTGGTCATTTTCCCTCTTCAAAACCCTCCATTCCACTCCATGGTCTGTGACATGACCCAGAAAAGCAGAGGCTAGTGAAGGAAAGGGATTTTCACATTCTTATCCAAGTTACACCCACTCCTGGAAACAACCATTGTCTAAATAGAATTAAAGTTCTGTAATGTATTATGGAGCTGTATGAGAGTTTCTACTGAGCTATGTGTCAGCCTTGCCCATGTGAGGTAACAGTCCCTTTCTTTTGCCCCATAGACTAATCCCTGGGTTGAGGAGGCAGTTTTTTTTAACACTAGGAGTCCTTGCCTTGGGTTGTCATTGTGAGTATTGAAATACTCTGTACAGATTTAAGTCACTGGAAGCCTGATGTGTCTTTTGCTACCTCGAGGGTGAGGTGCAGCCTGGTGAGTCCTCTGGGATGGTGTTCTTCCTGTCCCTTCCTCTACTACCACAGCACCCCCTCCTAATGCCCCCTTGACAGGAGGTGGCAAGACAGTCAGGGCGACATGGGCAAAGCTGGCACAGAGAGAAGCCATACACAAAGAAGTGCTTTGGCACACCCCTGGCAGTGAGTGACTTGCTGGCTCGGAGACACAGGAGAGTGGAAAAGGAAGGGAGGGAACAGAGAGGTAAGTGTCATACAGCAAGGAAGAGACTTGACAGATCTGTGCTGGCATTTTGTATTTATAAGCCATATTGTGACTGATGAGCTCAACAATAAAATCCCTACTGACTGCAAAGGCTGCAGAAATGACCCCTTTTTGTAAGGAGGAGAAAATACAAACAAAAGAGGGAGGGGGAGAAATCGTATTTCTCATCTGAGCAGTGTCTTCAGTACACACTTTGAAGGAAAAAGCTGTCCATCACTGCTGGCTTGCCATGACGCAGAGTGAAGGTGACCAGCTCAGGAAGAGGTGTTCAGGATTTCAGAGCCTCAGGGAGTTTCTCTATGTGCCATTTTATGTATACAGCCAGACAGGAAGGGGGAAGGGACTTTAGAAGTAAGCATAGTCCAAGTTCCAGTAAGCTGCAAGGACCTTGGCTGGTCTCTACCACTTGTGTCATGGTGGATCAACTGGGGGATAGCTTTGGGATCCCACTTCTTATCATCATCAGTGACAGTTCCCTACTCGCAGGGGCATTTGAGGAGTTAAATCTCGGTGTGTGCAAGCATGTATCAGAGAGGGAGGTGGTACTGTCATGCTGGAGAAGTCATCCTAACCTATCAACTTACAGTGCCATTCTAACTGGCCGATGGACACCCAAACATAGGGATAGTTTTGAGGACAAGGTAGCTGGGATCCAGGGAGGCATCATGAAGTGCCAGCCCAAGAGCAGCAGTCCCAGTTCCTCTGAGCAGTTTATCTCTTTTCAAGTCACTAACCAGGAGGCAGCAACCCCCTTCCTCTGACTCCAGGGCAGAGCTAAGTTATAGTAATGCCTCTGGTCTGCCATCAGAAGGGAAAGAGTTGTGTCAACACAGAAAATGCTATTTGCTGACAGGTTGTTAGAGACAAAGGAGACACAGGCAGGAACAAGAATAAAAATAGAAGTCCTCAAGTAAAAAATGGTATAAAAGAGAGAAGATTGATTGTTTAAGTCACAAAAGACAGAAAAATGAAGGAAAAAGTAAAAAGGCTATTAAATCTAATATGCCTGTCCTTTAGAATAGCATTGATAAAGACTGGGGATGTGCAGTGTAAAGGTTGAGACACATCTAACTGAGGGTCACATCTGACAAAACGATAATTTATAGTTAGAGAATAAAATAGACCATTTGGATGATGTGGGTTTCATTTCTAGACTATCAGGTATTAGGAGGCTGGAGGGAACACACATCACTAGATACATGACGCAGGTGTCTGAAGACCATCCAGCTATGAAAGAAGTTAAAAAAAAGCTCCTGATTATTGCTTTGCTTTCCTTTCCTTATCCTTTCCTTCTTTGGTCTAGGGAAAACAAATGAAAAACTAAGTAATACAATGTACATTCTGTGTTCCCCATTACAACTGACAACATGAGAAACAATACTTTAATGATGTCTTAGATTTTTAATGAAGATGCTAGTTAGGCTTCACAGTATAAATGCGAAAAAGATATAGAGCTATTTGTTCTTCAAACATAGCCAGGTCAGGCTCAGGCAGAGAAGAGTGAGCACAATTAAAAGAAGCAAAAATGGTGAGAAAAAACGGTAGTGACAGAACTAATCAAGAAAAGCATGGTTATGCTGAATGAGCGGACTTCTCTAGATAGATATATTAATATTGTAAATTGTGTCAGCCAGTGTAGTGGCCCTGACTCTTAGTGGCTGCATCTGTTTCTTTTCTATCAGCTGCAGAATCAAATATAGTCATTAGGAAACAGACGTGTGCACTCTCATCTCCAGAGTGCATTGTGCCATATTAACTGAAGCCCACAAAAATAGCTAGATCATTCCCTCATTCTCTCCCAGCTCCCTAATTCACCCCCATTTTTTGCCTGCCACTAATCGACTCTGCACATACCTGCTCTGTAAAGTATATGGACATTTTTTTGAACTGTACTTGTTTTCTGAAATGTTTTCAAGTCCCATTCCATGCAATTGCCTCTTCCCTCCACCCCATCAAATAGGGGGAAAAATGCAAACCCCAGAGTATAGTTTAAGGAGAGATACTGTTGAATCCTTCATCATATTCTTTTGCTTTAAGCCTATCGTGTTCTGTAGAAAGCCAAACCAAATTTGCTCACTCTGGAGGGCATTGTATTGTAAAAAATCAAATCAGACTTCTGCCCTTGATAATGGGAATAGCTTTCTTTACCTGATGTAGATTTGTATTACGTAATGTATGTAATCACTATGAAATTATGTTTCTGTAATATGGGAGATCATAGCCTTTATTGAGGCACTGTCATTGCAGTTTTGCCATGGTCTCTCACATGTTAGTTTTGGAGAAAGTGAACAGCACAACAGTCTTTTACCCAGTGTCCCAACATCACTGAAGGAAAGTGTGTGATTAAGTGAGAAGGTGTACCCTCTTCTTGTAATGCCTAAGAATGTTGAGGTAGTGTTGAGGACTCTGCACCTTGCTTGTTCTTAAAGGTTCATGAGGAAAAGCCTGATGTATATGCAAAGCAACATGACCCAGTGAATTAGACTTGCCTCTTATGTCCAGATATACCAATGATTGACTATGTGGTAACATTTGTGAGCATGTCCACCTCTGTAAAATGGTACTGATGGTTGCTCACCTTCGTACGTCCCTGAGAAGGAAAGGGAAACACTCTAGGTGTTTAGTATGACAGATAACAGCAGTGGCTCTGCACTCCTGTGTAATGGTTTCCTCCCTAAGGCCTTCTACAATAGACATTGCTATTCTTAACGTCTTGCTGTCTAACCAGGACTTTGCTGAAGGTTGCTGTAGCTCAACATTACACATAGACACCCTTCTGCATTGAGGAATTAAGTCTTTGCTACCATTTGTACCTGTTTTGATCCCAAGACGCAGAAGTGTGTATGTGTACAAACCTCTATTAGTGTGCATATTTGTGTTTGCATATATGTGTGAGAGAGAGATGAGTATGATGATGAATCTTCTTCCTTGGTTCCTCTAGAGATTTTCTGCATGATGTGGTGTAGTGACTGTGAACCTCCACATTTCAGAACTGAGATTTACATGGTTACCACTGGGCTTTACTTGTTAGTTCTCTGGGTTTTCTTTTCTCTTTTCATCAGATGGCAGACCCTCTCCCTCTCCTCTTTCTCTTTTCCCTTCCCTTCCCTTCCCTTCCCTTCCCTTCCCTTCCCACAGGGCTTATAGTCAGAAATTTCTTAAAGTCAATTTAGGCCTTCCTGAACCAGCCCCAAAAAATAATGTATTGGCTGAATGCACCACAAAGTTATACATTTTTGCTGTCCTATGGGGCCTAGAAATAAGCTGACTTCCTAACTCAGGATATTTCTCCTAGCAGTGTAACTTCTTACTTGGTCATAGGTCTGACTGATTTGCTGTGACAAAGATTTGTTACAGGAAAAAACATAGCTTCCTGGGTTTTATGAAGTTGGGCCAATTTCACTGAAAATACCTCCCAAAGGAAATTATTCTCTTCTTTCTGAATTCTTTGTCTCTGCTATGAATTGTTCACCTCCAGGAACCCATTGTTCCCAATTTTGGAAATTTTCACTTTTTTCAAGTAATTTCACTCTATTGAATGTAGTTACTCCCCTTATCTCACTCTCGGACTTACCCTGTGAAGTTCCTGGTGGCTTTGTGTACGTGTGTCATTGCTGTCCCATCATAAGGGAGTTCTCAACTGCTGTCTCATCCTGCTTTGCATTAGTATGGACTTTCCAGTGTGAATTGGGTTTGTGTATCAGGGAAATAGTGCAAGACCTTCAGAGAAAGGAGGAACCTGCTCAAGCCATGCTGCCAAAGCCAGCAGACTTTTGTTCCAAATAAAGAAAAAAGGAAAAAAACACCCTGAAACCACAAGCCAGTCAACTTTCTGAAGTTGAACGCAAGAAAGAGGACTACAATTTCAGAGGAGAATGGAGTAATACCTTGACTACTGCTTGCAGCTTTTTTCAGCATGGGAGGTAACATTGCTCGTAGCTCAACCATAAGTGATAATTGAAAAATATATGTTACTGTTTCAGCCCTTTTTTGACAGAATGCTTGTGACTGAATTATGTCTCCCGATTGTATCAGTCAGGCATCAAGCAGCTCCCTTTACATAAACATGCTTTGAGGTCAGCTTGTTTAGGTTATTTGAACTCCTTTCAACACGGGCAAATATTCAACACTCCAATCTCTGTCCTCCTTCAGCCTTTTCCCACCATATGCATATCCTCTTCTCCACTTCTTCTCGTCTCCTGTGGCAGTCTTTACCTCTTGCTTTATACTGGTATTGCAAAAGCCCTTCTCTCACATTCACTTCGTGTTATCCCTGTATCTGTGCATCTTAGATCTCTATGGTAATGCATTTCAAATTCCTTTCCCACGTCTGCCTGCCTCCCTACTGTCTGCCTTTCCAGATACTGTTGCCAGTAACTTAAATTCATTGTGGCAAAAAGTATATTTCTTATTCATATTCCTCTTTCCAAGCTCCTTAGATGCATTACCTTGATTCTCCCTTCTCTTCAACTCTGCACCTTCAGGACACTGCTAAATTCTAAACCTCATTCTTTTATAACTAAAATTTGTCTTTCTACCCTCCAGTTTCCAAACCCACTGCCTTTGCTAAGGGGGAAGGTTTAGTTTAAGCACCATTTCTTGTTAGAAAAGTAGAACAGAGTGTTTAGGCTTGACTGTTGTAGGACCCCAGTATGAATCTTCAGCCTACTAGTTACGGGAAAATATTAATTAAAAAAAGACTTTTTCACTGGAACACAAAGTAAATTTAGTCCAGCATTAGGTAGAGAACCCCACCATGTAATTTTATTAGTTCTGTTTTATAGCATAGGTTGTTTAATAAGTATGGCCTCGTTCCCAATATTAGCTGCTCTGCAGATGGATGCACTGTAAGAAAGAATGGGGAAGTTGCTTTTTCTCATTCAGACTAACTCAATTTGAACTGTGCCCTAAGGCCCTGGTTCTTACTCCAGCAGATGTGTAGGTCACTGCCAAATAGCTCTGGGTTTGGTTGCTTGTTGCATTGTGCCATATGTCAGCTGTTGTGCCTGCGCAAAAGCTGATGCAAGCTTTTGCTCTCTCTTAATGACTCTGAGGTAATTCTCCCCTTATGTGAACTATGTTTGGTTGCAATTTCACTGTTTCACTGTTGAGCTTTGCAAAATTGAGCTGTTAAAAAAAAAAAAAAAAAAAAAAAGAGGGTGGCAGCTGAGTCTCAGACAAGAATTGGTGAACAGAAAGCAGCACTGCTACGTCCTGGTGCAGATAAACAGCTCTGAAGCTGCTGTAGAAACAGGAATGAAATTAAAAATCTAGGGGTTGTGTGAAGGGCCAGCAATGCAGCATACCTGTGGGTGCTGCACTCAGCTCCACAGGCAGACATGTCTCTCTGATCAAACACCTCTGCTCTGTACTTTTTGGGTCTGTTTGGTTTTGGATCAGGGTTTACAATAGACTATGAGGTCAGATTTGCTGGTGAACAGGTAACAAGGGGAAACTCTAATGTACTTGGCTCTGAAAGAGACTTGGGCATTCCTTGGGCTGGAAGGTGTGAAGAAGAGGGAAAATCAGCAATGCACTGAGTAGTTACTGCTTGGGAAATGTGCATGCTTAGGAGAAGCCTTACTGCTTATTGATGCATTAGCTGAGCATTGTTGCATTGTCTGGGAGACTCAAAAATGAAATCTGCTCTAAAGCTGTGTCTGTGCTCTTCACATGCAATCTGAATTTCCTTTCAGAGGACCTCTTGGGTCTATTTTCCTACACTGCCAAAAGGGCTTTTTATTTCCCTCATGATGTTTGTTGAATTCCTCAAATCCTGACAAGAAGCCCAGCAACAACCGGGAGATCACAAAGGTCCTGCAACCCACTGATGCAAAACAATGAGCTGCACAGCTGTATGCCCCATTGCCCACAACACAAATGAGACACCTTCTGTTCATGCTTATACAGCTCTGGCAGGCATCCTTTGGAGAAACATGATAATCCACCTTCTACACCACCTCTCTCTCTCTTTACAACTGCAACCATTAAGCTTAATTTTTTTCTTACACCCCAAAATCAGTCCTCCACCTCCTCAGTCCTCTTGAGTAGAGCTGAAACTCCTCATCCATTAATGCAGATTTGTTATCTGTATTCACCTACAGGTTTCAAAAGCCTGATGGTAAACTCACTTTTCCTTCCTCCTGCCCACACAGCTAGGTGCTCCTACAGAGGGGAAAGTTTAGATTGGCAACTGCTTACTGAGATGCTTCCTATTATTTTGCTTATCTTCCTGTAAGTGTGTTCAGAGCAAATGTTTAGTACGCTGCAGATAATGTAGTTACCGATAATGGATCCTTGCTGCTAAGGGACGTGCAGTGATTTTCCTTCATCGAATTAAATCAGAACAGGTGTTGCCAGCTCACTTCCGAATCAGAAGGTGAGCAGGTGCCATTAAGTTGCATCTGGCAGTGGGAGCAAACAAATCTAGGCCAGAGAATTGTTGAATGAGATGATTTTTAATTTGGTGCACAACCTAAGCAATTAGAAGCAGCTTTCCAAGGGTTCTCCTGCACAACCTTCTCCCGCCTATTTAAGAAACAGTCATAGAATCACGGAATCATTCATGTTGGAAGGGATTTTAAAGACCATTGAGTCCCAACCCCCCATGCCGTGAGCAGGGACACCTCTCACTAGAGCAGTTGCTCACAGATGGGTCATCCACAATGACAGAGGGACACTGTCAGAAAACCGCATTTGGATTAGAGACCACTGCAAATACTGTCTCTGACACTCTGATACTGATCTTTCACAGGGAACTGTGCATGTAAATATTCTCCAAAGTGAGTTTCCCCATTTTAGAAAGGCAGAGGAGGGGACACCACTTGGGCAGAGAAGGGGGAAGTGACACAGTTTTGATATACTGGAGTGATTCCACAAAATCAGTCGTGGGTCTGTTTCTACATTGCAAAGTGTATGAATAAAACTTCACTGCAGAAACTGATGAGGTTTTTTTTGGAATATTCTGACACGACATCACAGTTTACAGGTAGAGACCAGCTGGTTTCAGGGCTAGAAGTGAAATGAGACCCGTGTTTCTTCCTTAGAAGAAGAGCTTGGGCTACTATTTTAGTAATGATCAGAGTGTCTGTATCTAACCCTCCATATTTGGCTAAAATCAGTGTTTTTGAAAGCATGGGTTAAGTCCCCTCCCTGCTTCATGTAAAAACATTTTTGACTAAGTCATTTTCAACCAAACAGTGCTCAGCCAGGGCAATAAATCACACAAACAATGTTAATCACTTTTTGGTCATGTTTAATGGCCTTAAATTGCCTTAGAAATTGCTTCACCTAATTTTATTTCACTGAGGCTCTACGAGGGGCCCAGCTGCAAATAACCACTCTCAGAATGAAGGTTGAAGTACTGCAAATACCTCAGTAAAGGTAAGAAGGCAGATCCTCAGATCATATAAATTGGTGCAGCCCTGCTGATGTCTGTGATGTTGTGGTGATTGATACCAGCAGGACCATAATATGGCTAAAGTAAATGGTCTGCAGTTTTAAATGCCTGCTGCTAATGGGTCCCATGGTAAATCAATGGCTGACTTGTTAGTTTCTCTTTAAAATGGACTCAGAAGGTACATTAATGGAGTAAAAAAAAAAACACAACAGTTTAGCAGAGCAGTGACCAACAGAGGTAGCCAATATAGTTCACATTTGCATTTGTACACGGGGCTTGATTTGCACCTTAGTAAATGGTTGTGCCAGTATATAATACATCGGAGATAAAGCCTGAGCTTTAAGCCCAGCCAAGCCAACCAGCTGATGCTTCCACTGACCCAAGCTCATCATTGGGATTTTATTTGTACATCTTGGAGATCTTATGAATTAAAGCCTACAAGTAACTTCATTTCTACTTTTCAGCCATCCTAAAGTGAGTCAAGAAACAGATGGCCTTGAATGCCCTTCCAGTGGAACTGGTGTAAGAGAAGGAACTACGGAACACAGATAGGGGTGAGCTTCCTCACCCTGCCAGGATTTTCGAGAATTCCAGTATTTTTCCTATCTCCCACCAGGAATGAAAGAACCTTTTAAAACTTGGATGAAAATCTCCAAAATAAAATCAAGATGGGGCCAAACTAAATATTTTATTTTAATAACATTCAAACAGTATATTTTGATTGTGACCTTTCTAAGCAGTTGCTCTTTTTAGTACAAAAGGAACGTGGGGTTCTCGCTTGTTTCTTTCAATTAGAAAATAAAACTTTTAACTTTAAAAATATGTCAAAACAGCAGTTCTTGATCATTCAAAGGTTCTGTTGAATTTTTTTAAAGCTGACAGGCTTGTTGAAAACAAACCTTTGCCATCAATCAGTTTCAGTTTTGACAGATGATGACTTTTTTTTTTCATTGAGAGTGGAGGGAGAAGAAAAGTTTAGTCCAAAAATTCCTGACCACTTCTAGCAATTTTTGCCTCAGTTTTTAAAACCTCCTTCCTAACAGGTTTCAGCCCAGTCAAATGAGACTGCAATGGGCAATGGAGATGCAGGAAGTGAGTGGGGATTTTAGCCCATTTTAAAATGAATACTTTAATCTTCTTTTTCTTTTTCTTTTATTGGTGACTAACATGATTTATAGAGCCTCTAAATTATTTATATTCTGTTTGCATGATCTAGCATCCTGAGTGAATGCAGTTTGGTTCAAAATGGCTTAATTAAAAATGGTTTCTTTATAACCTAGATGGAGCTTAATCCATGTTTTCAAAAATCATTCTGATTAAAGCCTTATAAGGATCAGACCCAGGCCCTGTCTGTTGCCAAGGTATCTGCCAGAAATGTGGTTCCCAGGGAAAAACTTAAAGGCTTTACATCATGAAAGAAGAAAGAGTTACTTTCTGAAATATGGTGGGGATGAGAAAACTTGCGCATTTCCAGCTCAGGTAGGAAAACAGCAAGGCTTTGAGCTGGAAGCAAGGAAATAAAACCGACTTGATTAATAGAACCCAGAGAATACCAGTTCATCATCTTATCTTAGGTCAATAAGATCTTTTTCCTTTATCCTAGTTGTTCAAATTTGGCCCTGAGGAGAGGATGTGGGAGGTCCTGCCTGATGGATATGGGAGTCCTGCACAAGGCTTGGGAAGGTAGGTTTCCTGCCCACAGCTTTTGGGCATCTGTCTTTGGATGGGTGCTCAAAACTTTCAAATGTTTTTCTATGAGGTTTAAAGAAATGAGCTGCAGTTAAGATGACTCTGTCAGGGGGTGGTGATTAGCGAGGCATTTTGTTTGAAAGTGCCTAATCTTCATTTAAATGTTTGTTTACAACACTTCTCTGCTATATGCCACAAATATTAAGAGGTTCCTTGAGGGCATTTGGGCTCCATGAAGTGAAATGGAGTTAAAAGATGTATAGTTTTCTTTTGGATGGAGGTTATTCTACAGGACAAGCTATTCAGGCCCACAATATAACCAACAATCAGAAAAGTTTTTATGTTTTTTTCAGTGGTACAGGTCAAAGTTTGAGGAAAACCAAGCAGTTGCAGTTCTTTATCTGTGTCCATTGACAAATGTATTTATTACAGGGGCTTCAGCCCAATGCAGTACCTGACACTGGCACATTATCATCTCCCATGAGCAGTGTTCCCTACCTGCTGGTTTTATTTTTGCCCATCAGGCTTATGATGTGGGTAGGTATGGTTTGTTTTTTTTGTATTGCTTTCAGGTCAGGCACCCACACATGGATGGTATAAGCTTGCATCTGATTTCGATAGAGCCAATAAAAACTGTAACCCAACTGATCTCAAGCAAACTACATATCTGCATATAACATGATGTGAAAGTAGCAGAAGTCTGGTTTGCTCTGAAAGGATCCTGCAGCAGAGACTGTGACAGGAAGCAAAGCTTCTGGAATCTGGCTCTCCAAAGCACAAGAGCAATATTCCCTGCTCGCAGGGGCCGCCCTGCTGCACAGCTTTGGCAGAGGCTTTGTAAGCACAATGGCCCTTCTAACACCACAGCCGAAATACCTTTTTTTTTTTCTGGACTCTATCGGAGAGAAATACAAGACCCTCCTCTCTTCCCACACTTGGGACGAGCCTCTGGGTCGACTCAGACGTGGGTGTTAATCTAGCTGTAGTACATCTTTATAGCTGACCTGATCTGTTAAATTGTATGTTTGCATATGTTTAGATGCTCTCTTCAGTAAGGATGAACGTACCTGCCTCCGGGTTATCCTGAGAAGAAGCTTAGATGATGAAGCAAACGGTGGGATTATTTTCCCTGAGGCAGCAGAACTTTGATTCACTTTTCACCTTCTTTTTCAACAACCTGTTTATTTTCATTGAGCGCAAGCTTGAATTCTTGTGTTTTGGCAATAACAGGCTTGACCCTTCCTCCTTTTTCGGGTTGTTCTCCCCCACCACTGCCGCCTCTGAAGTTAGGTCTGTTTTTTGTACTTTCAGTGTTTGGAAGTGAGGGAGTGAAGGACTTGCTGACAGAGGTAGCCAGTGATGGTTACTAAATGCGTCTGCTTGGTTGAAAGGAAGCATACAACAAATATTAAAGCGAACAAAATGGCTTGTTATCCCTGGGGAGATTCTGAACTTAAAGGGATGCCCCAGAAACCCAAATGGAATGTCAAATGAAAGCAAAAGCCCCCCCAAAGTGTGTCAGCAGAGGAAAGTTCCTCACAGTGAGGGCCTTTGAAAATTAGAACTGAAAAATAATACTCTATTTAAAAAAAATCCCCTAAGAAAACAGAAAGCAAGGAAATTAAAAGCACAATAGGGACTGGCCACAGTACTTGTGAAGTTGTGAAGGGTCTGTGAAGCAAAATGTTGTTAACACAAAACTCTGACATTTTTCACTGTACAAATACACATGCACACACTTTATTTGGAGTGCCTTAAGTTTGCCTCAAGATCCCCAACTGAGGTTTTAAATTAACACAGGGGTGCTCACAGCACCATGCACCATCCTAATGGCCTTCCAGAAAACTGCTCTCTGCATGCAGAAAAGGAAGCACTTTCTATCTGCATTTCTTTCTCCCCAAAAAGTGTAAAGAAATCTAAGAAAACATTAGGGAGAAGAGTGGGTACCAGTTAAGATTCTGCAAAATTATATGAGATCATTTAGGGTTTTTTTTTCCCTCTGCTTTTGGGGTTACCCTGTCTGTCTCCTCCTCACAACTGATCCACATTGTCCTACACAGCAGAGCACTTCGTTTAGCAGAGTCTTCTTGCTGTGTTAATTTAAACACCGGATGGACTCTGCCCCATTAAATTAAGTAAGGATTCGTCAGTACGTTACCAAGGAAGTGGCTCTTCCCTTTATGGGCCAGAAGATCCCCATGACCTAACCATAAAGCTGTTGAATGACAGGCTTGGAAAGTTGTTCTTATTCTAAAAATAGATATAGCATTAATGGGAGTTGTACTGACTTATGATCTTGGTGGTATGGCCCAAAACCCCTTTGTCTGTGAGAAAATGAACCATCTTTGTGTTTGCTCAGTCATAAGCCTCCTTGCTGAGTTTGTTGATGAGTTTACCTAATTATGCCAGTTCAGGTGTTTTGTCAGTGACTAGATACCTGGATTGGCTACAACAATCCTCAAGTAATGCAGCTCGTCCCAGTGGCCTAAAGAAAGTCTTTGGACACAGCCTTGTACTGGGTTCTTCTTCTGAGCACGGGATTTTTCTTAATTCTTTTCTCTCAAGCTGCTGTGAAAAGCATTTATGCATTTTTCAGAGGGTAACACAGAATGACAGAAAGCACATAAAACCCCAGTCCCAGTGTCAGATCCCACAACTGGAAGGTAAAGAGGAGAAAGGGGGCATTCTCCCCATTATATGAACTGTTGCCTCACATCCATTCCTTATTTAAAAAAAAAAAATAAAAAATCTTGATATTAGGTGCTGTTCCATTAAAAATATTATACTATACATTTGACTTTTAATTGAGAAAAAATGAAGGGGTCCTTGTGAGAGATGTGTATCAGCCACCAATGACTAAGTACAAAATGAGTATCACGTCTGCAGACTGCAGAAAGGCAGATTATTTTCAGGCAGAAGTGAAAGTTGCTCACCAGATGCACCATAAGGATGATGACACTGGATCCGAACACATGCCTACCAAGCAGTGAACTGACACCGTTGATCTGTTTGGTAAGAGTCATGAGCAAGGCTTCAAATTGCAGGGACATTTTGTTATTCACTGAATCGGATCAGTTGATAGAGCATTTGCAAAGGCTGCTCTCCCTTTACAACCATATGATGATTAGTATGGATTACTAGAATTTGTAATGTAGCAAATCCTTGTGTAGTCATGACCTCAGTAACCCCAGTCTAAAATAAATGGAGCAGGTGGGAGTGGGGTGGTGCTCATACCTATAGAATAATGCTTTAGGAACTTATGCCAATTCTTCGGATTTGCAAATTAATGCAAGCATTCTGGATAGAAAGACTGGTTATCTGTCCTCTTCATCACAGTTATTTCTAAGAGTCTAAACTAGGATATTAGTGTAAGAGATAGGCAAAGGTTTTGCTCTTCAGCCACGATGGATTTACTTGTGATGTAAATAACATTTGGAACTATAATAGTATAAAGAATGTCAGAGGAACATCCATAAGCATAAAAGAGAATGACCCAACTGGGGCACTGAAACTGTGGTATGAGCTCAGGAGGCAGTTAGAAAGAACCTCAGTCCCTGAATACCCAGCAAATTTGAAAAGGGGACAGGGAATCGGGTGATTGAGAAAGGGTATAATTACTCTGAACACGAAGCACAAGGTGTGTCTCTTCATTGAGGGGTACACGAACTAGCTGGGTCATATATATTTAATAAACGTTTATATCTTTTGTATAGCTTTGCTTTGAAGACTTTGTCCTCTTTTACATTCTATTTGTGAGCTGGCGTTTCTCACATTAAGATCGTGCCATGTGGCAAACACGATAACCCAGAACCATAATGACTCTTTTTATATGCAATGAAGTATACTTCAAACTTTTTTGTGTGCATCAACTCAAATCTTTCCTAGAACTTGACATGGTAAACATACTGAGCAGTAAAATGCCTTCAGCAGTATAAAATTATGGTATCTATTCCACAATCTCCCAATAGATCTAAACACAAGTTTTTAATCCATCTTTTTTTTTTAGTGTTTGGAACCAAGTTGCTTATGCACATTTTTTGTTCATGGATTAAACTTGGCATGTTTTCATCTGGAGAACTCAGAAATTGATGAAAGTTTTTTTAATAAAATAGGTAAATATTTGGACAGTAGATGTCCCAGGAAATGTTAGAGTGGTTAAAGAAAGTTTGTTTTTTCCATGAAATTAATTGATACTCTGCCAAATCAACACCTCAGCATGAGGTTAGGAGCATCCATATTCTACAAAACCTGCTCTGTGTTGTCTTTTTGGAACAGGTATAAAACCCATGAATAATCTGACTATTAGTCATTAAAGAACCCCAGTGAACTTTAAGCATAGAGATCTTGTAACAGACGGTCTGGGCAAAAATCTAACTCATGTTGATATTCATCTGCTGGTGCAAATCAGCACTGCTGCCTTGGCTTTGGTAATACAGTAAAGAATTGCCTGAAAAGGTTCCCCGTCTCTGCTTGCCTAAACCATCTCCTGTTCTTTTAATTGGATATGCTACTCCTCTTCCCTTCCTCTGTTGTGAACAGAAAGCAACTTCCAGTGTCTACATTTACAGTTGATGAGAATTGAGGAGTGTATCTTCTGAAGGTCTCCTTATCACCTGCAGTCAAGTTATCTCCCTAATTTTCTGCATGCTGTGTGAACTTACACAGGGAAAAGAGATACAAATACAAAGGCGTAATCACCTGACCTTAAAGCAAGCTGATTTGCTTTATATACCAGTAGGAAAACAGAGGGCTGAAGTGAATGTCAAGTTCTACTAAATCACGTTGTTAGCATTTTAATACTTGCTCATCCTGGTGTATATAATTCAGCAAATTGCACAGCCGTGCATAGTCAGGCTTCAAATCTCACCTACTGCTACTGAAAAATTGTCACTCATAAGGGACTACCTAACTGCTAGTTACTGTGCCAGAGTAACTAAGATATACAATTAATTAGTGGGTAATAATTACAGTATCTCAGATACTATTGCTGATAATGGAGCTTGACTTTTCAATAGCTGGTACTTCTCTGATGTGGTGTTGCCTAACTATACCACTGAGAACCCTCTAAAGATAAGGCAACCTGCATGAAATTTGGTGCTAAACCATGGCTTAGCATTAAAAGGGTAGCCTTCTGAGGCTTAGGCTGAAATGACATTTTTCTGCCATTGCAGAAGACCCTAGAAAGTCTTTCCAACACTCCCCAAGGAATAAGTAGTTTAGAGGCATTACCTGCAACCTAGCTTAGATTTGCTTCACCGCAATGAGGGAGCTAACCTTTTCACGAGTATATAGTAGTTATAGGTATTATGTAGACTTATTCTACAGACACTGTTCCTTTCCTCTTGGGTTTGTGATGTATTTTTTTTTTCTTGTTGCTTCAGTTAAATAATACCAAGCTCCTGTCTTAATATTTCCCAAATCAATCCTAACTCAAATATAAAAAATCAATGTAATCAGTTGAGTCTTTTAATACATGTTCATTATTTTTGAGTACCTTAGATAAGATTTATAGGATCAGTAGCCTGATGGGGAGAGGAGTAAAGAGTCATGTCATTCCTAGATCAAGTTGTTTGTTACGTGGGATTGGCAAAGCAATACCTTTGTCATAATGAGTGCTTCGTGACATTGACCTTTAGATAGACTGGATGTGCCTAAAGTAGATGTTTAGAAACCTTTCATTTATCTTTCGTTTTGCTTTTTTGTTGTTTTTGTTGTTGTTAAAGGAAGAGGAAAAGGATCCTTTGGGGTTAAGGAAACCACTGAAGACCAAGAGGGAGGCCACAGTGTAAAGCTCAGGAATAAGGGTTGTTTTCCCCCAGCAAGATGCCAGAACCTCCCTTTGCCAGCATAGGATCCTCAAATTTTCATTTGCCACACAGTTCACAGTGCTGATTAGACTCTCGTACTTGAGCCCACACTCCCTTGCTTTCATAGAATCATAGAATGGTCCAGGCCTGAAGGGACCTCTAGGGTCATCTAGTCAGACCTGCCCACAGTCATCTGGGACACCCCCCAACTAGACCAGGTTGCCCAGGGCCTTGAATATCTCCAGGGAAGGGGCCTCAACCACCTCCCTAGGCAACCTGTTCCGGTGGTCCACCACCCTCATGGTAAAGAACCTATTCCTAATATCCAATCTAAAATCTGCTCTTCTCCAGCTTGAAGCCATTGCCCCTTGTCCTGTCACTGTAGGCCTTTGTAAACAGACCCTCCCCAGCCTTTCTGTAGGCCCCCTTCTGGTACTAACTGCTTCCTGTGATACCCGTAACCAACATGGCCTGGTGTCCCTTTTCTTTTCGGTCTGGCACCACAGCTTTTACAATATCTTGTTCTGCTAGCCCTTTCCTTGGCCTCTCATTTTTGGAAGCACGTGGAGCCTGTTTTGATGAAGATTATATGTTTTTTTAATTGCAAGCAGAATTTTATGCAGTGTGGCAAAGCTAGCCAGGGCCGATGTTTCTTTCTCTTTCAGGGATAATTCTTTGGATTCTAGCTAACAATTCATGGTTAAGCTAATTATAAGTAATATCATCCTAGCATTTATCAGGATAATGGACTGGCTCGCTGTAAACCAACAATCCTGTTATCATGGCAGCACGCACAGCAACAGCTGCAGCACATGCTTCCCTTGGTAGGACCTCTTTTACAAGGCAGATATTCCTTTGGTGACTAGGACCAACACATATCTCACAGGAGGGTACCTTTAAATGAGCAGAAAGATTGGCAGCAACACAACCAGACATGGAGAAGTAGTGGTTCCTAGAAAGGGAAAATCCACAGACA
Source organism: Jacana jacana (assembly GCA_013400555.1). Taxonomy (NCBI): domain Eukaryota; kingdom Metazoa; phylum Chordata; class Aves; order Charadriiformes; family Jacanidae; genus Jacana; species Jacana jacana. The sequence continues at coordinate 92,867 of VZTM01036044.1, forward strand.
CAAGTCCTGGACTGGTAACATGTTCTGGCAGTAACAAAGCAAAATGAAAGTCTAGTGGGGCATCACACTGTTTTCTCCAGGATGATGTTTGGCAGCAGAAGGGAACCACACTATCTTTTATACATAGTTATTGTAAAGTGTTGTGCATCATAAGAGCTGCATCAGTAACACAGAAATTGCTTATACCAGTCTTCTCTTCATGCATGTCATTGCCCTGTGAGGGACAGTGGACCTTACGGAGACAGGATAGAGTTCACCCAAGAAGATTCAACATTAAATAACTTTCACAGTATTATCACTATTATTATTGTTATTATTACTGTATTGCATGGAAGTTGTAGTAATAGAACAGACCCCCACTGTGTGAGGGACCTTACAAACAGAGTACAAACAGAAACTGTTTTCCCCAAACAGTTTCAAACTAATTAGACTTTTCCATTCTGGACATGGTCTCTGTACCTACAGCAAAGAAAAATCTTGTTTGCTTATTTATTTTGCCTGATTCAATTTAGAATAGACAGCTCAGTTTATTTTTCCATTAAAAAAATGATTCCAAACTGAGTGCTAACATACATGAACTACAATCCCTCTGTTTTTAATAGGGGAGGGAGGAGGTAAATGCTTGTGATTAATTTGGCTCATCCTGGTTGAAAAACAATAAAGATTTGTCTTAACAGGCCATAAGTGGAGTGGATACTTTAAACAAAAGCAAGCTACCTCTCAAGCTGTGGGTGATATATTATCTGGAATATGGTATGAAAAATTAGCCAACATATTTACCATACCCTCTAGGAAGCCCGGTGATTAAATTTAACATAGCCGACCTTGTTGTCCTAAGTCTAATGAGCCAGAATGGATAGAAATGTCCTTGATCCAGCTGGTGTTTTTTAGTGTCAGACTCTAGCCTTATATAATTTATCCACCTTAACCCCACCAGTGGTTCAATTGCTTAATGCACTGGCCTGCCTCCTTTCAAACGGGATTTTTGGTCTGCTTAGTGTAAAGTGTAATTAGACTCAGCTGCTTGCAGAGGCAACGATACATGGCTTCGGCCTAAGAAAACAATGCCTGGGTTTTGATGACAGCTGTATTGATATAAAGGTGAGCACTGCCCACTACCCAATAAAATGAATTTTGTTTCAGAAGTGGAGGCAAGCATCTTGAGGACTGCTTCTGCATGAGCTATCTGTTACAGCAGATGCGAGCTCCCTTATACGGTGATAATTCTGTTTTGTGACTGTCCTTTTAGATAATGTAACCAGTTTCTGTGTATTTGTGTATAACTTAACCTAAGCATTGTGCATCATATATCCAGTGCATGCTGCCCAAAACAAGCAGAAGCAAAGAAAAGAAATCTCAGACAAAAGGATTACAAAATGCATTCTTGCTGCCTGAGTTGCATTTCCAGTCTACAGCTATAGTCCTCACTGTTAAATCAGCCTCTACAGCCATGGAACAAGCATGCAATTTTTTGTAGCAAAATTTTAACCTCTCTCTGGAGTGGTAGATCTTTCACCATGAAAAGAAATTCACTCCTTCCTTGTGTAAATCCTTTCCCAGAAGTGAAGAAGATAGCTTGCTGGCCAAAAACCTATAGGCTGCAATTAACTGGGATTTACTTCAGCTCTTGCCTATTTTACATCAAGTGAGGTTTGCTCTAGGAGGAGAATGAGACAACCTTCATGGACAACCTTTTTTTGTCCAGAAAGCTGAGACATATTGTTTGATTAAGAGCTTGTATTGGCATCTACATAAGCCCTGATTTGGAAAGCCAGTTGGGTACAAGGTTAACAGGCAACAGCTCCTATGGATCACATAAATATCTGTACAGGCTTAGGTTAACATTTCATTAACATCTCAGTAGCCCTTCCAGTTACTGTTCTCTAGCTGCAGGCATGTATTTAAGGGAGCAGCACTGTGAGGGAAGGATATAAAAATTCAACAGATGCCCAGTTTTTTCCCTGGGCAGCTGGGACACAGGCAAGAATGCTGCTACCCAAGCCGCACAAGCCAGCGAGTATCCCAAGCTGAATTCTTCTTGAAGTTGGAGGCCAACAGACAGCAATGCACGATGTACTTAAATAGTAATGTGGAGCACATTTCTTCTAACAAAGGAAAAAATCACACCTGTTTTTTTACAGCCCAAAGGAAGCAGATAGAGTGAAGCACAGCACTACCATAGCCACTTCAACAATTTCTTCTGCATCCCACCCACATGACCAGTAGAAACCTTTAATGCAGCCCTTGGTTTCTGTCTGCTTTCTTCCCTCTCATATACCGGCTTGATAAGTTGTTTCCCAAAGAGGGTAAGTATAGTCTTCCACAAGGCTTTACAAGGTAACCTTTCCATTAGCTAGGGCAAAAATTTAGTGGATTTTCTTTTCTGTCCTAGAGCAGGATTGAGGATGTCCTTTGAGTTGTTTACACTGAAGCACATTTTAAATGCCTTGTGAAATTAGGAACTTTCATGTTTAAAGCCAAATCTATGCATTTAATCATAACAATGGTTGTAAGTTGGTTAGTGAGGTTGGATTTGAGCCTTAAGCTACCCCCTGGGCCCTTTGTGCATCAGAGAGAAGGCAAAGGGGAGAATTTGAAAAACTTTTCATCAGGGAGAATCAAAGCAGCAGTAACTCAGTCAGCTACCAGAAAAAAATATTGCTTCTGAGCATACCTGTGTGCTGAAACACTTCATAAAATATATGAAATGTCCACACGCCCTTCTTGCTATTCCACATTTTTGGAGTCACCACTGACTCAATACTAAACTCAGGTTCTTCCGAATTCTCACAACAACTATAGTTAAGGACACAGATTTGCAATGCAAAAACCAGTTTCAGGTATTTAGAGTAATAGTTTCATATTCTTATAAAATGCCCAATTGATTCAAAAGAGCTTACACTTAAATGTTTCCATGCCTTCCTGCCTACTGCTGATCATTTGAAGGTATGTGTGTTCTTGTGTATATATGCATATATGTGGTTGGCTATTTTTTTAAATCTTTGTTCCCAACTATTTGGAAACATTCCCTTAGATTTCTACAGAGGAAGTATAATTCTTCAGCTCATAGCCTAGAAGTGTTACTCCATAAAGCAGTGAGATACCTTATGATGAAGACATTTTTAAAATACATAGTAGAATCTACAGGGAACTGATGCTGGCTGTTGCCTGAGCATGGAGCTAGTACCTGCTCCTGGAGATGTCTTTGCTGGGTGCAATATAAGATGTCCAGCAAAATGGGCAAATAGAAGACTATATTTAATTGCCTCAAGAGTGTATACTTTTTGAAAGCAAAACAAGGCAGGAATGGGAGACTTCAGAAATCTGAATGGCAAGAGAAATTTCTAAAGAACACCAGGTTGGCACTTTCAGCAATGAAAGTGATGATAAATGACTTAACATGAAATCCTCATTGATGGAAATATGGTGGTCAGTTCAGTTGAGCCAGAATTTCTTGTCTTCATAGAGTGAACTTTAGGCATCTGTATAACAGTATTTTAAAGATGTTTAAATGTCTGATTTAATTTTTAGATCTAGAAATGGCTGTACATGGCTCTGAACCTGCAGTTTTGAAATCACTGATACTTAATCATTGACTTAGTGATCATACGATCAAATCTCTGCAGAAGAATAGACTTCCAGTGTTGCTACTAATGTGCTACCTATTCTCCCTTGAGTCAAAATATCAACTTGTAGAGCTGTATTGCTGCTTTTCCATTTTTTTGTGTACTAAAGTTATTGCAGGAACTAGTTTATCCAGATCCCTGCACAAATGCAAAGGCGTAGGTATTAATGGAGGAATTAGGCTTTAAACTGAAAGAGGAGAGATTTAGATTAGATATTAGGAAGAGATTCCTTAACGTGAGGCTGGTGAGACACTGGAACAGGTTGCCCAGAGAAGCTGTGGAGGTCCAGTCCCTGGAGGTATTCAAGACCAGGCTGGATGGGGCTTTGAGCAACCTGGTCTAGTGGGAGGTGTCCCTACCTATGGCAGGGGGGTTAGAACTCTATAATCTTTAAGATCTCTTCCAACTCTAACCATTCCATAATTCTATGATTATTTTGGGGGGATGGAAAATACCTTGAATAGTATCATGTCTGAGAATGCTTTAGTTTTCAGACAGCCTCAGGTCTGCTAGCTTAAATTTTATGTAATTTATTTTTTAACTGGGGTTGATGATGGAAATCCAAGAGCTGCTTTTGTTCTTGCTGTTATTGTCATTGTGTTTCCTTGGCATTCATTTGCTTTTGTGCAGTCCATCACAGTAGTGCACATCTTCCCAGCAGTTTTCTTCATCTTGGGTTTTAGATAAAACTTGAAGGCCCTGATCCAGCACAATGCATATGGTCCCTTAAGCAAGTAGGTTTTCTCTCTGAAGCTTAAGAACCTGTTAAGGTTAGACTCTAAAATATTTAAGTAGGAGCATAAACCCCTCAAAACACAGTAGGGTTTCCATTCTGTTCCATAAATGGCAAAGGACCTGGCCAAACCTTCCTAAATTAGCAGAAAGGCTCTCTTTGACTTCATCCATGTCTGGATCAGAGACAAATGAAGGGGATATTTTTCTTGCTAGGCAGCATTTCAGTGGTGATACTGTAGCTGTCAGACTGACAGAGATGATGGAGGGAGTGGCACTGAAAGTAAATGTCAATGGGATAAAATATAGGTAGAAGTAATTTAATTTTCCTTCTTTGTTGGGTCAGTTCATTTAATCTCGAAACTGAATGCAAGCTCAGCTCCTAGATCTTTGCAAAATCATCCAGACGTAATTTGGGAAAATAAGTGGTCCACATTTTCTTGATGTGACAACATATGGATATTAGCATTTTTTCATTTCTCCAATCAATATACATAAAACATGCAGAAGGAAAACAAGTCACGCAATAGAACTCAGATTATTTTTTAAGATTGTCAAGATTTTATCAGTCAGCAAATGAGATAAAGAAGGGATAAGTCAATTTGAAATAGCATTGGACAGCAGTGAAACAGACTGTCTCCTCTCTATTTGTGTCAGCTTTTTGATTTCTTTTGTGGAGAACTTCTAATTTTTTAAGTAAGCACGGGGAATGAAAAGCAAGAAGGACTCTGCATTGCTTCTCTGCAATCCCTCTGCAAGAGATATTCTTAATTTCCCAGAGGTCACCAACACACTAACATCTTCTTTGTTTTAATTTGAATTATGAAGAGTAGGAGCAGAGGGATCTTATTCAAAGATTATTTTTTTTTTTCTCCTTGAAAAAGGGAATTCTTCACAATTTAGCAAATCGGAAGTCTGTGAGTTTGGTTTTGGTTTTGCTTTGATTTTTTTGGTTGGTTGGTTGGGTTTTTTGTTTGTTTGTTTGTTTTCTAACTCACTTGATACATCACTTTCTCAGGTGCAGCCACAAAGGATAAAATTGACTGTGTAATTAGATCGTGACATGTGAAATAAGCTAACAGTCTGAATTGAGTTATTATTTTGAAATGTTCCCAAACATTTGTCTACCTGAAATGGTTCAAGTGTGGCAAAAAAAAATTAAGGGACTATAATTTCACTTTGCTGTAAAGAAAACATTAGAACACTCTCCTGCCCTCCAGCCAACAGTACAAATAACAAACAAAAGCAAAAAGTGCTAAGATACAATTAAGGAGATACAATACATGTATCTCAAACTTGTAGTTAGGGCTGACTTAAACAGAATTTAATATACCAGACACATTGCATTGCAAGTGAATTCTCATTTCGCCAAAACACTAACAGATGTTTAATCAATAAGATGGACCATAAAGGGCAGCACAATTAGTAGGTCTGAGAAATGTTCTTGTGTGATGTTAAAAGCTGTAATTATGGACCAGATCTCATAAGTGTTTTGCACAGATGACACATAATACCAATATTCTAGCTTATAGGAAAGGCTGCATGGTGCTTTTAATACGATTACAGGCACAAAGAGACGACAACCCTGATCTTAGAGAATGCATTTAAACAGATATCAAAAATGTCATGGAATTAAAAAGAAATAAAAAACAAAAAGGCGGAAACCAGCTCGTTGGACCTAGTTCTCTGGGGTTTTTATCACATTGTTATTCAAATGGGCACAAACAACTCCACCTTGCCCAGCATGGCCTCCTCTTATACATTAGGAGGAGTCAAAATTGTGCCATCCTCCTCGCCCTCAGCATGGAAGGACACATAGAGCTGATGTGGGCAGTGGTCCTGCTGCTATGAGATGGATCAGGAGGCCTCAGCGGGAAAGGGAGTAGCCAAAGCAGATGAGAACATCCTGACAGTGCTCTAATTTAGCCTAAGGAGACAAAACTTCTAGGTCTCACCGCTAATTTGTTTTTGCATGATGATTGGGCTCCCAGCTGATCAGAAGTATATCATAGTCCCTATATTATCTGTTACTTAGCTCAGATGGTAGGAGAGAGAGATTGCCTGTGCATGGAAAGGAAAATTATTAAAGGAGCTGTTTTGTCGGTGCAATCATACTGTTGAGCAGAATGGCAACCAGGAAAATCACTGGCTTCATGGCTGTGTGGTTTGTTTTCATGGATGTAAGGTTTGTCACTCTATCTACCCCCAAAAACAATCTGCTTTTGCCATAATGTGAATGAAAAGGAGAGAGTCCAACAGAACATTACTCTTCTTAAAGTACAATAAAAAGTCTCTCTGTACGTCCTGCTGGAGCTTCTCCAGCAGAAAGAAGCCATTACTGAGATAAGAAGAAAGACATGTTCTCTCATCTGCACCATGTTCAGAAACATAGTGCTACTAAACTACTGGGAATTAAAAACTGTTGCCTTTTTGCATGAATTTGAACTTTCATATTTAATGGTTTAAAGAGATCAATAAAGCAATGTTGAGCAATCTGGAATTGCTGTACTTAACCTGTAATTACAGCTATTTACTGAAACCTAATAGCTGAGCTGAAGTCCTTCAAATCTTAGATTAATCAGACTCAGTTTAGCACCCCAGCCTTTAAATTCCAGAAAGGTAGATTTATTCAATGTAGTGAATCATGTGGGTTTTGGCAACAATCTGAGGAGTATATTTTGTCCATGGGGAAGCGAAGGATGAAAAATGGTTGGAATGATTATGTAGAGGGAAGAAAAATCTCCTTCAAAAATATATTCTACAACTTAATTAATAACTAGTCAACCAATTGGCTAGTGCAGTGACAGGCTTCGTTGTAGCTAATGAAGCTCCATCAATGTATGCCAGCTGAAAATCTGACCAATAGTTCTTCATGTAAGATTTATAAATAGTACACAGGAAATAAATTGTCAGAAAATATGAACAGTAACCCTATTAATGCATAGTTTTAATTTAGTTATTCCCAAAGCGCATACATCTCATTGCTGCAGGCCTGAAGTAGTGCAGACCATTTTATCCCGTGATGGATCTCCCAGGTGCATCCCATAATGAGTGCTGTCACAGGCTAACCCATGTATACACATGTGTGTGTCAATGGTCAACACAGATGAGGCAGCTCAAGCCCCAGTGATAACAGCATCTAATCTTCTTGGGCACGGGTACACGACCTCTGCTCAGCTCTGCCTATTTCACTTTGGATTGCGCCCCAGTCCCAGCCAACAGAGACCCTGACTGCTCCCTCACTACTACAGGGACCTTCATCCTCAGCACATGTCAGCATGGAACCTAAAAGAGAGGGGACCTTGGTCCTCAAGTGCATGTCTTAGCTTCTTACCATAAGCCAAAAACTGATGCAGGAACAGGTGCTGAGGAGGACTATGAGAATAGGGGGGGGTGGGGGAAATAGAGTGTCTGTCGTAGGACAAGGGACTGGGAAAAGCTTGGCTTGTTTAGCCTGGTGAAATGAAAGCTGAGATGGGATCTGATTGCTCTCTATAAATACATCAGGAGGATAAACACCAGGGAGGGAGGGGAGCAATTTAAGCCAAAGGACAATGTTGGCACAGAAACAAATGAGTCTAAACAGGCAATGAATAAATTTCAACTGCTTAGGAGAGGAAGGTTTCTGAACATCAGAAGAGGGGACTAGCAGGAGTTTAACTCATTCGGAGACAGAGTATGGACATGGCACGGGGGGATGTGCCATCTGGGAGAGGGACTTGGTAACCCAAATGGTCACTTCCCATTCTCTTTCTGTGCCTTCTGAGTTGACAAATAAGTGGATGGATCTGCCTCTACATTTAACCACTCTGTCTGCTCAGAGTGTTTCTCTAGGTAGCATATGTGTTCTTTCATTGTGAATGGCAGTAGCGTTCGCGTGTTAGATATGCTTGGCTCTGGTAAGAACTGCGCCACTTTTCATATAATCTGCACAAGTCAGAAATTCAACTTACCCTGTACACAACTATATATAATTTTAAATAGGATGCCATTTTAAATGGTATCAGTTTTATGAAATTGAAGTTAAAAGACAGTAAAAAAGTCAGAAGTGTGAAAAACTGATAAAGAAGGATTGAATGTAATTCTGATGCTGATTTTTTTTTTCATAAAAGCCTTTTTGGAAGCACTCAGACTGACTGTAAAGATATTTTTGGATTATTTTTTGGTTGTTTCTTTCATGACCTTGTATTTTTTTCTTTCCAGTCAGTATATAAAAATATAATCTAATTTCATGTAACTCATGAGAACAGACTTAAATTCATTTATTGTGAATGTGAGCTCGTTCTAATATTTGAGATAGCATGTGCTACTAGGGAAAAATAGCTGGCATTTTTTTACCTCCATCGTGCTTTTTTGATAGTCTTTGCTGTTGGTGGCTATAAGTTTCTAATTGCCTACATGTATACAAATGGTTATATATATATAGTTAGATTGGGACTTTTATGTGTTAATTTTTCCTCAGCTCTTTCAAGCAGGGACAAATTTGGTCTCATCTGTGCTTTATTAAGTTTTCAACTACCAGAGACACTTACCAAAAAACCCTTGCCAGTTCAGATTTTCAGATTATCGAATCCCATTTTTTTTCAGTAGCCCTCTGTTTAGGATATTTACCTGGTAGGATGCAGACATGAATTCAGTCCTTCTCTGCCTGAGAGCATTTTAACTCCCCAGCACCTCTTTTCCTGGTAATGTGTCCTTTCACTTAGGTTTATCATCCATTCAAAAGGCTGAGAATGAAGAGCTGTTCTTAGTCCTTCCAGTTGGTGTTATTCCACTTCGGATAAATAATTGTGCCCCTTATATTTTAGCATCCTGGCCAGCAGCTACACAAGCATTTGTGTTCCCTCACCAAATATTTAAGTATGCTATTTAAAGTGGAGTGGTTGGAGCAGATGAGCCTGAGGGAGGCCTGCACAAATACCTTAGCAGTTGAAAGATTCACTTGAGAGGTAAGAAATGTTGGGTCAAATAGTTGCTCTGAATCTATAAAGTAAAAAATAATATTAAAAAAAAATTACCTACTTTAACCTGGTTCCTATTTCATCTGTTGTAAATGGGTTCTTTATTATTGTTTAATCAAACCAATATTTTTTGCCCAACTCAGCTGCCAAATAAAACATTTCATGCCAACGCATGATGGGTTCACATAAATTCTTTCATGATGTTTCAGTACACTTGTGTCCAGTCAATTGCCTAAGTGCAGCAGCTCTATACCATTTCATACATTGCAAGTCTTAGGATGTGCAGGCACTACACAATGTTATACAGTAGAAGGACCTTTGAGCTAGCTTTTGTTATCTTGGGTACTGAAGCAGAATAGCCACATTAACATGATACCTCACAAAAGTAGAGTAAATTAGGCCTGGAAATGTTGCACCCATTACTGTCACTACCAATTACAATAATTAATGTTATTCATCTCTAGGCAGCAGATTAAAACTGAACTAATCCATTAGTAACTGAATGTCATTGCGACTGGAGGGTTGTTGGATTGCCTGCGTGAAGGTGGTGATTTCATTTCAGTTCCTGTTGGCAAATGGCCACATTCTTTAAATGAATAATAAATGAATACACAACAAGCAAAATCTTGGCTCCCTGGAGCTCTCCATTAACTGAAATGGTACAGGACGCAAACACATCTGTGTCAATTATTGAAAACTTTATCATGATACTAGATATTTCTGGGTTTGAATACAGAAAGGGGTTGAGGATTGAATGGATCACAGGGACAGAGGTCCCCTATTTCTCCTTTGAGAAATGCCTCTAGAATAAGGGTGTTCACACACCCATTCATAAGCCTGTTAGTAGTTGAATGAATGTCTGCTCTGCTCTTGCTTGTTTGTACTCTTTCCTGTTTGTTTATTAAATGATCAGTTACAACAAAATGCACAACATAAAGAACTAGTCTTGATAGAAATCACCCCTCAGTCACAGCACATGTATTACAGCAATTGGATTATTCTATGCATTTCTGTGTAAGAACACACTAATCAGTTCTCTGACACTGTTCCAAAAAATAAAATAAAGCTTAAGTTTTAGAGACCCATTAGTTGCAATTTGCTAAGCATGGCTAACGAAGAAAACCTCAGCCATATCCAATTCTATAAATAACTATGGCAATTAGACAATAGTTAAGTCTCTTTAGTTGATTTATTTCATCTGTCTGTAGGGTGTTTTCCAGATCTGACCTTTTTCATCCTTCTATTCTTAGTTCCCATTTAAGATACCCACAGGCAAGCTGACATGCTTTGACCTTCCAAATATGGTTGCTTCTTGCTCACCCTTTGGTGAATGAACAACAAGCAAGGATCATGAAACTCTTTAAGGAAGAAAACAAGACTTGTGCAATTTATTAAAGAGAACTATGAGTAGGATCTCTATGAAGTATGTGTCACAATACTGGTTCCTAGGTCATTTGCCAGTGTTGGGTTGGGGTTTTATTTTCTTGAAGACTGGTTTAGGGTTTTATTTTGTTTGTTTCATTGGGTTTTTTTAACATGACTATCTCTACACCATGTACAAGACTAGAAATGGGTCAAAATTTTAACCCTAATGTGGAACTGCCAACATATAGCTATTAGGCTGCAGAAAGGTAAATAAGTATTTGTTGTGTGTGTTGCTGGACAGTAACCAAGATGAAAAATTAACCTTGTGGTCCTGGCAGAGGGCTGCTGGAGGTGAAAAAATGATCTCTCTGGGCTATGTACGATACAGTTATTTTTTGGATGGATGTGGAGCAGGAATTATTTCCTTTGCATCACACTTGTTGGGAACTGGGCATGCCACTGCTCTGCGATGAGATAAATTCACATGGAGGAAAGTTTATGTTTCATTTGCTTTTCAGCCATGGCACCCAATTGCTCCATATTTGTCCTCTTTTTTGGCCTCCTCTGCATATAGTCATGTCCTGTTAGACTCTTAGGGTGTCATGTGAACCAAACAAGCCATGTTCAGGTGTGGAATTTGAAGGAGGAATTGGTACCACACTGGTTAGTGCACTTGCCTTTCAAATGTTCAAACGTCCCAACTGAAGTCCACAAGCTCTCAGCGACATGATGAAGGTATAAATAATTAGACTCCTAATGCTTCTCAGAAGCTTATCTCTGCATTTTGCCTACAGTATTAATAGAGATACAGCCTTCTAATTGCATTATATACATTGTGTTACATTTGAGTCTTGGTAAAGCAAATTAATCAGCCATGTCTAAAAATAATGACCATGGCTCTTTAAGCTAACTGCGCATCTCAGTCATCTGAAATGTAACTCCTACATGGTTTGCAGTATCGCCCATGCTCATAGACAAGCAAGATGTTCATGCTGCAATATTTAGACTCTGTGATGCTTTCAATATGTGAGGTGCTAATTTGCTAAGATGCTCCCGATAATCATGTTTTCTATGCTTTGTTTGTCCTTATTAAATTACTGAAACCCCCTGAACCAGGATTTTTGAATATCTGCCTCTGTCCTACATAGTCCCTCTTAGTTCTGGGAGTTGGCCTGTGGGATGAAGCTTTAGATCAGGGGCTTAGATCTTGAGAAAGATTAATCTGTCAGACAAGGTGAGCACCATAGGTCTGTCCAGGAAGCTACGTAGGAGGCGAGAGTTCCACAGGGAGCAGCTGGATAAGTGGCAGGAAGCATTAAGGTGACACAGCTGCCCCAGCTTCTCTTTCCCACCAGAGGAAGATGGCTTTAAACTCTTTTTGGGACCTCCTTTGGGAGACTGCGAGAATGTAAATGGCTTGTCTACCACATGCCCTGCATTCATCATCAATGCACAGGTCCTGTAAGCCTTTGAACACAGCTCCAAATGGTAGCCACTGGCTTTGGCTGTGCCAGTAAGAATATATTAGATTGCTGCAGGGGAGATTAGAACAGAAGGGTATTACTTTTTCTCCCTGTGTTGCAGGGAAAGGATATGTTTCACAGGCTGTGCCAATTGGAGAAGAACCCTCCTGAGACTACATTCTATAAAGGAGTTTATTTACTCTCCAGCAAAAGAGTTACCCAGCAGTAAGGCTTGTGGCTCAGTTGCCATGCTCTTAGCACTGCCTATTCAGTGCTGCAACTATAGTTAGCTGCAGAGAAAACCCACCAGAGAGACACGAGTACAGTATGACTAACTGAAGCTCTGTCGAAGAGAAAGAAAGAAGTTTTCAGTTCTCAATGCGGCAGTAAAAGCTGTATTCTACAAACTGCAGTAGCAATAATAGTGGAATGGCACCCCACACCTCAAGACAGGGTGGTGGCATGACCTATCGGGTAGGGAAGCTCTCAGTAATCTTTTCTGCTATTTTCTTTCCTACAGACACCAGAATTCACAAAGTCCTTCTTGGGATTTTCTTTTTCAGTTGCTTCTTTTGACAAGACACAGCTGGCACTTTTATTCAGCATCCATCGGCACAACAGTTGCAATGCCTCACTGCAATCTTTTTGTCTCCATTGTTGCCCTGTTTTATGTTATGCTGGCTGTAAATGAATTGATTTGTGCAATTATCACTGGAGCTGTAAAGTGCCTAATGACGAGGGAAACAGGAGCCTGTACTCTGAGGAAACTAGATGCAAAAAATGGCGCAACTAGATTGGGGAGTGTCATGTCATGCAGCATTTGACATTCTTTTCATGAACAGAAACAGAATATGCTGAATGCAGTTCCAAGGTATTTGGGGTACTGTAGCAGTCAGGCTCTCAGTCAGCAAATTTTATGAGTATCCAAGAGGTACCATGTTAATAAGTTTAACACCGACTTCTGTGGTGTGCCATTTGGCTTCAATGTGAAGTATGTGCTTAAGAATCAGCAGAACTGATGTTTGAAGTAGACATTGAGTAATATAAAACCTTACATAAAACTAAGAATGTCCAAGGACTTTTTTACCCAAATAAATGGAAGTTTATCAGTCTGTTCTCAAAAGAAAAATGGCAATCTGGGTACTTTGCTGGCACAATGGAAACAACCTGAGAAGTCAAACAGGGAGAGGACAATTTGATGGCAACTAGACTTGCATTTGAAGCCTGCAGTAGCTGGAACTTAAAAGGGGCCATGAGACAGACTCAAGTTGTACATGAGTGCAACTAACAGCCTCTTGCAGAGATCCAAGTCTTCAGAAATACATGCAGTAAATGCAGGGCCACAGCTCAAAATGATTGATCATCATATATTGTGTTTTCCTGCTTTTGAAGTCCAGGTGGTCTTATTTCATGAACAGTTTGCATCCCACCAGGAAAGACTTCTGGCTGGACAGTCATGGAGCCCTGTTGAGGAAGCTTGTGCTAAAATTCTGTCCTGACCTTTTGAGAGGATCTCAGACCAAGGTATTAATGCATGGCTGTCTGCATTTAGGATCCAGCACCACTACTTACTAAATAATTTTTCTTATGGTTTTCCACTGAATTCAGTGGAACTGCTCATGTGTGTAAATGTTACTCAGTTGTACGTAAAGTGTCAGGACCCCAAAAAAGATGGACAAGTTAATTATAAATAGGTCAAAATGTGATGAAGTTCAAGTTGCAGTTGTAAAGTTTACATTAATTATTAAATATTCAGGCTACTGTCATAGTTGGACTGATTGCTCTGAGGTTACAAAGCAAGTCTCTAATATTTATGACATGTCTTATTCACTTATTCTTGACACGGTCTTGAACTGATAGAGACAAGGTGGTGGATTTTTTTTTCCAAGTTCCTATAACCTTTGTGTCTAATGTTTGTTTAGTGCAAATGCAGAAGGCAAGAATTCTAGGACATCATTTTAGGGCAGAAAAGTTTAGAAGCAAACAACTCTTACTTTGTGGTAGATACACATATTCGATACAGGGCCAATACTCACTAACTGCATAGGTCATATCACATGCTATATAAGAGTTTTCTTGTGAGTTTTTCTTTCTTCTACTTTTCCCCTTTGTCCTACTCCCATTACACAATATTCTTTTAACTATAGATAATAAGGCGTGTATAGGAGGTAGATACTAGATTCAGCTATCATTCATATGTCAAACATCATTGTCTTTTGGCTTTCAAGAAAAAATACCAACCTCGTGCCTTTAGCTTTGTACTAACGCAGAAGTGACATTGGCTGCTCCTCCCATCACCACCAGGTTAAGATGTTCTGATATTATGAATGCACAAAGTCACATGTCTCATTTATCTCCAGACCCGAGGCCCCATTATCACATCAGCTCACTTGCTCAACCCGAAATCCTTACAGAGAGAAATTAAAGAAAAAGGTGTAGCTGAACAAATATCCCTTAATCAATTGCCCTTTGACATCTCTCACTCAGAGGTTGGAGCTTGCAAAATGAATTAGTCTAATAAGTTCAATACGTACAGCAGATGGCATGGACATTATAATAGAAGTAGATGAAATAAAACCTCAATCATTTGTAATGATTTATATCTATTGATTCCACTAAAGCATTTCCCTTCCTTCAGAAAGGGGTGTAAAGAAACATTGGCTGGGTGCTATATAATGTATTGTATACTTTTTTCCCCTACATACTGATCTGAAATAAAGCATTGCACATAGAAAATCTCTAAGCATTCAAGTAAAAAACCTTTTATAGAAAAGTTTAAATAAATTTTCTATCTATTCCAAAGAGTTCAAATAGGTTTTCAAAGTGATATTTTAAACAAAGCTGCTTTATGAAGTGATTTTTGGGGAAAAACTACATATCTAAATCTCTCAACTTTATGGGGCATATCCATCTGCATCCGTCACATTGCATTATGTTGTTTGGCAAAATGTCATAACGTCTTATAGGACATATTTTTTCTGAAAACCATTTTTACTTAAATGGTAGGGTATGCTGCTCATAAGGAAAGCAAGATTAGATGGCAAGGTATGACAATATAGAGCTGAAGGGAAGAGAAAAACTGAAGACAAGAAACATAATTCAACTGTCCCTTAGAAATAATATATTCTGAAGAAAGGGGGGAAATAAGTTTAAAGAAGGGTATGCATGTACATTAGCCGGGCATAAAAAATGTCTAAGCCTTGTTTTAGGCAAGCTCAATCTCAGATCACATCTCAGAAAATATTATTTTTTTAGTTGGGGCTGCACATATGTCATTGTCACTTCTACAATGAGGAGTTTAATTTCCAAAGCTCCAAAGCCTAGAAGATGAAAGAAATGACATCTGTGCAGAGTTTAAGCGTAACTGAGTTATCTGCTGGTTACGTGCTTCCCAGTTCAGGGAACTATTTGCACAGCTTAGCTCCATCTTTAGGCTTGCATTTGTTTAATACAACTGACCTCGAAACTACTTCAGCACACAATGGAAGTTACGCACTAAATTAAAACTGTCATGCAGACTTAGAGCCTTGTTAAATTATTTAACCTATTAGCGTAGCTGAGAATTAATTTAGGTAAAGAGAACTTAGACATGTTAATTTACAGAGCTTAAAATGTTTAATATACAGCAAACAGGTGAGTTAAACATGGGAGGGGTGGTTATTCACCCAAACAGCATTGATTTACACAAACTGCTGTAAATGTTTCCCTTGCTGAGAGGAGAGAGACTTCCAAAGCCTTTGGACAGGTCCTACTCATATAAACATTGACCTGAGTACTGGGGATAAAGTTTATAAGACTACATGATTTGCCATACCATGTAGGACTGGGTGCCAACTGTATATTGTCTAAATTAGTATTACTGAGCTTATTAACAATTTCATCAACTACATTATGTACTTTCTGCAAGCATCTAAAGTTCGTAATTGGAGAGTAGTATCTCATTATACTTAGGTGCTGTACCAACCTAAGTTGGTACCTCAGAGAGTCATCTGTTCAAGGACGGCACTTGTCTGAAATGCGTTTTACACTCCCAGGTGCAACTAAAGCCTTTTCAAAGGAGGGAAGCATCATTTCTTAGGAAATTCTGGAGCTGTTTCCATATTCCTCGGTAAAAAGTGGTCCCATGTTCTAAAAATATCAAAGCATCGTTTGTGCCGTTTTATCACTGCTTTAATCCAAGTTTGATTTGAAGTTGTTACGGAATCAGTGTGCTTGTTGTGAATAAAGATACAGTATTGACAAATAATGGCAATTTTCTTACAAAAAAAAGCCAGTGAAAAACCTTTCCTGAAACCTCTCCCTACCAAAACCAAACAAAAAAAGGCATGTGACAGGCTGTCATTATAACGGTACAGGAGAAGAAAATAAGTATTCAGAAGAGGCCACAGCACAGGAAGGCTGAGGCTTTGTTGTGTTCACCTCCTAGCATGTTGTTTATACCTAGCCACATGCCATAGCTGGGGTAAAGTTATGTTGGGAGAAGTAAAGGTCCCACCGGCAGGTGGGCAAGGAAGGCAGTGAATTCCGCTGTCAACATTGCCCTGGAGTGATGGGATGGCCAGTGGGCAGAGGTAGGAGAAGGACCCTGGGGCCGGGCAAAACAGTTTGCCTTTGAATCAGAAGGGTCCTGTTGTTGGTGTAAAGGTCCCTTTCTTGTGCCCACACAGAAAACAGTTTGATGGGACATTGCAACTGAGCCTTCACTGCACTGCCTGTGCAAGGAAGACACAGATACTCTTTATGTGTATTCAGGGTGATTTGCAAGACGCACTCCAGATATTCATGGGTAAGTTAGCTGCTCAGTCCTCCACTAACCAGGCCTGTAAAGATTTTTGGGTTGCCTTTGTTACCATTTAATTTCACAAGACATATGTTCAAGCACTAAATTCTTTCTGCTATCAGCAAAAGTTTGTTAATAAATTAAAAAGTCTGTCCTTCCTTTTTTTTCTTTTTTTTCTTGTTTTCAGTAGAGTGACACCCCACAATGACTGTTGTGATTTGTGTCTTGATATAAAGACCTTGCTTGCTCTTGTAGTGCCTTAGCAGATCCTAGCCCCTCACCCACAGCAACTCCTTGAAAGGACTATTTGAGTGAGATCTTCTACTGTATTTTAGGCTACCTCTGTCTTCTAATCCAGGTCTTCCTTCCATGCTTGAATCCGGATTTTTTGTAAGACCTTTACATTCTGTGTTTTCTTGATACATCCCCAGGCAAGCAACTATATACCTGCTGTCTTGATTCTTATGGTCTAATTGCTAACCTACGTCAGAGCTGGTTGTGTAAGGTTTGGAGCTTGAAGAGGGTCTGCTGCTGAAAAGCCTTTGCTTTCCAACACAGATCTTTTCATTTAGAAGTCATGATGCGAGTATAAGGGAGAAGAAGGATACTAATCTTCCTTTTTTTAGTTAAAAAAAATAAAAATCAAAGTAATATGTACAGACTCATGCCTCCAAACCAACAAAACAAAAATGGCTACAGATGAATCTTTAGGTAAAGAATTCAGTGCAAATCCTGAACATAACAGAGATGTTTTCCATTTTTCATGAATATTTTATCTTTTTCTTTTATCAAACACTGACTATGTTTCCTTCCACATGTTTAACCTTCTGTTTAAAGCTTTTGTTATAGCAACTTTTAAAAATTAATGCAACAGAGAGAGGCAAAAAAAACCCCAGAACAACCCACCCTAACATAACCAAATTTAGTCACACCTCAGTGGGGCTAAAGGAGAATGTTTTTATGAAAATCCTTGAAGAATGACTCCTGGGACATTGTTCCCGAGAGAAGTGTTGGCTTCAAGGCTGATAATCTCTTTGCAGTACGATAAAAACAAAATAGCACTGGTTGAGTGTTGGGCGTACTCCAACTGTATCTTCCCGCCCCATCTGAATGCTTAGCACACCCATTTTCACGCAAGGCAAGTTTTAACAATAATGCAAAAGGTGGTGACTGAGATAATTCCTACTTTTCCAGAAGAGATGAAAAAAACCCACTCCTGTAGCTTGAGTAAATGAGAAAATTGTTTGTCTGCCTTGGGATTCATAAAGTTAAGGAGAGGCAGAAATCACCAGCAGTTAGGAACAAGTGAATATAAGCCATTGAAACAGACAAAAGAAATAAGGTAAAGGAAAGGAATCGTGGCTGGATCCTGGGTATTGTTTATCTTCCAATGAGCTTTCAAGGCCATTTCTACAGGCTTATTTTTCAGCCATCCTCCCTCCTACTGTGTTAATGAGGCAGGAAGTGACTGACCTGCCTACTTATTTTTTGGCTTCATACTTAGCAACAGAGCAACATGCTGAACAGCTGACTGTGTGCACGGTATTGTGGATTAGATCCACGCACTATGTGACTGACAATTGTAACATCTCTGAAAAAGTGTACACCAAGTTCCAGACTTGTATTTGCTGTAGGTAGATAATGGCATTTTCTCTCAAGCAAGCTTTTCTTTCCTTTCTCCACAGCATGATCATCAGGCATCGTGTTGAAGTAGCACATATATTATTCTAATTAACTCTCTTAAATTTAAGGAGGAATGCCTCTGTAACTGCATGGGGCTCAATAGAAATTCCCCATGAATTCCACACGTTTCACTCCCATCCGTATTTGCAATCTATGAGCAGCTCACATACGTGCTAACTCCATTTGCAGAGCACCATTCGCTCCTTCTTGAAGCAGAGCTTTTCCCTCCCATCCCTCTTTCTCTTTCAGCCTGTGACATTTATCCCCTGTGCTTTTTCCCATTTATGAATGTTACTGGGGAGTCTTGAGTATAGACTGAGCAGGGCATTGCCGCTGGTGGTACATCTAAGAGAAAGTGTCTGGGATGTCGGATCTGTGAGTTAGCACCACTTACGTGATTCTCTGCCCCTCTGCAGGAAGTGTTTTTTCTCTCCAGCATGTGGTCATCATCTGCGTTTCAAGAGTTGCCTGTGTTTGCCTTTGAAGTATCTCTGTGGCAACAGTAAATGCGCAGCCTCCCCGTGGTGAGAGAAATGTGGAACTGGGCAATGGGAGTTGGGGGCAGCTGAAGTAGACACAGGATGAGGTGTGCTCATGATCTATGTGAGCTGATAGAAGTGAGTAAGAAACAGAGCAAGATGTAAGCCTTGATTTGGAGTAATATTGCATCTGCTCTATCTCTGAACACTATTGCATCTTCCTTTTCCTCTTTAACAAAATCCCGCAGAGATTCCCTTGGAGAGCACAGTGGGCTAGGAAGAAGTAAAGCTTCAGCTGGAAAGCAATTGCTTTCCAGTTTATGAGCTTTCCAGCTCCTTCCAAGATCAACACGGTAAAACAATACAGCTGCATACCTGCAGACAATATAATGGCAGAGCAAATTGCTCTCACAGAAGAAATGCTGTGCTGCTGTACCCCAGAAGACACTTTCAAAACTCCACGGGAGAGCTGTGTGGATCACTTTGACATATACAGGAAAAGCATTTCTGTGTGCATAAGGTGAAATGACAGCTATTAAACTATGAAAGCAGATACAACTTGTATGTATAAGTTTCATGAGACAGAACAGGCTTCCAAATCAACTAAGAAGACTTATACCAGGGGACACAATCAGACATAGTTGAGACAGGAGCTGAACTTAATGCAGAATCCTTCTCCCTACTCCATACTAAGTTATGCTTCACACCTATATAGCCTGAAGCTTCAGCATTTCTCAGGAGAAGAGGTATGAACAAGTTAAATCCTGGGAGAACACTAACTTATTGCAATAATTTTATTTGGAAATTATTAACTATTTCCTGACTGACTTTTGTCAAAGAATATGTACTCAGCTATGCATAAATCTTCATAGCACCATGTACCTCCACAGTATATTCCTTTGACTATATCAAAAAGGTTCCTGAAAATAATTAGTTTCTGTTACCAGCTCTTTCCTGAGATTGTGAGTCACCTTGCAGAGAGCACTGGATATTTTAGTCTTTCAGAGGTTAAAACCTTGGACGTGCTTGTACTGTGACTAACTCAGGGGCACCCTAATCTCCCCTGTTACATCCCAGTGACGCAGTAATCTAAGTAACAGAAGGCACATCTCTTAAAAGATCACGCTGAGCTGCATGCCACTACTATACAACTGTTACCATGTGTAACTGCACATTCTGTGTATGTATGTGGGTCCTGCTCCAGCTTTTCAATCTCCAAATTCTGAAGTACAGCAAAGTTGACGACTTCACTGAGTCTTTGTTAAAGGCCAGCAGAAGAGATCCCTGGGGAATGCTGACTTCACATGAAACACAAAGCATCTTAACTTAACTTGCTTTAACTGTACATTGACAAAGTATCATTTGGGGTTTTTTCCCCAATTAGAGAGCACTATGTGCAGTGCATCCCACCAACCAGGAACCAGAGAGAGCTACCCCAAGACTTCTCACTGACAGTGAAGGTTGCAAACCATCCTCATTAGCATGCAGCCTACTAAAAGAAGTGTAAGTAAGGCTTTGCATTAAGAAAGGGAAGAGTCTGTGCACCAGAATACTGATTCTGATGAACACCAGTGCTACGGTGGAAGGCACTAGGTGGGAGAATGCTTTTGAGAGCAAAGTATAAAAAGTGTTTGGCTGTTTCAAGTCAAGCACTTGATTTTAAGGGACTCCTAATTGATTCGTAGCCTAAACCTGGAGTGAGCACCTTTATACTTTTCACAATGAGGGCATAGGGAATTGCATTTTCTCTTCAGGACTGGTACTTCAAAAATCAGGGGAGATCTTGAGCTACTAACTTCATGGCTCAGTCTGAACTTGACTTGCCAGTTGTCATCTCAGGATTTCTGTTCCTCTCTTCCAGGACTGTGATGGGATGGGGGCAGAACCTAGCCAAACAACTACCTGCCAAGCAAGCACCAGGGTCAGAGCTCAGCCTGATCTCTAGAAGCTCACAGCTTCAAAGACTTAGGCTCAACTTCCTCTCTGATTTCCAAGGGAGTACAGTCAACCCACAGCTTTCTCATGAAAAGAAGTCCAGCGAAAAAGAGTCACCACCTCCAACCTGAGCACTGTAGTCAGGAAATACAACTGCATACAAATTGCTTCCCCCTTGCAATATGTCCTTGCATCTGTCAGAACTGATGTCTCTGCTCGCATAGTGCTGGAGCTCCCCCGTGCCACTAGCTCCCAGGGGAACTGAAACAAAGAGAAGAGCCAGTGGAGGGAAACGTGCTACATGTCTTCCCACCTTGCTAAGCTCTCAGACTCTCCTAGAGCCTCTGGGAGCATCTGTTGCTTGTTGTAAGTCATGCTAGACGCTTTAGATAGCACAGTTCAGGTTTGAGTCTGAATGTGGGAACGAGGTAATGTATTTGGGGGAGTTGTGATAATAAATTACCTTCTGCATTGTACTTAGTCTTAAGGCTACTCAGGCAACCTAGATATCAATGTGCATATAACCAACTGGGTATTGAATCAATTACTGTTTTCTGCAAAGCATTTGCATTCTGTACCTGGCTATGAAAGCGATCTGCTGGCACCATCAATCAGTATTTGCCTTGAATACATAACCCTATTACTAGAAATAAAGTCTCATAATTATTACCTAAAAGAATAGGTATTTGTACTGCTTTCTCACTGTGATGCTGGTTTTTAACTGGCATGTTTGATTCTTATCGATATGCTCCTGTAGCGGAGGATTTTCAGGGCTGCCTTTGGATGTATTGTGTAGAGAAAGCTTTTATAGGAAACTTTTGTATTAAAAAAAGAGAGTCTGCAGGGCTTGCTCAGAATTTGTCCTCCATCATCTTTGTTAACAATGATGCTGCAATTGAAAGGTACAGCCCTTGAAGAGTCTCTGCCCTAGTCATTTACAGGGAAAAAGTTGCACATATTGTATGTGGTTCTTCATAGGCCTCCTACAATCACCTTTCAAAGCTCTTCTGCATACTGGTTTCCCTCAGAGGCCACAAAGAAAGGTCAAAGACACTGATGCTTGAAGTTATCTAGCTGACTTTGTTTTCTAAGTGTCCTGGACTGGGATCCAAATAAAATAGGCTGCATTTTATAGTTTCATATAGGTTTGGCTGTGTATGATATTAGATGTAAGATGGAACTGCAAATGTAGCAGATTAGAAAGCAGTACCTTTAGCTGTGATTGGAGATGGGCTCTGTGTTTCATTCAACCCTGCAAAAGACGGCAGAGTGAAACACTGCATTGCCAGAAGTGGTGAGGGCTGCCTGCCTGTGCTGGAGGTCCTGCATTTCTCCATTCATGCTCCAGTGAAACACAAGGCGTGACATTGACAACTTACAATGTCACACAAATGTTTGTCTTGAGTACATGCATGATTTTTTCCCCGGAATTCAATGAGAGAAGACAAATTTATAAAAATTATCACTGAACCCTCCTTGTGCACATTTGCAAATCTCTCTGGGTGTCTATTTTGAGCAAAATATGATAAGGTAAATTAATTTTATGCTTAATTTTATGCATATGAGCAGTCCCACTGAGTTCAGTGAAACCACCAGTTCTTTAAATGAAGCACCAAGATGAAGCCTGTGACAAAACTAAGACACAGAAAACTGAAATCTGACCTGGGAAATGTTGACCTCTGATTATCAAGCTTTTCTTTCCCTGTCAAAGAAAATATTTAAGTTGTTCTGGAATGAAGATGTATTTTTAGAGGAGTGATAATGTTTCATGGTCAAAGATAGCTAAATGCGTAGATAGCTTTTTCACCTTCTACACCTCAATGCACCGAAGAGAAACTAAGCTATAATTTAGCATAAACCAGCTTCTTTATTTGTTTAGACTCTGCAACACAATGACTTAATAAACACAATCTGAAGTCTGTTTGTAGGCCACAATTAATGCAGATATCTGATAAGTGATTTTAGAGGTCACCGGTTTTGGCCGCATGACTAACAAAAACTTTGAGGGACTGATTTTTGAAAGACTAAATTTGTCCCTTCCAATCCCTGATATTCTGTGATTCTGTGTTACCAATTGTAAGAGCTTTGCAGTTCATACTTTGTGTTGAAGTCCCAAGACGAGCATTACAGAAATACTCTGCAGGTCTTAGTTATCAGCAAAGGGGACTCAAAAACACCCAAAAGATTGGATGTTTGAGATCTGTATGATTGATTACAGCTGATCATTAACAATGGTTTTTGCTGTATACCTTTTTCATTAATCTCTTGCTAGGAGTAAGAGAGGAAGTTACTGCCTATTCAGTTTTGTACTCTATCTCTGTCAGTCATTCATGTTTTAGAAAGGGAAACAAACCTATAAAGTATCTGTCTGACTGTTCAGTGCTGTGAGTTTAGCACTTGGGAAGTACCTGCCTGAAGCTGAATTTCCTTATGCCTTTAAATGTTCAGAATGTGTAGTCCTATGCATAAAGATCATATGATTCATAGCTGATCAGTTTTCCTAGAGCTGGTAAAATTAGTAGTCTCCATTAGCTACCCAGAAAGGAAATTACCCAATTTCTGGTAATTTATATCTCATACTCCACTACTATAATATGTATTTGAAAATAATTTATGCATTGGTGATTTTGATTAGTCACCACTTGCTAATATTTTTGAGACCATACAGACATCTAAATCATATCCTGCTATTTCTGCCTTTTTATTGTATAATAATAATAAAAAAAAGCAAACAGAAAACTAGTAAAAAACACCTAAAATAGATTAAATTTTGTGGGTTTGGTCTGAATTTTCAGACTATTTAGTACTAAGGACATTCAAAGGTTTTACAAACAAGTCCAGAAAAAAAATGAGAAATTCTGAATTATTGTGACTAGAGCAGCTCAAAATTCGGAGTTCTAAATATTGTAGGAAATTCCAATATAGCAAAAGGATTATTCTTATTTTGGAATGAAAACTAAAATATTTGCACCTGCTAAATGAAGAGGAAATCCAAAATATCTCATCTTGGAATTATTAGTTATGATAGAAAATAATCAGCTGCTCTTTACTTATATTACCTTGGGCATCCTGAAATATTAAAGAATAGTCTGGAAATCCCCCAACATAGAGTAAGACATCTAAGTGACCTCAAAACCTGAGATGTGATTGAAGCTTTCTAGGTTTCCAGAATTACTTCTCCAAAGCCAAAAATCAGAGTTCCTGAAAGCTTTGGCTGAATCAGTATGGCTGGGCAAAGCCCTAAGATAACTGGCTTTCAAATCACTTATCAGCTCAGTGAAACAGCTATTTCTGAGAACATTCTGCTTTCAAGGAACATTTTTTCCTTTTAAAAAAAAGTTCTTGTATTGCAATATATCTGATGAGTTCTACTGATGGGTGATGTTGATCCACAAATAACTGTGGAGTTATCCCTTCATGTTAACCTGCATAAATATTGACTGTCTGTGTAATGAAAACTTCTAGTTTTTAATAAGCATTTGTAATGAAATTTGATTGATTTCTGAATGTTCTCCAGAATTTCTGCTGCACATTTCAAGCTGCTTCCTGGGGCTTTTTGTATGCAGGAGCATCATATTTTCTGAAGTGAAATAAGCTGTCCTTTGCAAAAGCTCCATTTTTACTTCTTGAGATAAGGTGAATGAGTGTGCTTTTTAATTATTTAAAAAGTGAAGCTAATGGACTTCCTATAATGTGGTTCTTATAATTTCCTAGAGCATTCTTCTCTGTGTACCTGTGTGCAGTTCCCCTCTGTCTTAATAAATCAAGTCTCATGACCAATTGCAGAACCACCTGGGGAACAGAATGCAAAGTTGTAAAGAAATTTATTTGTACTAGGACATCATTCACTTTGATTTAAAAAAATGAACAAACAAAGGAGAAGCTATATAATCAGGGTTTTTTTCCTATTGCAGTAAGCCTCACTAAAGACCTCACATCTCTGAATATTGCCCTTTATCATGTCATCTCAATTTCTTGAGATTGTTATGCTTAAATGGAAAAGAACATGTTTAACTTTGTAATACAAAACACAGCTGAAATCATTGAGACTTCAATCAGTCTTTATTGTGTTGAAATCGCAGTAGGGTATCCCTTACTTAGACTGTAGTGATACTAAAGCAGAATTTATTTCAGTGCAAGAAGGAATGGCAATCGTATGCAAATATATAAATCTCAGTGCAAACAGAGGGAAACATACAAACAAACTTGCTGTTGGCAGAGTTTATTTTAATTTTCAAATGTAATAAAATCAACGAGGTGAAAGGAAACAAAGGAAAAACTCCAAGATTAACTAATCGAGTCACCTTCTGGCTGAAGTCTTCAAAGTCCTGCTGTTCAGAGGCAGCGGGCATTGAGATCAGTTACTTGAAAAGTGTGAATGCTGCAGCAGAGCTTCTGTTGAGATAAGCTTTCTCAAAACATTTAGAAAACATATTTAATCCTAAATGTTCCTGATCCAAATGTTACACAATTGAGTGCAGATCTATGATGTGAAAGCAGTATGCTGGCTTCCATCCACAAACAAACTTAATGTTCAAACAAATCACTATGTTGTCTAAAATGCATGCTAAAAAAGTAAGTGGCAGATGACGTTAAAGCACTCCACAAATGTATACGATCAAATCATTTCAGAGGAAGCCTGCAAGCATTTGCACCTCAAAAATTGCTAAATTAGCAGCATTGTAGAAAAATAAACAATGAAAGTAGAGAGGAAAATGTGAATACAGCAACAGTCAAAAAAAAGCAAAATTAAAATAGTAGAAACAGGTGGAGATGGCTCAACAAGGAGCTCAGTGGATTACTCTTGGATTACTTTAAAATCTATGTTCAAATCCTAGTTTTAACTGCAACTGAAATAAACCTGATGACCTAAAATTTGTCTGCAGTAGAAAGTAATCCACATGCTAAAGACCTCAAAAGTCAGAAGAGGTTCTCTGTGTTCGTAGGTGACTTAGCACAGGCAGGATCTGCACCCATGTGCAGGCCCAGATCCTCCATCTGTCCTTTGACGTATAATCTTATCTCAGTAGAAACACAAACCTGACCACTTAGGTTTACTTATGATGTATCTGTGGGAGAAATATGTTGGAACTAAAAAAATTGTGTTCACATAGCCTGGACAATAGAACGGAGCCTAGGAGGATTCAGATTTAAAGGGGTGATCGAAAGTGCAATATTTATAGTCAATTTATCATGTCAAAATGGCTGCCGTGTCAGTGAAGCACTGTGAAAAATACATAAACATCCCTATACACAATGTCTCCAGACTTAGTGTAATTGCTGATTAAAAGCTCTCCTTATTAAATCCAAGTGGCAGAGTTTCTGCATGTCCTGTAACACGTCAGCCATGAAGGACACAAGCCAGCTGGCAGGATGACGTTGTTGTGGTGCCTCCCACTATACAGGCCTCCCACTGTTCCATTGTGCAGAAGCCTCCCTGAGCCAGAGCCATGAGACCCCATCTTCCCTTCTGTACTACCCTGGGAGCCACCTGAAGGCATCCCAGCAGTTCACGGGTGTCCAAGTTATAGAGCAAGACATCATTATACTGGGTAATGTGAAAATACAGGGCAAAAAAGATTTCTATTGAAAGGAGGTGCAGAGAAAGTATGACAGAGCACTGGAAGTGTTCAAAGCCAGGTTAGACGGGGCTTTGAGCAACCTGATCTAGTGGAAGGTGTCCATGCTTATGGAAAGGTAATCAGAACTAAGTGATCTTTAAGGTCAATTCCAACCCAAACCAATTTATGATTCTGACAACATAATAATGCTAACAGACTTTTTAGTCCCTCCAGCAGGCCACTGCACCTACAAGTTGTACTGCACAATTTATACTTTCTGTATTAAGCCTTCTTACTCTTAGTTAGGCCAGAAAGGGAAGTCAAGGGAATACAAATCAAAGGAGATGACCATCACTCAAAGTTAGAACATTTGCTGCAGTAACCTGGAGCAAGACCCACCTAGACCTGTCTTGTGTGCCGCAGTAGCCGTGTGTACTTGCAAAGAGGCGAGTGAGAACTGGACAAGTAACTGTGACAGTCCCTGAGCATTGTTCCAGAGAGCTGTATTTGGCTTGGGTGATTTCCTGCCCCAGACATTATTTGCCTAGTAACTCTCAGTAGATCTAGTCTCCTGTGGCTTCTCTCTTACATGTCCTTGGAACCACGTCAAGTTGTGCATCCCCAGACTTGTTTGTGTCCTTAGCAAAACTTGTTATGTTTTGACCCCCAACTATGACCGTCTCCTTTGATTTGTCTTCTACTGACATCTTTTTGTGACCTGGCATAACCTAGAAGCTGTTATAAGTAAGGCGTAATTAAACAGAAAGCTTGCGTGTTCTGACAAGGTAGAAGTACCAAACTCTTCTTAACAGCACTAAGAGGCCAAGAGATACAAGATCAGGTAACCTCAGCTTAATTTGGCTTAAAATTTGATAGTCTCTGTCCAGAGAAGTGTAGTAAACTAAGAACATCTGCTTTTCATGTCATTATTAATGTGGTTTTCATATGTGACTGGTTCTTTAATTTGCTCTAAGATGCTGTTCATTCAGCATTCAGGTCATGCTCATACCAGCTTTCCTACCCCCAGGTACAATGAGAGCCTGAGAAGTGAGCAGTATTTATTTCTAAGTGCTCACCCAACTGTCAGTGTTTCCTAACATCTCAAAGGTTATACAATTTCAGTGTGAAGAGGTTTTTCTGTTCTTTATTAAAATTATGCAAAGTACATCATTCTGTTTCCTCTTTGTGCTACATTATTTTTTACTTAACATGCTTCCTTCAATTGATCCAATCATGACATAGTCATTATTTCCTGTAAAGTTGCTTTCGAGCAGTGCTTCGTATCCCTGTCTGTTTTCCTGAACTCTTATGGTTCCCAAATCTTGCCAAGGGTCAATACTTTGGCTTCTCATCAGCAAGTTTTGTCTTCAGCATTCAGTCTGAGCTCCTAAATGCCTGGCCTCCCTTATCAGCTCTCACTTCAAACCTCTGTGTAGATGCATAATAAAACCAACAGACTCCATATTTTTAAAATGAAGCTGGTTCTTAATGCAACTATTTGTAGTTACCATTTCCATCCCTCTCATTTCACAGAGGAGGACTTGCTGTTGCCTTCTCTGAACATTTCATACCTGCCTCCCTTGGTCTATCCTTCCCCAATCAGTACCTCCCCCATACCTCCATGGTGGTCTTGGCACGTTATCAGCTCATTTTCAAGCAAAAATAAGCAAGCTGTATGTCAAAGGAGACTCTTGGTTGTATGTCAATTTTATTCAGTTGTTTGCTCTCCTATTCTTTGAGAGGAAAAGGGAGTCAGAATTACCCTTGCTAGGAATGTGAGGTTAAAAAAGTCCTTGCTTTTTAGAGGGACATAATGATTTCTATACAAGATCACGACTTTCCCATTGCCCTAGAAGCACTTTGGTACCACAGCCTCCTTCTATCATGCCCCTCATTCTGTATCTGCATACTTTAAGCCGCTCAGCATGCACCGTGTGTGAATTACTGATCCAGCAGCAGAAGTTCATAGAAGGGACAGTGCTATGTTAGAAAAACTTGGCTCTTTATTCCCTTTTGTGAAGAAACACAGCTAGCTAAATCCTATCCTATACCTCTTTTAACATGGCATGCGTACCATGCAGAGAAAGCCAGGCCATTCCTTGGGTGAAGTTTCAGACCTTGCTGAAGAGGACTTCATGGAAGATAGAGCTAGATGATTCTTATAAATCAGTACGAACTACAAGATCAAAAACTGAATTCACATTTAAGTTATCTTGGGGGGTGGGGAGAGGGGGGATGAGGCGAGGGAGTGGAAAGAATGAGTCAACATCAACAATGTGTTCTTCTTAATAGGACAAATATTTATACCAAACAAAATTAACATATCAGAAAATGCAAAAATGCAAGAGGCATATAATTAACAAAAGGCAAGGGAATTGGCATAACACTGATAAATTCTTCATTAATAAAATAACTGTTTTAAAATGTCAGAATGAGTATATTTTATTCATAAATTGTGTAGAATTTAGCACACTAATTAAAGACATAGGCTCCGTAGCTATTTACATGGCAATTACATCTACAATGCCAGTGACCCAGCTAAATTAATGTTGGCCCCAACTTAAAAGTAGACTGTATAAATAAATAATTCACACCATCACTAGAGTCTTTGCTTAAACAAACAGTTCAGTGCAGAAAATTCTGGGAAATATGAATGACTTTGATGTGCATTAAAAAAATACAACAAAATAAAATGCAAAATAAAACAGTCAAATGTTTTATTAGAGACTCAGATTCCAAGCTAAGTTATGTCAACACTGGTGGGAAGAACGTGAGCACAGCAGGTGATAACAGTCCAGCTGTCATTTTAAAGGAACTAAATCTGCTTTACAGATTCTTAAGCCACAGAAAGCCTGTTCTTACAGTCCCATATGAGAGTCCTCCAGCTCCCCCAGGTAGTATCTTTGGCTTTGACTACACCACTTATTCACATAAGAATTAGCAGGTTTGTGTTTTACCCTAATTCTTGTTCCTAGGAAGAAGGGCAAAATCACAAAGAACAAGGAACAAGAGCAAGAGATAGTGGAATAAACACAGTTATTTACAAGTTACTACTTGGTGGTATGAGTTCATGTGGTGGTGTGAGGAGTTCCTCTCTTCCTAGGAGTGCAAAATTTGACTGTCAGCAAGGCACAGCAACAGGCAAATTACCCATATAAATGTATCTGGATCACAGCTGCCTTGAAAATAAAACTCCACAAGGAGATAATCATGCTGGCAATGCTCCTGAAGTATCAGGCACTTGCGTTTAGAGTTTGGTACAAAGTAGAAGACTGTTTCATCCTTAGCCAGGTTGAGAATGGTGTTGGCTGAAGTCTTGGCCTGGCTCCTGCTTCCAAAGGTAGAGGTGCTATGTGCTGATGTACATGTAACTCTGTATCAACCCATGTTTAAAAAGAAACCCAGGCAGAACCAGCAGCAGATGAAACAGGCGGCAACATAAATCCTGGGGGAGACTGACTAANAGTTCTTGCATTATACCCTTCCCATTACCACAACTTGTCTTCCTCCTTCCTGGTGCCTGATGCAAATGATACCCCACAGGCATTTAGTGCCTCAGGAAATCTGCTGTGAAAGAGGGGGGGGAAAGGAGCAACATGAACCTGAATTAAAAAATAAGTTTTTTTTTAAGTCGTGCTCCACTTTGCAGAAGTGACTGATTGTTGTGACTTTTAGGGTTAAATATACAGTTAGTTTAAAAGCTGCAAACCATTCTGAGAAGATCTCAGACCTCAAAACAATGTCTCAAATGGAAACTCAAACATCATGCAGATTATCTGCCCAGGGGTGAATTTTGCCACCACATCTATTCACTCATGACTTACACATTAGACAGACTGGACTAGAAAACATCAGTGAAGCATCTGTAATCTTCAGAAGTTAAAACAGTTATGAAGGACCATGAAGCAGGTCCAATTTGCTTTGAGCATAAGTTTTTTTCAAGCCATGTCCCACATGAGGCACAGAATGTTGTAATTCCCTCCATACAGACAACCAACAGCTTCTGGCTCAGGGTTATTCAAATGCAGCTTTTTAATTTTTTTTTCACAATTACTAATAGGAAATAATGATGTAAAATGTTTCATAATAATAATGTAAAAAGTAGCAATTCACCTAAAACACTGGATATGATCTTTAGTCCTTCAATTCCAGAAAGATATTGATAGGTTGAAAGACATTTAGAGAAAAGTAACAGATGGGTTTAAGTCACTGGAGGGACTGATTTACAAAAGGAAGTTACCAGAAATAGATATGAATGTTATGTTCTAGCTTTGACCAACACAGAATGAAATGGGAGCCTGATGTGACAACAACGTATGGGTTATTTGAAAGGTGCAAGGTCTGTTTATGTAAAGGAATTTGTATGAAGGTCATCCAAGGGCTAGTATAGTGGGATGTAAAATTGTGGGTAGGAGAATCAGGAGAAAAAAGAAATCCAAATAATTAGTTAACAGAGTTGCATCCCATGAGAAGCAACTGAATTATTTTAAACAAGCTTTGGCAATACACTGAGGGCTGTACCATAGGGAAAAGTCCTACATAACCAGGAAGAGAGAGTTAATAATGCTTCCTCTCTCTAATTTCAGTGATGCAGCATTCTGGCTTCATCCTTTCTGCTGTTGCAACTATCCTTCTTCTCTTTTTTTTTTTTTTCAGGTCTTTGCTGTTAAGAAGTCCGGCTTCTGGAGTCATCTGTAACAACAAAAGTGTTTTTATTTTATTATCACCTACCACACAGCTAATACTTACCATGATTTTTTATACATTCAGCAAACGGCTTCACAGCTTCCATACGTAAATGACCCATATGTGTGCCAGTTAACTGTTACACTATTAGTTGCACCAAGTTCTTGGGGGGGGTCAGATTCCTCCTTCCCTTTCCAAGCTTTCCTCTGCAAGTTTGGCTAGCTGAAGTTAAATCAGTTTCTAGGCCCTCATCAATGAAATGCTGAGTGTTCTTGGTTTAGACGCACAGCATCTATTAGTGTAGAGAGGCATGTCACTAAATCATAATGTATCAAGTCTGGTACTGAATTTATTCCATAGTAAGCTCTTCCTGAAACAGCTCAGCTGATTTTGCCTTGGTCTTTCTTGGTTTTCAATATTTTACATGTATGATTGAAATATCTCCTTTTTGGACAGAATTTCCAGAATAAGAAAGTGATCCTGATATTGGCCTCTTCTCTGCTGTCAAGCCATTTCTGCATGCAATTTTTCTTGGAATATACTTTTCCAGTAATGGATTCAAGCAAACATCATTTCAGCCAAGGTCATAATTTTGGACTGAGCAAGGTAACAGATCTGTTTATGTGCATTTCCAACAAAAGCTCTTACAAAGATAGCGGTTTCTGGTGAGTATTAACAAAGCCAGTTGCAATCTGATCTTGCAAGCTCACACAGAACCTATGGCTATATCTGGAGTTCTTGGTACATGAGGGAATCTTTCACTTCACAGTCCCAGTTAAAATGAAGATCCAGTTCCTGAATAGACATTTTGAACACTCTTCCAGGAGTAAGCCATCAGTAACTATTTCAAACTTGATTTTTTAATAGAAGCTTTATAAAAGTGCTTTAGAGAAGAAATTAATATCATTGCCTCCATATTCCCTCAGGAAATCCATACCTTGTCCTGGAGGGAAGATCAATGGTATTTATCTCCCACTTCACAGGTATTGTCTAACCTGTCCTTAAAGACCTCTAACAAGAGTCTTCACCAGGAAATCAATTCTGTTACTTCAGTTTTAACAAGTTTTCTAATTACAGCTAACTGAATCTTTCTGGTCATAATATAAGCTTGTAGCTGTTTGTCTGCCTTACTGTGGACTGTGGCGAGCCAGCCATGCCTTTGTTTTCTGCTACAGAACTCATCCTGCAATCAGAACTTTTTCAATCTGTTGCCAGAAATTGTGCTTTTCTATATTTCTTCATTAACTCCTCTGGATTCTTTTCTATTGACCCCTACATGTATTTTGCCCAGAACTGGGCAGATGTTCAAATATTCAGCTGAAGCTTTTTTGAGTTCTGAATAGGGGTCAAGGTCTATTTCACTTACTCCTACTTATACCTTCTGAGACAGCATTTGCCTTTTCCGCAACAGCATGAAATCACTGGCTGTTGTTGAACTTATAATTCATTAAAATCCCCAGATCTGTTCTGCAGAAGTGCTACCTATACAGTTAGTGTTGAGCCTGGATTTATTCACATTGATTTCTGTCCATGTACCTTCCACTAGCCCTTGATGAATTACAGTCTCTTTTCGTTATCCATATTCTAGCACCCATCCAGATCATTCCAGATTTATTCCGCTTTCTGGCACACTTTCAGGTCCACTACTTTGGTTATCACATCCAATTTTCATAAGCAACCTTTCTTTTTTTCCATCATGAGGTCATTAATGAAAATATTAAGTATCACTGGATCACAGATGAACACTTGTAAAACTCCAGAATCATCACATAACTTGTCCACAAACCACATGTCTTCTCTCCAAATACAGCTTTCCAACCAACTTTCTAGCTGCCCTGTAACTGTTTCAGTCACTTGGTAGGCTCCTGGCTTGCTCATGTGGTCTTCCAGTGGTACACCACAATAAATATTTGTTAAAATTAAGGTATATGATGTGTATAACTTTCCCTAATCAGAAATGGAAGCTATGCTATCATCTTCCCAAAATGAATGAGTTGTTTGTCTCTAACAAATCTTCACTGGCTGTTGGCTCATCTTATTTTCTTCCATGTATTTACATGGAAGGGTGTTGACTTCTTTCTTCTTCTTACCTCCTCCCCTTTTTATAAAGATAGACACTTTGTTTGTCCTTCTGTCATTTATATATGTTGTTTTCTATGAATCATTCTTTCCTACAATCTCTTTTGTGAGTTTCTTTTATGTGCTTTTTGCCAGATGTTGTAATTTGTCGCATCTAGACAAGCAGAGACATTGTATGACTTGGAGCGTGTTCTGTCTTTAATCAATTTCTGCACGATTTCAAAGAAGTAAACTTAATGGAGAAGGTGTCACAAAGCTGATTTGTCATTCTGATTTTCCTGATATTTTTTTACACTGGCCAAAACAGAAGTATTTAAAGAGAATGATCTTTTAAGCCACAAGCATAATACTTCCAGATTATGCTCAAGCATAGCTAGGACTTCTAAATTTCTGGTAGACCTTTATTCTTTCAGTGTCTGAAATAAAAGCGGCAACAATTGTTTCCAGGAAAACACAGAAGATATGTTAAAGAAACCTTTAAATATTTTTCTACAAATATTTCATAAATTTCTAGGGAGAAGAAAACACCCCAAACTAGTAAATAATGAAGCACTGCTCTTTTGACAATGGAAGTTGTCCTTTCACCCCCAATGTTAGTTTTATAGTTTCAAAACTTGTTCTTGGCCCCTTTCCAAATATTTATAGCCCTCATATAATGTCTCTTTATAAGTGCTCTCAAGCAAATAGTCAGTCTTGCAAACTCTTGCACATGTATTAAACTCTTCTACGTGAGGTAGTTAAGCATGTGAATGTTAACAACAGCAGAGCCCCAACGTAAGAGGAGTACAACTTAAATCACACTGACAGACCAAAGCACCTGCTGGAAGTTTCATAGACATACGTGGATATCTGTGCAGGACTGGAATCTTAACAAGACAAGAAGAAAGGGAGATAACACAAGGCGGTGTGGAAGCAGTCCAGCATAAAGCTGGGAAGCTGGACAGAGTGACTTGGGAAAATAGTTCAATGCAACCCGTAGTTATGTTGCTGTTTCTTCTCTTTTTTTAATCATCTAAAGTAAGCTTGTCCTCTTTTGGCTTCATGAGGCCCTCAGAAAACAGCAAACTCCATTTCTCATAAGCCACTGAGGATATTGAGAGTGACATTCAGGATAGTCTGATCTGTGAAACTGAAGGGGGGAAAAAGTAAATTAAATGGATTTTTCTTTCTTATACAATTGTGAGAGTTCAAAATTGCAATGTTTTCAGCAATCTTAGTAGCTAAAAAATAGAAGAACAAATGGCGATAATTTGCCTCCTGCTGGTCTGGAGAGATTTCAGGAAAGGGCAACTAGCTGCCTCAGTTTCTTGGGCTTGAGGAAAGTGGAAGTGGGTGTGTGGGCTCCCTCTTTTTGGGAAGTCTCAGTGGAAAAACTACTGCTGCATTCAGCACTGAAGCATCAGGTCCACACAGCTGACTATGATTCTGCATATACATGGTGCAGTTCACAACCCTGTTAACCCTGCCATGGCTGCTGGCTGTGTTCAGGTCCATTGATCCATGCTGCTGACCACTTTTCCCAAACAGCTGCACTGCCATTTTCTCCTAGGTGGTAGTGTATGAGTATTGTGGGAAGGGCAAACACCTCATCCTTTTTTCGTTTTTTGGCACTTCCCATCTCAGTGACAGGTGAGACTTCAGCATACCAGCTTTGGACCTTACTTTTCTGTTCCTTTGCATACTCACCCTATCCTGTATTTTAATCTGTAATTACATGTGACCTTTTCATCTCCTCTGCTACAATTTCTGGCTCCCTGCCTGACACCTCCATGTCCTCTCCTGCTGCAGTCACAGAATCACAGAATCACAGAATCATAGGGACTGGAAGGGACCTTCAGAGTTCATCTGATCCAACACCCCTGCCAAGAAAGATTCACCTAGAGCAGGTTGAACATGAATACATCCAGGTGAGTTTCAAATATCTTCAGAGGAGGAGACCCCACAGCATCTCTGGGAATCCTGTTCCAGGATTCTGTCACTCTCAAAGTAAAGAGGGTTTTCCTTATATTCAGATGGAATTGCCTGTGTTCCAGTTTGTGCCTGTTGACTCTTGACCTGTTATTGGGCACTACTGAAAAGAGTCTACCTCACTGCAGTCTTCTTCCCAGCCTCCCCTGCTTCCTCTTCGTGAACTTCCTTGTCTGTGGGCATGGGCATGCAATTGCTCCAGCTGAAGGATGAGAAGTAGAGCAAGTATCCCCAGCTAGTGAGGCTGAGCAGGGAAGCCTCTGTCTCAGCCTGAGATGTACCTTCTCTTGACTACCTGTCAGCTTGTGAGACAGGCTGCCACTCAGCTGCTAGCACACCGTCTTCAGACCAGATGTTGTGCAGCTCTGGTTTAATTTGGTCAGAGTTACAGTGCAAGCTTTATTTTTGTGTCTATCTTTCAAGTGCTTCCTCATCTTGCTCTGTGATTTTTATACTTCAGTTTGTATTTTAACCCTTAATCCACTGGTGACTATTCTGCATACATACTGAAGACTGGTGCAAATACTCTTACCACACCATTTTTGGGGCTATCAGAAGATGTGCATGCTACTGCCTTCCTTTTTGCTAGTTTAATGCCAGTGTATAATGAATTTATGACCTTTACTTTCAAATAAATGTGTCAGAGCAAGAGCAATTCCTGCAAATTTTCAAAAGCATCTTAGTTAACATAGAAGAATAAACTTCCCCATATACCTAGGGACTTGAGGGAATTTTTAGGGAGAAAAGGGAGTTAGCTGCTTAAGGCCAAAAGTCCTTCAAAATGTGTAAATAACTTAAGACCAGACTGACTGAAGGCTTCCAGGTATTTAAAACCCATATCTTTCATCATCTACAAAATTGCCAGAAGAATTTTGTAATCTCACTAGGCATTCATTTTTAGGTATGAACCTTCGTTTTTAAACACTTCAGTTGTAAGTGATCTCAACGTACTTTAGAAGATGCTTTCTTTATACATTTTTTTGCCCAAAGTTTGAGGCATAACAATTTTTTTCCCCAGTTTGTGGCCTCCACAGATGTTTAAAATTTCTTTCAGTGGTAGAAGACTGACAAGCCTGATAACAGCAGGTTCTAACCTAATTATTAAATGTTAACCTTTTGAGGTTAAATAATCTCTTCTGATGTCATTAAAGTGCCCCAGGAGTCCTGATGTACTCTCCTCACATTTGCAAGATGTATGTAAAGAGGAAAAAACTGCAGCTCCTTCCAACCACTCTGTGCAGAGCTGTTAGTTATACACAGTCTCTGTGACATTAACTCATTTTTAATTCCTATCCTGACAGTACGCCTGTCAGAAAAACTCCCCAAAACCATCTCAAGTTCACAGGGAACTAAAGGAAAAAGAGAGCAAAAGGGCATATTGTGAAACACCGTAAAGCAACCCCCTTTTACAAAGACTTACTACAGAAAGTCAGGTCCATTTTCAGTCCTTCTACCAACAATCCCATACCAACTTGTGCTGTATCCTGAAGGAGCTGCCCCCCTTGTGATATTTTGAGGCCATTTACTCATATGCCTACGTTCACATTTGTGTGTCTCACTGAGATATGTACAATATAGCCTATTACTCCCCCCCACCCCCCCGAAATGATACGTCTACGGACTGACATTTAATGGTATGTTCACCCAGAAGAACAGATGAGATGTCTGAAGCAGTTAAAGGAAAAGATATTTTCATTTCTAATAACAGTCAGGATATTGGGAACGGATGGCACATCCATCAGCTAAGTCAAACTGCTGGATTTTCCTGGTGCAGCATAGACTTCTATTATAGCCTCATTGATAGCGTCCGGTAATCTCTCTATGAAGTGCACTGTATACAGTAATTGACGTGTGACCTTTCTTTAGGGAGAAAATGAAGTCCATGAACAAAAGCTGGCTGTGCTGGACTGCACACCGAGGTTTGTGGTATAGCTCCACTACCTCTCATTTTCCTGGTACATGCAAAGAGGGAATGCATGTGAATGCTTTCAAGAAGGTCTTATGGCTAAAGTGTCCTTTTCATGAAGGTGAGAAGTATCTAAGCTTAAAAAATTAAGTGTCCCTTAAGTAAGCACCCCTTTATGCACTTGTGTCTTGTTGCAGTGCTTTGATTTGCTCTGGGTTGCTTTCTCACCACTCAGGAGAAGCACTACCCTCCACTTGCCACCACATCAGTAGGACCAAGGCTGTGGAGGAAGGCTGCATTTTGCTCTATCACTGTGCATGGCCAAGTGCATGATGGTGTCAGATAGGCCTTTGTGAGCATTTTGTGACTGGCTGGTTTGTTCTCATTCACTTTGATTCTTTATTAAGCACATAACACATGCATCACTTCTAAATTGGCAGGGCCTACATTAGTCTTGACATGCTGCAAAGATTGGCTTGAATTCCTTCAGTGGGATTTTCTCCCTGTTGCTATTTTTATTGGGGATGGCTCTTGCCTGGTTTTTACTCAAAAAGAGTGTTGTAAACTTCAGACATCATAGCTGAGATGAGGACTGTAACAGAAACATGCTTTTTGAGCAAATGTTCATAAGATTGGAAGTCAGCGCAAAATGTACTGCAGAAGTGTTGTTTGGCTCTCTGACAGAGAAACTGATCATTTTTTACTGTAGCCACAAAATTACCATATAAGGTCACTTTAAAGTTTTGCACTACATCTAACTCTCTACTTAAGTAACATTGGAGATAGGGAGAGGAAGGCTAGAGGGTGGAGAGACCACACCAAGGCTGTCTACAATAACATGTTTTATGATGTTTATTTTTTGTTTCTGAAAGAGAAATCAAGTATCCTTTTTTTCTTTCTTAGAGAGATGCAAGAAAATACTTTCTTCTATAGTTCCTAAGGCCAGGATTAACTTCTGTTCATAGGCATAGATACATCATTTCTCTTGTCTTCAATGGGAGCTGCTCATGCATCTGAAGAGAGCCCCTAGGCTCTACAAGTTTGATAACTTTTCAGCCAAAGACTGAACATTTCTCTCCTCTCAGTTTTTATTGTTCACTATCTTCCAGACACATCCTTTGTTAATCTGAAAGCCTTGAGAGAAAGCGTCCCTCTCCCTGAGCCCTTCATGTGTGTAAAAAGGAGACACATTTATGATTCTTCCATGTAAAAGATTTTAATAAAGACATTAAGACATTTGCTGCCTACATCTTTGTTTGTACACCTCACCTAGCCTACACAAGAAGTCCAGAATTGAAGAGCACGCAGCTGAGATTGCATTCCTGCGTGGCTCTGCACAGTGGGGGACAGTACATTGCTCAGTAGAGTCCATGCTCTCACTCCTCGATTCCTGTGACCTTTTTTTTTTTCCCTTGACCTTTTAGCTCTCTGTTTCCTAATCTCTGAATAATCACTAGACCCTTGAATTTTCAGTAAGGCAGCACCAATAGGATATTTATTTTAGTCAGCCACTTTAAGGCTTCTTTGATGTCAGGGGTCTCTCTGCCAGGACCAGTTGTGTGAAATGAAGGCTGGGAGCTTAGAGACTGGGGGCCTTCTCTGTCACCCTGACAGCTTTGATCAAACCATAAAACCTCAAAATTACCTGACATTAACATGGCACTACAGTTTTGCCTCTGGCCACAGGTAAAAGTGCATCTCTTATGACAGTGCTGCAGAGTTTGTCACCTACCCTACAACTGAGCCCTGATCACTTTGCATGTGAGCTATTCCTCTTTCTAACCCTCCTGCCAGGCTGTAATGTGGGAACTGCTCTTTAAACTCTTGGCATGATAAGTCATTCCCTATAGGCTACAAAAGTCTATCCTCCTTGAATATGAGGGAGGAGAGAAATCATCTTTACAACTAAGAGTTCAAGAGTTGTGAATCATGAATCAATCCACACCTAAATCTTATGAAGCAGTAAGATATAAGATGTACCTTAGCTTTCACTTATTGTCTTTCTTTAAATTTTCCTCCTTAATCTTCTGCATGTCTCAAACCCATCTCAAACCCTATTCTGAGGTGTGGAATTCTTCCTGTGCACATACAACGTCCCGGGTTTGGACATCGTATAGTCCAAAGGTGCTGAAGGTGGCTGGAGGTGACTGGAGGTAACTAATAGCACAGGTGCTGCTTTGCTAAGTCTCTCAACACAACATGCTAATTGTGGCAATAATACCATATAATTTTATGTCTAATAGGAATCTGTACAAGTCTGTACTACTGTGGGTTTGAAGGTGTATACCATCTTTTTAATATTAACTGCAATAATGTGTGTTTCAGTACACTTTAGTACCTCCAAAAGTTTGCCATCCTTTCCCAGCTGGGGCATCTTTTCTGTCTCACTTGCCATCCATACAACAATAAAATAAACAGCCCGTTGGAAGCAGACAAAGGAAATTTTAGACTTAACAGATAGAATACACTTTTTTTTTAAAAAAAAAAAGGAACTTTTGAATTAAGAGATGTGAGGTTTTTGCCAATTTCATGTTCATATTTATAAGGTATAAAGTCTGAATAACACATGAAAAATGTAGTTGTTCATATAGCTAGAAACTGCAAGTAGAGAGTCGAATGAGAAAATGAATAAGGATCCCAGAAGAGTGTTTTCATGTTCTTTAAAGTCTGGCATTAAGTTACTTCTAGTGGAAGATGCTGCAAACTGAAGTTTTCTGGTGTTCTGTAGAAGCAGACACAACACAGTCAGTGACAAAATAAACCTCCCACAAATTTTTCTATCAGGCTGTCTTCACCAGTTGCAAAAAAAACTAAATAGACATGGAACTGAGAATCTTGTTGGCCCATCAAGGCCCTCTTCTACCATTTCTGACAGTAGTGTCAATTGTGATTCTGGATTAAAAGAGCTGGAGAGAACATTTCTTGCATACTGGCATATTAACACTTACAAATAGCTCATCTACTGCAGAATCCAGAGTGACAGCCTGGTCGTGCTTACATGTATTCAATAGATGTGCACGAAACCAGACAACTTTTTCCTAGTGAACTTTGTCAAGAACACCTCAGACATAAAGATCTATAGAGTAAGCACTGGAAAGATTCCACTCTAAATATTTTAATTTTGTTTCAAAGCAAACAGCATTCTTTTTTGGTGTCCAATAGCAGCCAGCATCACAGTCTTCACTGAAAGTTACAACACATAAAAAAAGATAAATATACAATCTAATGCCAGTCATGGCAGTTTCTTTCTAATCCAGGCAAGCAGGAAGTTGCCTAGGTCTAAAACAGGAACATGGATTTTCTTTAGAAAGTCATCCCATGAATAATACTACAGTGAATATTTTTCTTATTCTTAGATATAACTAATGCCTTTCTGTATCCTTCTTTGCCTCATTTTTTCTGAGGTCAGCAAATATGCAAATTTTGCTTTTATCAGTCTGACAATTATTACCTTTTTTATTTCCTCAGGTATCTCCTTATTCTTCTACTACAAGATACAGCAAAAAACCCAGAGTTCCTGATCTTTCTGGAATCATTCAGTATTTTGTAAGCTCTTATCTGCATGGCCTCCAGGACTAAAAAATGTCTATTTAAAATATTTATCTTTTGTTGTTGTAAAGACAAATATCAGCCATAATTAATGCAGATATTGCATAGAACAGTGATCCCAATAGAAGATGGGTGTCAACTGAAAGTAACCCAATTAATTTCTTGCTCAGTAGTAATTTATTTGAACACTGCCTAAAAGAGCATTATCAGTGTATTTATCAGAACATATCTATCTAGCTTGCAGTTAAATTCTAGAGCTGTAGGAAAGAGTTGTCCTTTCAATTGGTTGATGTCCAGTCATATATTGTCAGTGTATCCTGTACTGCAGGACTTTATTGGAAGACATACCCTCAGCTGTTCTGTTTTCCCATATCCTCTGAAGTATGACACTCTTAGAAAAAATATAAAAAATTCTTAAAAAAATATTAGGGAATCCTTAGCTGGAATCCATGATAGAAAAGGTTTTGCAAAGATAATATATCCCTTCATACTGCCATGGATTGATCCTTGTAAAATCTAACTATTTTCCTTTCTAGTTTGGGGTTTAAATTTCTCTCAGCTTTCTTGAGAACCATTTATTCATCTGTCTTTCACAAAAAAAATCATACACTCAGTGCCTACCAATGCCAATGACTTTTAGAAGCAGTCATCTTGTGGGTGCCATGAAATATTCACTAGGCAGCTCAAGCTATTTTCCAAATATAAATATCTGTCTGTGGATCATTACCAGAGGCAGATGGGGCACAAATCAAAATTCATGCAAATCTTATTTAAAAA
This sequence comes from Jacana jacana, assembly GCA_013400555.1. Lineage (NCBI taxonomy): Eukaryota > Metazoa > Chordata > Aves > Charadriiformes > Jacanidae > Jacana > Jacana jacana. The sequence continues at coordinate 134,417 of VZTM01036044.1, forward strand.
AGAAAAAAGTCTCTATGTAGGCCTATAACAAAAGAGCTCATTTGGATGACTTACATAATAGAAGAGGGGAAGTATCATTGCACAGGAAGTACCCATAAAACTAAATATTTATAAATTATTTAAAGATATCCATTTTACTCTACTAACGGAAAAGTTATGTGTTTAGGCACCAACAACATTGATTTATGCATATAACAAACTGCAGGTTTATTGGACGTTTTTATAGACTAACAATAGACCAGGCTTTTACATTTAATCTAGATCAACATGTTCAAATCATAACAAGTGATGAGACCTACTTCGTCAAGCTTCAGGAATGCAGAAGCATGGCACGTAACCTGCTCTTGTCAAGGCAAAGATCTGGGCACTTCCAGAGTATTATTATGGCATGTACTTGAGACTCTTGTCACAGGGTGGAAGGAGGCAGCTGCCTTTTCTTGAACTCAGGGATGCTGAAAGGTTACACTGGATGTCTAAGTGGCTGCACTTCTGGTTCATGATGGAGCAATAGGGAGAGATGGTATACCAACCAAAACCACCTTCATACCCTCTAGATGCTCTCTGCTCCACCCCACAACAAAAGGAGAACAACATGGGCAGATGTGGTGTTGTAAGGAAGATACCATGTAGCAAAGACTGCAGAGCTTGCCGTCATCAATCAAATGAGGACAACCTCAAGAATGATGCTGTATATCAGTAGGGACAGAACTAGTGTTCTGTTCTCAGTTAGATAAGAAGTACTCTACCATGCTTTAAAAATTCAAATCATTTGAGAGGATATGGATACTAGGTAACAGTTTCTCGAGTACTAGGATAAGGCTACTTGGTGACAGCAGATTATATCCAGTCTGTAAAGCAAAAATTCTACCATAAGCATTTCCTTCTTGTTTAAATTTTGAGAGATAATGCTCAGAATGGACCCTTGGTTAATTCTCCTCTTCACCTGCTTCTCAAAACTTGCATTTTCCAACTTTGGAGTTTTTTTTCACTTACTTTTTAGTCCATGCCTGTGCAGTAAACATCCTTTAGACACAAAATCATATAGAATATTGAAAGTTTGGAATTAACAAAAGTGCAGAAAGCATCAGAAGCAGACTTAAACTTCTCTAGCTTTTGGATCCTCGTTGTCAAAGTCTGACTTAGCAGGTGTGACAAAACTGAGAAATATGAGGATCTCCCCACCGCCTATGTATACTGTGTATCTCAGCCAGATCCTTCTTGCAAGTATTCATTTGTCAGTTCGATGTGTGCCATAGATCTCATCACCTCTGTATTCCTGTGGAGGGGAGCTTTGGTGTGCAAACAGAGCCATGTGTCCCTGCCTGGATGCCCAGTGGAGCCAGACTGTCACAGTGCTGGCAACTCAAGGACCCTGACTGTCAGTCATGTGTCCTATGGGTGCAGGGGTTGCACTTCCAAATGTCAGCTCCCATTCACTGTTGTTCTGATATGCACCACAGGAAATGCAACCAGTGGCATCAAGTGAGAAGTTATTAACTCATTTGTAACTCAACAGTGAGACCTTAGTCAAGATCAGTGGCTGTTACACTGGGTATTTTCCAGATACATAGTGAAATCTTTCCAGCATGAAAGCTGAGTACATGGCAGGACTTTTCATGTTGCACAGAAAGGTAGATATCAAGTTAAGGCTTCTGACTTCTGAGACTGGACACATTTTTATGGTCATCTCTAGCTTCAGTCAAAAGATTTATTAGCTTAGTGGGTAGTATTGGTGATAGGAGGATGGTTGGACTAGATGATCTTGTAGGTCCTTTCCAACCTTGTGTTTCTATGCTTCTATGATTCTATGAAAAGGCATCTTCATCCAGTTGATGGGGTTCTAGGTGGATACCTGATTGTTCTAGCTGATGAGTCAAAAGTAGACTGGTTTTGATGGCAACTTTGTTATTTCCTAGCAAGCTAGAGAAGTTAGTTCAATCTAACCCTAAAGTTAAACACAGTTAAAGTCAACATTAAAGAATTAGGTACCCAGCTTTCACTAAAAAATCCCTAGAAGACAAGATCTGATTTCTTTCCCCCAAGTCTTTCATTGATTACAGTGGCATTTCATTAAGGCCCTAAGTGAATTTTATGCTAACATTGAGTGCATGCTGAGTAAACACTTGCACAGCAGAAGGTTAAGGAGCTCATAACTTGAAAAGCTGAAGCTCTTTTTTTTTGTCTGAATCAAAAGGAATACCAGTTTCCCCAGACAGCACTGTTGGATTTTAACTCTGGCTTTGAAGAGTCTGGCTAAAGACCACACAAACCTTCCCCAGTCTGAACTGTGCCTCACCTATCCGCACACAATAAGCTGGTGGGGGGTGGGGGGTGTTCTGTTTTTCTTAGGTCAGTGCTGGCTGAGCCTCTTCCTGGCTACAGCAACTCACTGTGGTGGCATGTGCCAAGTAACTTTCAAACTGGCCATTTTTGGTGCCAGCAGTAGTAGCCTTGCTGATACTTACCTCAGCTGGCATGAATATCTTTAGCATTCTTGCTTTGCAAACCACATTAAGCCCATGGTGCAAAACCTTCAGCTTTATCAGCCAGCTCAGGTTAAGGCTACAGGAAAGTCAATATTACTATGAGGTGCAGAGTAAGTATACCCCAAAGTTTCCAAACATATGCTACCCTGCATTCTTTTTTGCCTGTTCCTTGGCAGTATTTCACTGTAAAATTACAATGATTCCCCTCTCCCTTTGTATATAATCTTTTCTTCAGTCACTCTAATCTCCAAAGACTCTGAATCTAAAGAGCAACTTCATTGATTTACCAGCTAGACCAAGATAGAGGGGGGAAAAAGGCTGGAAACAAATGTAGATTAGATTGAATGGCTGTGCAAAGGATGTATGTATAGTTAACATTAAAATGCAAAGAGCAAGTCAATGCCATAATGCCAGTATTACTGCTGGTACAGCTGGAAAGGTTAAAAATGAGTAAATCCTCCTCATATATAGTCTGCTTCATATAGGTCTTACACGAGCTATGAAGTTTGGACTTTCTAGAGATAGAAAAACTTGGACTTTGGTAAGGCCTTTGACACCATTGCCCACAGCATTCTCCTGGAGAAGCTGGCAAATCATGGCATAGACAAGAGTACTCTTCACTGGGTAAAAAACTGGCTGGATGGCCCTGCTCAGAGAGTTGTGATTAACGGGCTGAAATCCAGTTGGCAGCTGGTCACAAGTGGTGTCCCTCAGGGCTTAGCTCTGGGGCCAGTATTGTTTGATATCTTTCTTGATGATCTGGATAAGGGGATTGAATGCACCCTCAGTAAGTTTGTAGGTGACACCAAACTAGGTAGGAGTGTTGCTCTGCTTGAGGGTAGGAAATCTCTGCACAGGGACCTGGACAGGTGGGATCAATGGGCCAAAGCCAATGGGATGAGGTTTAATAGGGTTAAGTGCCGGATCCTGCATTTCGGTCACAACAACCCCAGGCAATTCTACAGGCTCAGGGAAGAGTGGCTGGAAAGCTGCCTAGAAGAAAAGGGAAAAGGACCTGGGGGTGTTGGTGGACAGCTGGCGGTGTTAAGCAGTGTACCCAGGTGGCCAAGAAGGCCAACAGCATTTTGGCTTGTATCAGGAATAGCGTGGCCAGCAGGAGTAGGGAAGTGATCGTGCCCCTGTACTCAGCACTGGTGAGGCCTCACCTTGAGTACTGTGTTCTGTTCTGGGCTCCTCACTACAAGAAGGACAGTGAAGTGCTGGAGTGTGTCCAGAGGAGAGCCACCAAGCTGATAAGGGGTATAGAGAACAAGTCATATGAGGAGAGGCTGAGGGAACTGGACATGTTTAGTTTGGAGAAGAGGAGGCTGAGGGGAGACCTCATTGCCTTCTACAACTGCCTGAAAAGAGGTTGTAGAGAGGTGGGTTATGGTCTCTTCTCACAAAAGAATAATGACAGCACTAGAGGAAATGGTCTGAAGTCACATCAGGAAAGGTTTAGATTAGATATTAGGAAGAATTACTTTTTACTGAGAGGGTGGTCAGGCACTGAAATGGCTTGCCCAAGGAGGTGGTGGAGTCACCATCCCTGGAAGTATTTAAGTAACTTGTAGCTGTGGCACTTCAGGGCATGCTCTAGTGACCGAGATTGTTGGGTTGGGTGAATTGGATCATGGGTTGTTTTCTGGGGTGTTTGGGGATTTTTGGGGGGTTTGTTCTTTTTGTTTGTTTGTGGGGGTTTTGGTGTTTGTTGTGGTTTTGGTTTTGTTCTGGGTTTTTTTTTGTGTGTGTGTATATGGTTGGACTCGATGATGTCAGAGGGCCCTTCCAACCATGAAGATTCGGTGATACTGTGAAACCTCAGACATGCTCTTGACCATCACAAAGCACAACAGTACCATTCAGACTGCAGGAAGGACTTGGTATCCCCAAAAGCTTTTCTTGCTCCTCCGGTTGTTAATAACTGCCAGCCACTTGCTTAGGTATTGGTGATTTTAGGATGGATAACTAGAGATGGGCAATTTATCTGGCAGGCAGAAAAAGTGCAGGAGGGATTTGCCTGCATGCAGCATTCCTAACTTGTTTTCCACCATTTCAGCATTCGTGTGATATGGTATTTATAGACACTGCTTCAACCAAAGGGAATGATAAAAGGAAAATAAAAACATAATTCATGAATCGGAGCTAGCCTACAACCAGCCTACACAAACATACATCAAAAACCGTGGCTGGGGGAATGCAGATCAGCTCCTCAAATGAAATGGTTCCTGCACCTACCATTCATGGTTAGAAAGCAAAGGGCAGATCAGAACTCCCCTAAATGGAAATGATAAATTACTTATTATGCCTCAGTGTAAGGACTGTTGAGGCCCGCAGTCACCTACCCATCAGTCTTTTCCAACAAAAAAATATTTTTTTTTCTTGGCTTTGAAAGGGACAATTGCACCAGATTTCATCACACTCCTATAGATTTCTTTGAAGCTGAGCAGATAAACACTGGTATCGAGGTCTATGGGGACTCTGTCTAAACTCTTTACACGCATTTGTTCGAAATGAAAATGTGAACTGGCAGCAAGCCAGGCTTCCCCCTTCTTCTCCCACTTGCTTTCTGACCCCTGCGAGATGCCATGGATGTATACACACTGCACATGAGTTTTTCCTCCCAGAATTTTTATCATCTCAGGAGCTGAGCTACTGTTAGAAAGAGAGACAAGGCCTTCAGCTAATCTCAGGATGGTTTTACATTTTATGGCTACTAATTGAAAATTTACCTTTCCTTTTCTAATTGCATGGCAACATAATCCCACATGTTCTAGAGGGTATGTGTACATTGCCTTCAGAGGCAATTTGCACAGCTTCTATTTCCTGTCATTTGCTTTACCTGTAGAGCTAGGTATAAATTCCTGCTGCAGGTCTGCACAATTAATGTGGAAGGGTCACTGAGCAGGCACAAGGAGGAAAAGTAGGCCATCAAGAAAAATAATAAAAATTCAGAAGAATTTCTGATGCCCTCTGCAAATCAGTGACATTGTTCTTTTGGATGTCAAACAAAAATGTGTTACCATCTATAGGACAAGCTTAGAGAACAGCTAAAAATCAAACAGAAATTTCTTAACTATCTCCTTGTCAGCTCTGAGCATCACTGAGACCATTGTTACCAGCATATCTAGTAAGCTTGCTGCATGCAAATAGCACTTGATTTATTTCCTAAGCTTCCAGATGAACCCAGTGATCGCTTGAATTGCCATTAGAGTGAAACATACTTCAGGAACGTGGAGAGTACTCAGGAAACAAAAACTCAGGGAAATATGTGTGAAATGTAATCCTGTTACCATTTGCCACATGCTGAATGCATGTGTCATCAGTACAGGAAATGAATAAGCTATAGATCAGGAATATCCCTTGGACCTAGGAGACAAGTTGTAGATGATTTTTCAGTGAACTAACCTTATAATCTAGACAAGCTTTCAAAATGTGTAGACACTGCTCTCCTTATCCTGGCAATACCGCCCACATTTTTTTCCTTGCTTCATGTTTATTATTGTGCTTAATTGGCCAAAATGATTGACATGTTTCTGCTTCAATATAAATTCTCCTGGGTTGAGGGTTAGAGTTTAGCAAGGGGATTAGAAATAGGCCTTATTTGATGTTAATGGATTCCTGTCTAGTGCAAAGAAACAAGGATGAAAACTATAGTACTATGCTTTTCAATGGAACCATTCATGTATCTTCTCCTCAGATCCCTAAATTAAATATGTTCTTTATCTTTCCATTTTCTGTGTGGCATTAAATCATGAGCATTAATGTTTCTGTGATGCAGTTTATACTCATTTGATTCATCATTTAATGGCAGACTTCTTTTTCCTCCAGTCATATTTAGGAAAGCATTTTTACATTAAATTGTTACTTTCTGAAGATGCAACTGACACAAGCACATGGAGCACAAAACACAAAGCAGATGGGGTTGTCACCTGTGAAGAGAATGAGAACAAGTTTTATTTCCCTCAAGAAATCCTCTGTCTGTATGCCACTATCATGAAAATGTCCATTTTCTGGCTCAAGCTTAAGCCAAAGGAGACTGCTGCCAAGTGATTACCTGCCTGTTTTGGCATTCACTGTTTCTTTCTGTCTGACAACCACACATCTCTGGAAGTGGAACAGAAAGTTCACAGGTTGGGATTATCTAGGTGCAGCTGACAAAACCAACACTGTTGATTCTTCATATTGCCATTATTTCTCCTTAGCAATTAGGGGTGCACCGCTCTCTGAACTCTAAAGAAAAAACTCCATCAGCATAATGTGGTATAGTTGCAGTACTGAATGCACAGATAGTAAAAACCATCCTTGAGCTAGGGGCAGAAGAACTATAGAGCCTGAAGTGTAGAACTTAATGTAACCAAAGATATATGTATCTGCTATAATCTTCAGTAAAAACACTGTCCTGGCACTGCTTATGTTTCCTGCAGCCACTCCAGGTACATATAGGTGTATGTGTAGGAGATGAAGGTCAGCTCTTTAAAAAGCTGCCACAGATCTTCTGAAATCTCAAAATGGCTACAAGCTGCCTGGTTTTTTCCATGATTTTGTGAATCCTCCTCTTGCATTTGAAATGCAAATGAAATTATCCTTGGCCATCTTGAATGTGCACACATCATGTGCTAAGCAGCAAGGTGTTCAGGAAAGTTTGCAGGTACTTTAGTTTAACGGCATTCCTAGCACTGAAACTTCAAAACACTCAGAAAGGAGTTTGAAGTATTTAGCTCTCTTTTTTTCTAAGGTCCAGAGTGGTGAAATCACCTATATGTCAGGACCCAGTCCCCTCCCCTTAGTCCCTCTTCCTTTGGCTGTCAGAGTTCTCAGAGAATAATCAGAGTAGCCTCCAGCTACCACGCCCTGCAGTCCAGACTCCCAGCTATGAATAAGAGCTCTAACCTTTGCATTCAGAACCTGAGGTGGATATATAGTAATAATAGCGCTTTAGGGCAGGTAAACTATAGGTAGGCTGATCCCTAGCCCCACTCCACAGGTGAGCTGCAATCTGAGAGCTTCATGACATGAGCATCATCCCTTCCTAAAGGAGGAAGATTTGGCTGAAGAAACCCAGAGCTTCCCCTTCCCTTGCTGTAGCTTTCTTCTCTGCTCATTTTTTCCTGTGTTATGAAAACGGGTCACAGAATCTACATTATTGAGACAGAACATTAGGGCAGCCGGACATTTAATGTGACTCGGGATGGCATATATTTGCACTCTCTTCTTGTTCAAACTGTGCTGCTTCATTTGTGATGAATAGCTCTAACAGCCCATTTTCAAATCTGCAGATCAACTATACCACTGGGCTTTGGTGTTCCAAAAAGGTAGGGTAAAGATTATTGAGGCTTTAGAGAGTTAAAGAGGAGATTAAGTGTAACCCAGGTTGAAGATATAGTAATGAAAGCAGAAACAAAATAAAATAAAATTAAAAAAAAAAAAAAACAAAAAACAACACACAAAAAACCCAAACCCAGCAACTTAAAGGAAACTTAGTGGAAAAAAGTTTGGTTGGGGTATTTTTTTGTCGGTTTTGTTTTGTTTTTCTTTTTTCATTTTATGATGCAGGAGGGCTTAAAAGGAATACACTTTAAGACTATAAATTTTAATTCTCATTGGCAGCAAGGCTAGAAACTCTCTGGGAAAATCCCATGGTTTGAAATGTGTAAGATACACCAGAAATGTTACTCAAAGGCCTCACAGTACTTGATCAATTTAAAACTTGTTTCTTGTGACTGAGCTTTTGTGTCACTTGATATGTCACACCTGACATGCATTTCCTCTAGCTGTGGTCTGTATATTAATGTCCAAGTTGCACAAAAGGGAATAGAGGTAGAGATGAATGCAAACAGCCAGGAGTCCCAACCTTTGAAATGACCCTCCCAAGAGTTTTAAGTGAAAACATATGTAGGTTTTTAAAAAATGTAAATAAATCCTTTGCAATTGTTCTAGAATTCTTCCCCTTTTTGTTCATCTTTGTTTCTAGCCAAGAAACTGTCTACATTCTTAGTCTAAACATATTCCCCTCGTCTTTAATTTTTCATAATTAAACACACTTTCCACAATGTGTAATCCAACTGGGGCCAGTCTCAATGATTGCCTTTCCATGTTGTTATAAATCGAGGCCCTCCCTGCAAAAAGAGGGGAGAAATCTTGAGTCTGACCAAGTAAAACATGAAACAAAACAAGACCCAAAACAGATTTAAATGTCTCCACAGTTTGTCTGTGCCTTCCCTGACTCTACAGCACTTGGCTGAAACAATAAATAAGCACAGGCACATCTGGTGTGTTCGCTGCAGTCCGGCATGTGCCTGCGTTGCTTGAAGGCTATGAGTAGCCCCGCTGTCCTTAGTGCACATCTCTCTACATTTTGAGGTAGGTGGGAGTGCTTCCAAAATTTCCCAAATGATAACACTGATTTTCAGATTTACCTTCAGTTCTTCCCATGCAATGTCAACAATGATGTGGCTTTCTTCTATGAAAACATAGCATGACAGCCTGCATATTTCATAATAGCCTGTGAAAGAGACACCCAAATTACCGAGGTGTTTCCTGTAACTCAGGAACAGATGAGTGATGATCCTCCCAGGCCAAGGTTAAGGGAAAGCAGGATAAGAAATATTAATTTGACTACTGACTTTGCCCGTTGACCATGATTTGAATCTGAATGGAGTTCTGGGTAAGGTTTGGAAAAGTTTTGCAGCAGCGACTCTTAAACACTTGCCAGTTGCCAAGGAAAGCTGCTATATGCAGTTAGATAACTTCAGTGTTTGTAATATCCAAGGAATTTCCTGTAGTAAGCACAGCAAAGTACAAACGATACTGTAAATTCTGAGATAGCTGTATCTGCTTATCTTAGGTAAAACTGAGAAGCTTTCAAATGCAACTGCTCTTTGTGTCTCTTTCCTTCCGGTCACCAAAACACAGAAGTACCAAAATAGAGATTGGCAGTGAAAACAAGCAAAAAAAGAGAGGTTTGTGGCATTTCAGGTTTGTCTGAAAGCAGGATCAGTTCTGTCATAAAATTTTTCTCAGAAATTTCAGAAGAATTGAATATCTATACTAATTTCAAAAGTCCGTCTAGTTCAAAGAGGACTCTAATCTTGGATCTTTTTATCTTCAATTGAACATATTCCCTGCATTCCTTTTAGCCCCCTTATTAGTTAGCTCACTCTCTTTTTAAACTTAATTTCTTTGCTGACATAGATGATCTTTTGAGACAATTGAAGTGAAGACGTCTGAGACTAATTCCCAGAATTTACTAATTTCAGATGCTCCTTCATCAAAATCACTACGTGTATAATTTGTAGGTTCATAATCCTCTGAGGAAAACAATGCCCTTCAATGCTCCATAACTAGACACTGCTGACAAGATAAACAGCATGACGCAAGGAACCAGAGACTCTTCTTGGGAGAGACAGATGTGGAACAGATTCAAACTGAGCCAAAGCATGCTTCTTCAAGTCTTTTGCTTACTTAGGACAGCCACAGCAGCAGGTTTTCCTGTGTATTTACTGTGTGCTTTGAAAGCGTCTGCTAACCCCTGCTACATGACTAAAGAACCCTGTGACCGGCATCAGTCACTGAAGCATGTAAGCGCAGATCATATATGCTTAGACCACCATCCTTTAGAGATTATTCTATTATTCATTTCTTATATCTCTTTAACAGCTTGCTCTGTCTTATGATATTTTCTTACTTTGATTCCTGGGTTTACATCCGTGGTTTTCCAGAGGTTAATTTTCCTGCTGCCATTTCTCAGCTATTTGCCTTGTACCATCCTACCTAACTTTAAATACTCTAGCCTTTCTGTTGCTCTGCTTCTGTGAAAATTACACAATAAATAGGCATATTTCTAATATTTACCAGGCCTGTCTTCAGACTGAAGGAATTTACCTTCTGAATTTTGGAATACTTATATTCTTACTTGCTTCTCATAGGCTCTTTATGGTTTACTTAGGAAAAAGAAGAAGCATCCACAATTTATAGTTTAGTACAGTGTGGATAAATATCCATCAGAGATTAAATGATGCAATGTTTTAAATTGGGGAAAAAAAAAAAGAACATTTTAACCAAGAATGTTACTATCCATCATGACGTCTATACACAACTGCGTATGTTATGTTAGTCCTGTTAGCAACACTAACATCCAGCAAGGTAGAGGTCACATCTCTCTCACACTTTTCAGAATTGAGACCATATTTGAGATATAGCTTATATTTGATGTCCCTGTTTGCATTGTGCTTTCAAAATTTTCAGTGCAAACACAAGTTACAATAAGTGCCTTTCTCTACAAGCAGCTCCCCTTTTTCCCTGAACGTGCTGCTAAGAAACCAAACAGCCACTCCTTGCCCCATGAAAGGGGAAATGGCTGTTCAAGTAACCTGTGGCCGTGAGAGAGCAAACAGGAATGACTCACCAGCTGGTGTGGGTGTGCTGTGGCAGAGGGGATGTAATCCCACTTTGACACCAGGTGATGGATTTGAGAGAACAGACCTTTGTAGATCTCAGGTTATCTTACAAACAAGCAGGGAGGTTTCCACCCCCGACCTGCATCAGCCACACGTGCATCTAAGTGCACTGAATCCTAGTGGGCTTTTGCTTAGATCCCAGCACTGATCTGGTTTCCTTCCACTAGTGTCTATTAAACCATGCACATCCCCCACTGTGAGAAGTCCTTAAACTGCTGGATGACAGCAAAAGGAAGTGAATGCCACAAGAAAGAATGCTCTGTTGTGCTGTCATTCTTACAAGTTTCGATTAATCTGGTCTAACATCAATGACATGGCACAGGGCAGGACCCACTATGCTGTTGCTACAATCCACTAATGAGAACTACATGGATAAGGTGATTTGCTCAGTTAGAATTAGTACACTTAGCCACTGTAACTCTAGTTCTACCAGGGCAAGAACAGAGTAAAGAAACAGGTTCCTTGATCAATATTTAGCTTGGTTTCCTCATCCAAAAAAGACAATAAAGAAAAACACAGGTAATGAAAGGGTGGAGAATAAACAGAAACTTAGAACAAATGGACATTAATAGCATATTGTCCAGGCCACCGGTCTCTCAGCAGGTATTGCATGCTCCTGGTTTTCATTCTGATGCGCAAACAGAAAAGTTACTACGTCTTCTGCAGCTATCTCGTGCTCTTTGCAGTGTCCTGGTCCCATAAAGGCTGAGCCACTTCAGGATGAAAACACATGGCCCTTTCAGTGCAATCACAGGTGGCTCCTCAGAGGAAAGCATTATCACAGGACCATTCTTATAGACACAACGTTCAGGTCACTACTAAAGAGTCCTTAAAGTCAAAGTTTAGGGTCAACATTCAAGAAACTGGCTAATAATGTTGATGAGCAGCATTTGCTTTCCAACCCAGGAGGAAATGAGGAAAAAATTTTAAAAAAAATAGTGAAAAATCAACGAAATCCTGCAGAAAAGAATAAAGGGGGGTAAAACTCAACAAATCACCCACCAAAAAAAAGCCAGAAGAAGGGCTTTGAAACCAACAGAGGACAACAAAAGGGAGAAAAATCCCCCAATGTGGTCTTGTTCGAAATGTAAATTATAATTCTTTTTTCTTTAGAAGAGAAACTAAGGAAAACCGCAACGACTTTCAAAAATTTCTTTCATTTCAGAAAAATGACCGTTAAATTCCAAAGGAATACAACAGGAGATTTCATGCTTTTTTTATTCCATTTTCAACCAGTAGTTTGCTTTGTCCCTTCATTTACCTAAGTCTTGTCTTTCCAAGCCCAATTAACTGGAATAACTTTGTTCAACTGCAAAGTTTAATGCCAAGATAAGCCCCACAAGGGGATTTTTGCATGAAAAATAACTTGTTTTCATGCAAAAATACTTTTTGCATGAAAAAGTACCTCCAGACCCTTCACCAGCTTTGATTTAGTCATGGAGAATCCATACCAGCTGACCTGAAGGCCATACTGGATTGGTGCCTGGCTATAACTCACATGTTTCTGAGTTTTCCTCCTGAGTCAAAGGAGTCTGTCAGAGAGCAAAACCAAAATATAGAAGCTTTTTCTCTTGTAGTTGTGGTGCCTGAAAACTGAAGCAAGAGGTCTGCCAAACACCACTATGGCGCATCTTCAGTGTGGTAAAGAAAACAAAATAGTCTCTTTTTATGCCTGAGAACTGCTGTGATAGCAATAATATAGAGAATGAGCACCAGGAACTTTACATCCATGCAACAAGTAGAGGTCATATCTCTCTCACACTTTTCAGACTTGAGCATTAGTCTCGTTTGTACACTTAATATGCCAAGCTGTTGAAGTAAAGGTGACTATGAGTGACTGTGAGCTACTTTGTGTCTTAATTATGCTGGAAATATGGATTATTGTTTCAAATGGTGAACTGCAGAGGTTTTGCCTAAATCTGTTGTGAGTTCTTCATGAATGGCAAACCAGAGCTGTAGCACAAGCCAAAGTAAACTAGGAGGGACATTGAAGAAATAGCTCTCCCGTAGACAAGCGGTGGGAATGCACCAATATGATGGTATATTTGGTATTTTTCAGAATGTGAAATATCCCTCAATATCCTTGCGTACCAGTGTTCTGTCATGTCAGCATGTCATGTCATGCAGCAGCCTACCATGCAGCTGGTCTCGGAGAACCAGGTTTTACTGGCCTATACTATCTCTGCAGACGATCTGTTTAAGGTGGTGTCTGTTTAAATCACTAAATTTTGGAATGGAGAAGAAGAACAACAGCCTGCAGTTCTGCCCAGCTCCAGCATTCAGAAACCCTGAATAACACCTTCCCTTCCTCACACCCTCTCCTTTCTCCAATCAATCACAGGATTGACTTAACACCATGAAAGCAGACAATTTCATTTTACAGTCTTTTTATATGTGTTCTGGTGCTGGAGCATTTAAGACTTTCATTTCCAGGCACTGTGGGCGAGAAACACACTCCTTTAAAACTAAAGTGAGATTTTCAGGCAGTAATCTCTCTGCGGCAGCTATGGTTTTCAGAAAAAAAAAAGTCCAGGCTAAAACTGCAAACCCTGTGACCGCTCATAGACTCCTTGTCTGCCCTAGGCCTTATGCAATAGAGCCCCAATCTGGCTAAGAACCCAAGACATTCCTGAATTTTAAGTGATACTATGTTAAAGATGTGGTACGATACTTTTCTGTCCTGTTCAAGATAATCCTGCATAAGCACAGTTACCTACCTAAAGAAATCTGTCTTAAAAACAAGAATAGGCAGTAACTCTCCTGTAGGATAGCTGCTAACTGGCACCTTTCCAGGCTCTCTAACTTCACTGAGTAACAACAGAGCAATAAATGGGAGATATTTAAGATTTTAATTTCTGCTAAATGCTGACCATGTGGGAGATGGTCCTATTTTTTCTGTGATATATTCCTTTTATGTGAGAAAGTAAGATCCAGTTAGTGCTGGAATCTTTGCAAGATGAGTGTTCACTGGTGAGCAATTCATATTTGCAATATCTGCATGATATAAAAATACCATTAAAAATATACCTCCTTAAAAAGAGCAATTGCCAAATGCTGTTTTCCATGTTGCCTTTGGTCCCAGCTACTTTATTTAATTTTTGTAAATGTTATTTAGCATTTGGCCTGTGTTGCTGCTACAATTTCATTCAGCTGTCACAGTCACTTTTGGTGATCCTAACCCGAGTCATCCCTTTGCAGATACTGTGTTGAAGGTATACCACAGCCCATTTTGCAAGGGAGAGCAGAGAAGGTACCTTGTTGCAAAGCAAGGATTATGCCTGGCATGGAAACCAAGGGAAAACTCCTAAAACAAACATTCTCTGATTCCACCTTCAAAGCAATGGTCGCACAAATGCTTCCTTGCCTTACACAGATGTGGGAAAAATAACCCCTTGTTGCATAAAGAGGAAGAGCTAGGACTGCCTCTGGTCCTAACAACACTTTCTTTTTCACTTTGAGCTGGCAAAATAGTATTTAATATGCACACAAGGAGCTACTTATGGTCAGGGTGTTAATAGTAGCACCATCTAGCTATGGGAAAGAGAAAGGTAGCATGTAGAGAAGTACTGTCTGAGTGGTCATTCTGCTTTCAGGCTATCATTTACAAAATGTCCAGATTTGGTCAAAGTTTTCCATCATCAAAGTCTTTGCTAAGGAGAGTTTTAATCTAGTGGTGAACTGGCTTTCTTTCATGCACATGTACGTCACACTGCCTCCCAGGGACAACCAGGGAATGGGTGGTGGCCAAAGAAAAGAATGGAGGAGTCTATTTGAGACAAAATAAGAATTGATGTGCACTACGCACCAGTAGTGTGTATACACAGCAGTGTTATTTGGTCGTGTATGTTGGGGTTGAGTGAGAAGTGCTGAGCATTAGTTGGATTAGTTGATTACGTTCAGTTATGAACAGGCCTCCTTTGTGATAAGAAAAGACAATAGGGAGAGGGAAGGAAGAGATTCAGATGGGGAAATACCTTTGACATCTTCCTTCTTCTTAATTTTGCTTTATTCTGAGTGAGACTTAAAGCTATATGGCTGGAGAAAAAGCAAACTATAGCCAAACCAAAGCTTTTTACAGAATCACTGAACCACAGAATGGCTGAAGTTGGAAGGGATATCTGTCAACTATCTGGTCCAACCCCTCTCCTCAAGCAGAGCCACCTAGAGCCAGTTGCCCAGGACCACATTCAGATGAGTTCTGAGTATTTCCAAGGCTGGAGACTCCACAGCTTC
Organism: Jacana jacana; assembly: GCA_013400555.1. Taxonomy (NCBI): domain Eukaryota; kingdom Metazoa; phylum Chordata; class Aves; order Charadriiformes; family Jacanidae; genus Jacana; species Jacana jacana. The sequence goes on from VZTM01036044.1 coordinate 149,595, forward strand.
TCTGGGTAAGCTGCACCAATGCTCAGTAACCCTCATAATAAAATGTTCCCTGATGTTCAGAGGGAACCAACCTCCCGTGTTTTGCTTTGTGCCCGTAACCTCTGGTCATGTCACTGGGCAATAGTGAAAAGAACCTGGCTCAGTTGTCTTTGCAGCCTTCCTTCAGATATTTGTACACAAGAGACTCTTCTGAGCCTTTTCTTCAAACTGAACAGTCTCAGCTTTCTCAGCCTTTCCTCATATGAGAGGTGCTCCAGTCCCTTAATCTTTTCCATGTTCCTTTGCTGGACCCTTGGACTCTCTCCAGTATGTCCATCTTTCAATATTACCGAGGAGCCTAGAACTGGACACAGTACTCCAGGTGTGGCCTCACCAGTGCTGCTGAGTAGAGAGGAAAGATCACCTCCATCAACTTCTGGTGAAATTTTACCTGATGCAGCCAAGGATACTGTGAGCCTTTTTTGCTGCAAGGGCACATCTCTGGCTCATGTTCAGCTTGATGTCCACCAGAGTCTCCTTTCTGTATAGCTGGAGAGAGTCTGTCATTCCAGAAATGTCAGCTGATGATCAAAAGAGGGATTTGTGTGGGCATGAATCTTTGCATAATAAAGGCAGAGCTGACATTCTTTGCAAAGAGACGTTTAACCATTTTTTCTTTTGTACTTGACCCTACTTTCCTGTCATTCCATACAAGCCTGTTGGTTTTCTCCCTTGCATTATTGCTGGTATGGAGTCACAAGTGGTCCTGGGTCCACTGGCCAGTAATATTATAATATGAAGTGAGCGGGGATGTCTGGGGATGTCTGGGAGCTGTCCTCCTGTGCTCAGCTTCCTATGGAAAAACTCCAGCCTGACAGAACTGCTCAAGGCAGCACAATGGGCTAAGAAAACAGTCCTCTTATCACATTTGGGGCTCATGCTGGGTCTGAGTCCTGCAGTTTGGCATATCACCATTTCCCTCGCTAAGGCTTACATTCCCACGCTGCTCCAGCCCCCCACATCCTCCCTGCACTTTGCCTCCTAGATATTAAGAGAAGTAACTGAACTGCTCAGCGAGAAGGAGCTATGGTCCCACCATATCCAAGCTGTGTTCATTGCTGTGCCCCAGCTGGGAAGCCCTGGCACAGTGTTCTCAAAATCCTCTTGGCAAAACCGAGCCCACTTTAATAGGAAAGTCAAGAGTTCACAGTTGTTTTGATTACAATCTTAACTGCCAAGGTTTAGGAGTGACTGGATGGACATCCGGGAAGTGCCTCAATGCCTCTAGGATCTAAGGTTGGGTTCTAAGCATCTAATTCACATGCAGATATTAGGAAATGCTGGTGAGAGGGTGATATTATGAGCACCCCAGCTCTACAGTAGTTTCAGTTACTGCCTGTGCTGTGGTCATCAGCTGCACAACTATTTAAGTCACAGGGGAAGACAGAAATACAAAGGTCTTGCAGTACACACGGTGATGCATGTGTATTACACATGTTCAAATATGCTCATTGCAGTTCTGTCTTTATTTTGCTTTCCCAGTAGATCTATAAAGTACACAGTGCAATTGCTACACAAGCTCTCAGCGTTCAGCGTTCAGTCTTGCCTGGTTTTCTTCAGAACTACTGAACTGAGTAAGACAGGCTGAAAGGTCTAGCTGTCTCTTCCAAGAGTGGACATGCTCACGCACGTGTATGTGTATTTTATAGCCAGCAATTTTCTGCAGTGTCTCTTGTTTACTTTTGTGATGGGCACTAGGCCAGGAAGACTGTCTGCCTCCAACCAAAATGAGCTTATAACTTTATGAAACATTTCTTAATGACATTTTAGGGTTTTGGGAAGTGGACGGGCTGTCTTTGCAGCTCCAGAGACCTCCAAGGAAGAGAGGACTTGGGCAGCTCTGAGTGCCTGCATATGCTATCTTATGTGCCATATATATAGGGTTGATTATTGTTTTTTTACGGCATTAAAGCAATGTGACAAACTTACCACAATGATATTAAGAATATTTGTGTGTTCCTTTGAAAGGGGGAAAGACAGATTATGACTTAGTTTCTCAGTTTTGGTTTTTTTTTTTTTGCCTCAAGAGCCTGAAGCTACCCTGTGGCCTGTTGCACCAGTTCTCCAAATGTAGGTTTTAATTTATAATGTTGTCCACAGGTACTGACAGCAGGCCTAGTAGACTGCACCACAAAATTAAACTATGGTTTGCTCCCCCCTAGGCAAATTGATGAATTCGTGTGATGAAAAGGGCACAGAAAAATAAAAGTACATAGGAATCTCACTGTCTACCCTTTCTTACTTCTATCACAGATAGGTCACCTATACAGCAACTTCATTTTTGCAAGGCATCTGCTCCAGCTTGATTCTATACCTACCTCATTCACAATCATTTTATTGTCTCCGGAATTAACTCCTTTGTTTTCTCAGGCAATAAATATAAATAAAGACATTTACAAGGATGTTAAGGGCCTGATGGAAACACAAAAAGTAGGGAAATTTGAGGATAATGAGACCAGCTTGTCCTTATTTCACCCAAAGCTCCAGGAGATTGTGTAGATCATTTATGGTATCAACTGTTGCTGGGTAATGTTCTGCAATAAAAGAGAACACAAGATGCATCAGGTAGTGGCAATGGATTGATTTAATCAAAAAGTCTGAGCATTTACTCTGAATTTCATTCCCTTTGGCAATTTATAGAGAGAACACAGGGCCTCCAGCCAGCTTCCCTCTCAATGCGGTGTGTACATAGTTGTGGCTGTCTCTTGTGTACCATGTCTTTTAAACATCTGATGTCTACCTACTCATCTGCTCAGGGCTGCCAAACCCAAGCACTCCAAAATAATTTATGGACTTTTTTGATGCACCCACTTCCCAGAAATACAACCAAGGCATGAAGTTAAAGATCACAAGGGGTTTTAAATTATATTTTTAATCTGCTTTCTGTCTCTAGCTGAGGGGTGGACCTGTGTCGTGGCTATCCTACAAGACCTTACTTTGAGAAAAAAGAAGTGAGCTGAACTTCGCAGTCAAGTTCCCTGCTTCCCACAGCCAGAGCCTAAGGAGAATTCCAAACATCATGAGAAGTCTAGTAAGTTGTGTTTCATGTTTCCAGATCTGCAAAGCTGAAGAAAGCCCTGAAACAGAAGATTTCAGGGGAGAAGCAAGAGACATATATCTATACAGGCAACTTCTCTCCTTCCTCCTATGAAGATTTCAGTTTTATTCTTTCATCTAAAAGAAAAATAAAATAAAAAATTAAGCATATAAAGAGTATGCCCCGCTTTTCTATGTTGAAAGCTTAACAGCAGGCAAAATTATTAGTGCCTGAAAAAAACAATTTGACCACACAAAAAGCTCTGGTGTGATTGACATGAGAAAGGCCTTTGTGGATTTGAATGGGGTGTGGGGAGGGAAGTGAGAGGAAAAGGAAGCTTCAGGTGTGGATGACTGTCATGCTGTTACATTTCCTATTAAAAACAAGACATTTTTCTTTCCCTTTAGAAACTGGAAAGAGAGAGAGCACTAATACAATAGTATTCCTTTAACTTAGAGAGTGAAAAATAGGATCATATTTGATGAAAAGTCACATTTTCAAATCCTTAGCATATTTCTACTAGATTGGAAAAAAAGAATGGAAGCTAACATCTGATTTGGGTTGACAGGTTTGCAGCAAATACTATTTCCCTTCCTGCTACTATTTTCTAATGTATTTTTGTCCCTGCATGTCTTTCTATAGCAGTATGCTGGCAACGGCAAAACCCAGAAGAAGGAACTTGCCTGTTTGCAGAAAAGGATTATTCTCATTAGAAGATGTCAACTGTCGGATGACTGCTAAGATTTACAAGAGCTCGTTCCAAACCTCAAATGCTAAGTAACTCCTTCTCTCTCCTCTGTGCTGTTTCAAACTGGAGCAAGGAAAATTAAGAATTAAAATGGAGAAAGGAAACTCGTCCAGTATTGATTTGTTGAATAGAGTTGAAAACATGAGCATAAACAAAGGAGTATGTTTGGCCCTGTCTGTTGCCATCACTGAAATCATTACCTAGACAATATCTTCTTTCATGATGAAAGTATTAGAGTCATTACAGGTGAGTGCTGTTCCTGGGGCCATATTCTACAAAAAGATTATGTATGCTTGTGATCTTGTGGACTGTACAAATCTACCATTTTGCCCAGGACTACTCATTCTGTGAACTTACAGGGCTCTTAAGGTCATTGCAAGAACGAGTATGTAGATCATTACATTGAATGGTAATAACAAAGAAATCATCCCAATGGGGTGTGGAACCAGATCCTCAATGATATTTAGGAGTTATCACCAAAATGTCTGCCATTTTTGGTCTCCTGAACCAAAATTATTTCTGAGAATCAGATCTGAATAGCTAAGTACCACTGGTGCTGCTTTTCTGATATATGTATTGCAGCCTGTCTGTAAGGCTTTCAGTGAAACTGTGGCTTTCCACCTGGGAATGAGCCAGGTACAATATTCCAAACTTAAGCCCTTTGGGGTTTTCCAGGCTTAGAGATACACAGAGTGCATCCTGGGCCTACCTCTAATATTATTAATTACAATTTCCCTTCTCTCTGGGACCTGTAATTGGACTGATGCTAGTAAAGTGCCTGGCTTTTCAGGGAGGTAGTTCAGAATAAATAGTATAACAACATTTTTAGATTGTGTTTTATTACCCCAGTGAAGCCAAGATTGACTGTATGGCAGAAGGATTTTGTCTTGACTTGGAAATGGGTTTACTAATTGTCAGGTAAACCACAAACACTGAATTTTTATACAGGTCTTTTCTAATGCCGGATGGCCGCTATAGGCAGACAGAGGTACCTGCACAAGGTCATTTTATGTTCTGCACATACCATAAGCATGTGTGTCTGCATCTTAAGTCAGATATTTTGCCTAGATGATTTGCCTCCACTTCTACTTACAAAGCCTGATGCCTCAAATCTAGTTCAGGAGGACAGCCCTAAAGACATGCAGATTCCCTTTCTGTCCCTCTTCCAGATCTCCTGGACATCCTAACTCACTGATAAACTAGGACATAATAGCTCTCACAATTCCTACATATACAGTTTCTACAGGTAAGACATACAAGACAAATACGGCACACCTTGGTGATTGAAGAGAGGAGGAGCTCCAGGAGAAGTACACTGATGTTGCTGTCTCCTCAGGGACTCACCTTTCCAACAGGATGGAACTGGTTCAAGCCCCTAGCCACAAGCTAGAAATGATGCCCTTGAGTGCCCGGGCTAAATATTTTCCTCTTGCTGTCAGGTATACAGATTAAGCAGCATCCACTATTGGAAGTCCTACACCTTCATAATATAATGAAGCTAGGCCTAGGACTGCATTTGAGCTGTTAAAAAACTTAAAAATGGTAACCTTTTCCTCATTCCATCTCTCCCTGTCTGCCTGTGACCCAGCACAAAATATACTAAGTGCCTTTGCAAATTATGGCTCAAGTTGCCCAAGCTGTGACAGTGGACAATAGTCCTGTATCTCACAGGTTGCTCTGAAGACCCAAAAGATTGTGGGGCATTCAGATAAGAGCATAATGGCAAGATTAATAACTGGGAATAAACACAAGTACTGCTGAATCCTCTTGATAGGGTGTAAGCACACTGCTCCCAAGGCCCCCATTTCTCTGTGTGCTGGATTGAGAAGTATCAAACTCTAATTCTGCCACTAATCCAGTACTTAACATTGCCTTGACTGAACACCATCTCTGAAATTTTGGAGGGAGAAGGGAATGCCTATTTTGGGAGAGAAAGGAAATTCTTCTTTGCTGGATTGCTTGAAAACTGACAGCTGTAGGACACTACCATGTTTGACTACAGCAGGGTAGATGGATTAGTGGTCAGGGTTTGATGAGCCAGCTGAAAGCATGTGACAGGTATGACAGATTTCTGAACTATATGATGAAGAATGGCTACTTTACACATTTTGTAATGTATATTACTGCTCTTTATACAAATAAAAATATATGGGGGAGGGATATGGTGTCAAGGGGGAGGAGGGGGCGGGGTGTGTCTTTTGATAACTATGATAACTACTGTAAAAATTGATCTGTGATCTCAGTCCAGTCAAGGACGCTACGATGTGATATTTTTCTACCATACAGCACTGCTTGTAGTTCGGTTGAACTTAATTAGAAGTGTGCAGCAAAAACTTTCATGCTGCTTTTCCACCATTGGGGAAATTAAGGTTTCTAGAACACAGATGTTAATAATAACAATGTTATAAATAAGTTTACAGTTGAATCTTTCCAAATTTGCAGCAGCATTTCTCCTTTAAAGGGTGTCACAATGGATATGGCTCCAAAACCTAATCTATTATAGAATGGGGAATCCGTAGTCTTTAGTTTAGATCCTTTTATAACTGCAGTTTTTAAAGTTATCACCAGATGTGTGTAATTACTTAGAGCTGCTGCAAAATCAGTCTCTGGGAAAGGAATCTATTATTATGACTGCATTTTTTTTACAATATATGGAAGCAAAATTATGCCTAAAAGGTTCTTCTCTGATTAATCTCAATGCTGACTATTTAAACAAATTTAACTTTTTTGTTTACATTAATAGTTCGATTCTGTATGCTTGAGGCAGGGCCTCAAACACTAGATTTGGCCTGTTTATTCACTTGGATGATGCTAATATGACTGAGATAATGATTTCGCTTCTTCACACTCAACTCACCAGCCCTACTCAATGATTAATCTGTTGTACTTTGTCTCAAAAAGCTAAGGAAATAAAATCCTTTATAGTGAGTTTGGTAAGGTGGTTGCATATTTTCAGTACTCCATAAAAGTTTTTAAATTAAACCAGAGGGTCTTAGCTGTAGAAGACTGGGAAGTCTGAGGTTTGAACTTGGTTTATTATCTAAAGTTTTTCTTGATAATACCTGAAGTTGTTATGCGTATAGCTCTGCTCCAAAGCATGTTCCTGGAGCACTGGGAGTTTTTTCAAAGATACGTAGAGCGGAAGGGGATAACTTATTACCAAAAGCTATTAAAAATATCCAGACATGATTATCTAAAGAGCTTCACTTGCACCAAAATGAGATTCTTAGTATGCATGTACTTCAAGAATAATCATTCACACTTATGATAAACACAACAGTACATGGGTTTTCCCACTTGCCCTGGAAAAGCTCAACATAAAGGCATGACAAACTCTAAAATGCTACATAGTGTTATTGCTGAGTGTATATGATATGAAGCAATAAAATATCAACAGAACACAAATGTCACAGCATTGTTTCTTTGCAGAACACAAACCCCCCACTTCTGTATTTTACCATAACAGGGACACCTCACACTAGACCAGGCTGCTCAAAGCCCCATCCATCCAGCTGGGTCTTGAACACCTCCAGGGATGGGGCATCCACAGCTTCTCTGGGCAACCTGTTCCTCACCACCTCACAGTAAAGAATCTCTTCCCAATATCTATTTTAAATCTCCCTTCTTTCAGTTTAAAACTGTTACCCCTTCATCCCTACACTCCCTGATAGAGTCCTTCTCCATCTCTCCTGTAGATCCCCTTTAGGTACTGGAAGGCTGTTGTAAGGTCAAGATCTCTGAGCCTGCTCCTCTCCAGGATGAACAAGCCCAGCTCCCTCAACCTGTCTTCTTAGGAGAGTTGCTCCAGGCCTCTGATCATCTTCATGGCCCTGTTCCAACACATCCATGTCTGTCCTGTGCTGAGGTCTCCAGAGCTGGACGCAGTACCCCAGGTGGGGTCTCACTTCAGTTTCGCAACACTGACCTAGAATCACAAAAGCCCTGCAAATTGTCACACCTTAAATCAAAAACCAAATATCATTTCCAGTTTCCTTTTTACTTTCTCCTACTTTTTGTAACATTGTAAAGTTCTCAGGAATCTGCATTTCATTCTAGCATCCCTACGAAATTAACATAAATATACACAAACTTTTGAATTGTTGCACATAAACCAGACAGTATCTCTACTATAGATCTGAAGAACGTAAGCAGCATGTTTTACGTATTAAAGAACATTTATCGACTCATACACATTTTCCCTTTCTATTTAACACTCTAGAGTTTAATATATGGCATAAAGGCCAAATGTATTGCTTTCCTTTTCAGATCAGAAAAGATAACACAAAACTTATAAAGAATGCATGAAGCTCTAAATATAGAACTGGATTTCAGCTAGTTTTAATGCTGTTTCCTCTGCAACAGAAGTGTGTTTTACTTCTGGTATGCAAAAGCAATATGTACCTAGTGTCAAGACACAGCATTCAAGAGCCAATGACTAAATGCCAGGCACTGGGAAAGCGTGGCAGCACTTCACAAAGGCATTAGCTTGGCTGCTAATGGCAGTTTTACTGTTGGCTTTGACCAATATAAAAATAAAGTAGATCTCCGTGGAATATTGCAGTCAAGCATTCAGAATCTGGTGCACTTAGGGACTATTTTAATAAAATGTCGACAATAATGAACTGTAGTTTGACACAGTGTAGGCAATAAACTCAGTGAAGTCTGAAGCGAGCTTCCAGAAATGAGGCAGCCAGAGCAAAATCAGTTGACTAACTGTTACACGGCCAAAGCAAAGGAAACTACCCAGGCAGAAGACTCCATTGCACTTAGCAATGGTAACAATCCTATATAGAAGGGATTCTCTCATTCAAATGTCAGTGAACAGACCCAGGTACCTGCTTCCAATCAGAGGAAAACAGAAGCAAATGTTAAGCCTTAAATTAAAAGTACACAGAAACAGTAAAAAGAATGGAAAGCCAAGTGGGAACATCTGGACCGTCTGTTGGAAGAATCCAAGCCCAGATTTTCAAGGGCTATTTTCCCCTGGGTTCCCGAGGCTGGTTTATGGACTTGTATTCAGTGGGTGCAGTGTAAATGAAAACCTGAGAGGCAGGGTAACAGCAGAAAGTGAGGGTGGCAAAACACATGAGACCCATCAAGTTGTTGCTCCATTAACCAACACCATTTGTCAAGTTACCTGTGGCATAGGAAAATACACCTTCTACATCTGTAGAAAAGTGTGACATTTTCTTTCTGAAACAAGTTAACTTTCTAGATAGCGAGTCCACAGCACATAAAAGAATAGGATCTCAAAATTTCAGATGGCTGCTTAGAGAGAAAAAAAGGCACTCTGTTGTACATCACCATCCCAAGCTAATGAGCTCAACATCACCACCCTGATAGACCTTGTCACTTTAATGCTATAACTGGAAACAGGGACAAAAATTGGAGGACTGGACTCTACACATGGTATTCTGGCAGCTAATTGGATCCATTGCGCTTGGGAAGCCACAGAGCCAGATTTCTTTTCATACTATTTCTGTGGGGACAGGGCAATGGCTGGATCTTTGCAAACAGAAAAGGGCAAAATTGTACTTTTCATTTAAATTTCTTTGCAGGGAATGCTGGCATGCAGCAAAGCCGAAGAGATACTAAAATGAATTTACCAAGCTCTGTTCTTATCAGGGTTTGGTTTACTTCTCTTTTCCCCAACAAGGTCAACCCCTGGCCTTTGAGTTACTGCAGTGTTCCTTTTTTCCTTGCTTTTTTTCTGTTCATTTAAGGAATTGTTTACCGAGAACTCCCTCCCTGTAAATTGTCACAGCCACCAATGGCAACAGCTGCTTTGAAAACACTTCTGTATCTGAACTATTTTATATATGTTGATGCTCAATGGCAGTACAACAAACACCTGGGCCTGAGAATGGATTATCGAATCTAAGCACAAGTGTAAGCATATTAAAAAAATGACCAAACAACTAGAAACCTTTAGGAAAATCTGAATAGGACAAGGGAGGTAATTGAAAGGAGCTCATACATTTCAGATGGAGAACACCACATGGAAGTTTTCTGGGAGGGTTGGCTGTCTACATAGATATCTATCTACATAGAAACAAATATTTGTTTTTTACAAAGATCATGTCTGAAAACTGCTGAGCATATTGAAGGAATTGCTTCATGTATCTGAGAATATTTGCATCTTATTTCCCCTCTTCATGAGGACTCCTCATCCTGGTGATTGAGCTACTTGGGATGCTCATTGAGCAAAAGCTGCTTGGAAGCATTATTCTACTGTGACTCAACACAAGGTAGGATGAAGCTTTCCCACTTCCTAATCTCACTCCCCCATTTCAGCAAGGGAGGAAATACAGTCTTGAGTTAAGATTTTGGACATTTCCATTAGGAAAGGGATGACTGAAAGCAGACGAGGTGCCAGCAGTAGAGTTCAAAGGAGCCAGACTTCAAGACTTAAGAGTCTACATTCAGCCATACATAATGCAGTGTCTTTCTGTAGCACTCTACTGCTTCTGATCCATCAATAAACAGCATTCTAAGACAGAAGCATGAGCTAGGAAGTACAACAGCAGTCTAATATGGCAACAGCAGGTAAACTCTACTACTTTGTAACCAAGAAACAAATTAGTGAATACAGGTTTTTTTCAGGACTGGAATATTTATACCAAATTATGGCATTTTTAGATACCCTTTGGGAAACTAAAAGTGCTATTCAAGAAAAAAACTTGACATCCAGATCTCATGGTGACAGGTATGGCATAAAGCACAATGGGGCAGGGAAGACGCATCTCCTGCTGACCCTTTCACCCATCACTTTCTTGCCTTTTCTTATCCCTAGCAGCGTGTGTGCTCTTCTGTCCGTCGTGGTTCGGACTGGCCACTTGCGTGAACAACAGATACTTTCCCCCACCTGACTCTCTAAGGAGAGGAAGGCAGGAGAAAAAGAGATTTGAGCTTAGAAAGAACTAAACTACTCTAATAAAAATATTAATAAAATAATGAAAACAAAATAAATAAATATATACAGTACACCATGCCCTGGCAGAGATGAGGTTAAACACCAGCTCAGGGTAGCCATACACACACCGTAAAAAAAGTCAGATTAGTAAGATTCTGTGGATGAGTGATGATGATGAACCTAATTGGCAGCAGAAACCTGATTTCCTGCAATCAAGGGGTATAAGTGAGCAACGGGGAAGGTATTCAAGTCCTTGAGCTGTAAGCTGTTCTTCTGGATCAAGTGAAAGCTATTCTTGGTATAGACTTCAGGATAAGGCAGAAATTGTCTTTCATCCATGTCCCCAGTCTTAAGATTAGATTTGGCTCTTAGCAACAATTGAAGGTGGCTTGAGATTTGTAGCCTGAAATATTGTGCTGCTTGTTTAAGGAGAAACAATGGAAGGTGATATTTATTGCCTGCATTCTTTTCCAGACCTCAAAACATGTGATTTGTTTATCTCTACACAGTGATACTAACTAAGGAGCAGAATATGATTTCAATTTCATGCTTCAACATTTTTAGCATAAAGTCTTTTCAAAAGGTCACTCAGGTATTTTGACATGTATTTTCCTTGAGCTAGGCCATACCAGAGAAATCTTTACTATTTTTGTATATTTTGTCAATGTTATTTATTATTTTAATGATAAAAATGGATTTTGGCAATGCTGACTACAAGCTTTGTTTAAAATAGATTTCATTTGCTTGTGGTTCATTTCTGTACTCAATCATGGAGGTGATAGAGAAAAAATTTGGCAGCCTTTTACACTGAGACAACATTAAGAACAATCAAGAAGTGTTTGCAGTCTTTTCAGGAACTGACTTTACTTTCATTCAGTAAAAATGAAAAATTTCATCTTCTTCTAATCCCCTTCCTTAAAATATGCAGCTTTTTGACAGAAATCAGCCCTTTTCATGAATATATAAACTGTTAGAGCCCCCAGTTTTCTGTCATTAAATAAACACTACAGAAAACTTTCAACCAGGTTCAGGCTTTACCTTGTTCTAAAGTATGCCCTAGAATTTCTTCTTACCCTTCATGCTCACCTATCAGCTTCCCCTGTTTTTAAGAAAGTATGTGTGTCTAAGCAGCAATTTCCTGTCCTATGATAATATGATTTCTCTTCTCCTGAGTTTTGGTTACAGGAATGACCCTCTGTACCAGCACACATAGTGTAGAGCAGGACCCCAGCTGCAGGGAGGCCTCCTTGGGACTGGATGACCTCAGCAAATGGCAGGACGACGCTCAGCAGAAAATGCATTGCCACTGTCATCTCCTTCTGGCAACCTACTTTTGATTTCTTCTGTCTTCCTTTCCTGGGTCCTCTTTCCTTAGGTTATATGCTAAACAGCTGAGCTTCCTTGCCTTCCTCTGTGTTGTTTTTCAGGAATAGATGCAGGCGGTGTGCTCAACTCCTTTGGCTCCTGTCACACCATTGCATTCCTGTCAAGCTGCTCCTTTGAATTCCTTCTCAGTACTCTTTCATCAGCAGTGACCTCTGCACTGCTTAAGTCAGCTAACACCTCATTTGCTTTCATGTGAAGTACCTCCTGGGTGGAGAATATTGCAAGTGGCAGGTGAGTGAACTACTCTTAGTCAACCAGTGTGCTCAGGCTGTCAGTCTGCCATGCATACCTCTTCCCCACACCCCCTACATCTAATTCAATTTGCCAGGATCTGGTCTATTCATGTGAGAAAATGGATTGTAGATTTGTGGGCAACGGCATCTTGAGTGGAAAGAAAGTGGTTTTCTCACACTGACTTTGAAGAGCTCCTTCACCTCTGTGTATCCGGATTTTATCACCATGCCTTTTGAGATCCTCCGATTAAGCTATTCTTTTTTTGACCCTCAGGTCTTTTCTCCCTCTGTTTTTCCCTTGTGTTTCCTCTCTTTTTAGATGTGTGCTTTAGTATATAAATGTACAGTGTACAAAATGCAGTCATTCCAACCTCATTGAACACATCAACAGTTGGAGGGCTTAGGTTTTTCCTCTCTTACTTTTTGTTTCAGTGAGGTCTGAGTTTACTGGCTCCTTTATAACTTTTTTTACCAGATGGAATAGCCTGGTGGTTTGCAGCCTCAGGACAGACATTGTAGAATATCTACAATATTCACATGGTCTCTAATAGCTATATTTTTAAATAACCCCCTAGACCTCATTGAGAACCTAAAGATGCCTTGAGACAAAGAGGTCAATAAGGCTTTCTCAAACAAGTTAGAACAGTGCTCTTAAAATGATCTGGGGTATTTCATGAATATATCATTTGTCTGGGAGTGCAACTTGCTTTCTGGAGGTGATTGAAGTTTCCATTGTAGTAGACTGGGAAAATGCCTGTAGCCAGCTCTGATGAGAGAAAAATGAATTTCCAGCTGATAGGGGGCAATGTACTAACTTGATTGGTAGAAGCCAGCTCAGAATATGTTGACTTTTTCTGCTACTGCTTCTGTCTTTGTACTTTCTTCTTTCATGTTAAACAGCACTGTCTCTGGAGCTTGTGAGCTGTGTCCTCTGAAGGGATGTTTCCTGTGGAATTCAGAATATGCAACATTTCTTTGACCTCTGCCTCCCGCTAAACGCAGTCATGCCTTACATTTCTGGTCAGGCTTCTTTATGGTTAATAAGTTCAAATATTAGAGAAAATTATTCTTACTTTCTTCCAACTGATCGTGCTGTATGCAAAGTTGTCTGTGGTGCCCCAAGCATGGCACTTGTATGGATAATTCCACAGGCTTCTTTTTGATGTTATTCTAAGTATTTTCTAACAACTGGTCAACCAATCTGGCACTGCTTGAGTGTACTACACACACACAGGCACATGCGAAAGGGTTTACTGTGTCTAGGTCAGGTTGGTGTCCTGTTTGATATCTACCTTTGACTAATATCTGAGCTTGCTTATTTATACATCCATAATTGTGTGGCTGTCAGACATAACAAAATGATCCCTTTTTCCCCCTTGGTATGTATTTCTTCCTACTATCCATATATGTGTGTTCATGAACGTATAAAATTCCTCTCCCTGCTGCTTATACATTAGGCTGTTCTGAGATACCCAGGCTGATCCTTTTGGTCAAAACTGCATGGAGTCAGTTTTTTTGATCGCTTATCTCCAACATTACAAGCTCACCTGCCATCTACTTGCTGTGTAGTATCATTGGTCTGACAATGGTCTGACATAGTACCACATTTGAGGCAAAGCAAATGTTGTGATTGACTTCAGTAGAAAATAGATCAGGCCATTTCTTCCTTGGCTGCCTGGTTGCCTACAGAAGTCTACACCATAGCAGGTTTTCAAATATTTTAAATAGGAATTAATAACAATAAAAAAAATTAGTTTGTTAATGTATGTCCTCTTGTAAATGTGACAGTCTTTTTGCATATACTGGTTATTGAATTTAGTAGATTGTCAAAAAATAAAAGCACTGCATGAGCAGAACATAGAACCTACCTTTCTCTTTGTTCCTCATCATAAACTGCACCAGTACAGACTCACTGCAGCCTAATGTGGTTTGTGCTCATACTTCAACAAGAACACATTAGCCGGGGGGTTTCATCTCTATCAAACTGTCTATATGCAATAATTGTGTAGGAAGTGAGTGTATCCTTTACAGAGATCCCTGTCCCTTTGGCAAAAATTGCCAATTGATGTAAAAGTTAAGGCAAGAGACCAAAAGATAGGTGGATAAAAAAAGATAGTGCTTTAAAATTTCCTTGGGAAATCCAGTTTAAAAACAAGATCAAGAAAAAAAAACCATCACTGTTAACTGAAATATTTTATCTGGGGTTAAAAATATGCTTGAAAGTAGTATCTTTTGCTAGAGATTTTCACACAGCAAAGCTAACTTGTTCATTGAACTCCCTGTACCATTAACTTCTCTCTGTCTTGTTGTCCAACTTATATTAGACAAATTGTGTAGTTTTAGGTAATTGACAATCTGTCTATTTTGTGTCCTGTAAGCATCAAAATTATCAGCTTCCATCTGCTCCGCT